>CM072522.1:842151-909651 GCA_036898135.1 Oncomelania hupensis | reverse complement strand
TATTATTGTGTTGTAATTTGCAGTTTTCGTTTTTCAGAAGCAGAATCAGCAATACTCACCAAGCCTTTCTAACACAATGGCATTCTTCATAAATCCGATGTAGGCCATGGGACAGAGCCTTGTATAAGGCTTATTTTTTGAGTTTGCTAATATTTTAAGTATATTAAAAAAAAGAAAGTGTTTCTATATGTATTTTCCGTGCTGATTTCAAATCTGATGAGATCTCCACTGTAAGTGTGCACACTGCTTCAGGAAAAGGGGGGACAACTCATAATGTCAAACGCACGATGGAAGTTATGGTTTGTAGCTTGCTGTAGGAAAATTGTGTAGTGCAAGCACATATAAACACAATTTAACCTATCAGCATGATATGAGGTTGACGTATTTTATGAGCCTTTTAGTTATGTGTAACTACCCTACTGTAAAACAAAAAGATGAATATTATTATGAGTGTTACACGTCATTTATCAATTGTTGATTCAGCCCTGACGCTTGAATCTTGGTAAGTGTAACTCGAATTCGTTTATCCACGCAGCCTGTTCACTCAGCAACAAGGCAGGAGTCGTTGTATTTTACTTTATTCAGCAAACATCAAAAACTGCAAAGAAAAGCGCTCTCCAAAATCATTACAAAGATCATTCCACAAGGAGGAATAACAAAGTTTAACGTCCTATCATGGAGTGCCCAAGTCCATTCAAGACACCTATGAGGTTGGACTGACCAGTCCAGTGCCTAACAGCCATGCCAAGGGCATAATGCTTCGGCAAAAACAAACCTCCCCTGTGCGATATACATACAAAATGTCTTGTGCAATGGCAAGGAGCTTTCTCTTGTCACTCTCAGAAACATCAACAAACTTGTTCTCCAGGACAAATTCATCAGAAGCACCACACATCCATGTCAAGGAGTTGAACAATTCTACAGGAATAACCTCCATAGCACGTTCTGTTGTGATGTCTTTGCTGTCAGGAGGCCATAGGGTTGACGACTTCACAGACATCACCTGCGCCCGTAGGTACATGATACCATGATATAGGTGCCTCTTGCTGACTTCATCTGCACTTGAAACAAGCAATGGAACTATACATTTAAAAAATCAATTAAGGGAACACACGAACACACGCACACAAACTCTCTCTCTCTCTCTCTCTCTCTCTCTCTCTCACACACACACACACACACATTCACTCATTATCCTCACTCATACATGTCATGCAGATAAGAACAGTGGGAGGTGGGTTGGGGGTGTAGTGAAAAATCAAGAGGAAGATGAAAATATTGAAAAAGAACTCCATGAGGAGGAGGAGGAAGAGGATAAATGTTGATGGAAATGGAGGAGAAGGGTTGAATGTAAATGGAATGTGTGTTATAAGATCTGAAGAAATATATGGTCATATCAGAAAAGAAGAAGATAGAAAAGGCACATTTAAATGAAATCCACAATATCAGTTGAAGAAGGTGAAGAAGAGAAAAGGTAGATAAAAAAATATCAATCAGTATATATCAAAACATTTTTTAAACACGATTTTTGTTCCCTGTACCTGTGGTTTCATCTTGTTGTGCTGCAGCAGCCTGTTCACACTCCGATTCACTTGAGGACTCATCCGTGTCACCAGTCACCAAAAGTTTAGGAACAGTTTTCTCACACAGCACAACCTCACTCTGATTCCTTTGCCTTGGTTTCAAGAAAGTCAATTGTGGAAAGTCAGGTGAAATCTTTTGCTTAAGAGACTGAGTCCTGACCACAACATCAGCCCCTTCCACTGACTTGATGTTTCCATACAGCTCAGCTCATTTTGACATGCGCAAAACTTCATTTCCTTTAATGAGTTTCTACAACACATCTTTCCTAAAAATGCTGTATGCAGCACCAAATACTGATGCATCACTGTTGATGTCTGCTTTAGGCCTTTTCTGTGAGCACATGAAATTGGTGTATGATACTTTACATGTATGGTGGTATCGTAGCTCTGCAGCCACAAGATCTACACCCTGAATTTGTCGAAGAAGATCTTCATCTTGCTTCAGCTGTGCAGCGGCTAAAAGTAAGCTCATCATTTGCAACGAGTTCACATCTTTGCAAAGCTTCTCTGCGGCGTTTCCCACTGACGCTGTCTTTTTTATCTTTTCTCTCTCGCTTGCAAAAGATGCACTTCACTGGCAGAACAGAGGAGCAGTGAATAGTCTGATTACCTGTACCAGCCCTAGGTGAGACAAAGTCACTGCTGCTCCTTAGCTTTTTCCTGCTGGGTTCTTGCGCTTCATCACGTGCAGCATAGACAGTGAATATTAGGCCTTCTTCAGTGAATATTAGGCCTTCTTCCTTAAATCTCCTCAACCTGTAACATAATATATATTCGACAATACATTAAGATTTAATTGGAAACAGACTTAGTATGGAAGTACAAACAAGTGTACAAAAATAGTCCAAAGAGGACACCATTTGTTTATTGTGGTTGTCGTTATTAACAAAGCGGACAATGTTGATTATTATTAATGTTGTTAACAATCCATCCTTTGTATGAAAAGCAATGTAAAAACTTATCAAATATCTTACTCTAAATGCCGGTTTGCTGCTTTGGTAAGGGAGTGGTTGGGGGGGGGAGTGGGGGGCTACTTCGTGGGCAGTGGTGATGGGAAAGGGGATGGATGATGGGTCAGGGGTGTGGGGGGAGGGTGAAGAGGGGCGCGTGAAAATCAACTATTTTTAATAACAAACATTTTTCTTCAGATTTTTTTTATTTATTAGTAGTAGTAGTAGTAGTAGTAGTAGTGTAGGGACTAGATCATGGTGCTCATTAAGCCTCACGGCTTATTTAATGTCCCCTCTTTACACATATATTTCAGGTCTGATTTAAGCCGGCTCAAGACGCTCAACTATCAAAATCGTATTTTATAGATTTTAAAATGTCTTGTTCATCAATAAGATTTTTGAAACTGTTTAAAGTTTTTGCCTGTTTAATATTTTGTGGAAGTTTGTTCCATAGAGGTGCAACTCTATTACTAAAAGTATGTTTGCGAATATTAGTACGGCTATGCTTAATAAATAATTTGTTAACAGAATTTCTTGTTATATCAAATTTGTTTAGTTCAAAAAATTTGTTAGTATCTAATTCCTCAATGTTATTAAAAATTTTATAAGCTTGTATTAGGTCTCCTCTCACTCTTCTGGCTTTTAGGCTTGGCAGACATAATGATTCCAGTCTGTCTCTGTAAGAAATATCTTTCAGTCCTGGAACCATTTTAGTTGCCCGTCTTTGTACTCGCTCAATAGCAGCGGACTGTCTCTTTAATAAAGGGTACCAAATAATATTGCCATATTCGAGAAGAGGTCTAACCAAGGACTTGTAAAGTTGTACAAATGATGATCTATCTAGATACAAGAAACATCGCCGTAAAATTCCGAGAGTTTTATTTGCCTTATTAATTACTTCACTAATGTGACAGTCAAAAGTTAACATGGAGTCAAATATTATTCCTAAATCTCTTTCGCTATCACATTCTACCTGATTTAGTAACAGACGGCATAGTATCTAGCTTCTCTCTTGTAAATACACTTGCAAAAAAATGATTCAATGCATCAGCTTTATCTTTATCTGTTACAACGGTGTCACCACTACTAGTTGTTAATGAGCTAATACTACATTTTGATTGTAGTTTGCTGTTAACATATTTCCAGAAGCTCTTAGCTTTTGTTTTCCTACTTTTACACACTTTTTTTTCCATATTCTCGTTTGGCATTTTTGATAGCCCTGTTACAGTAGTTTCTTACCACTATATATATCTCTAGTAATCCATTCCATCTTTAGTTGCTAAGTACCGTTTGTATAGCATATGCTTCTTTTTTTTTTAATACTTTTTAATGTTTTACTGTTCACATTCTTCAAAGTTACATCAAAGCATACATATACTGAAATATTTCAATAAATGTTACCTTGTGCTATCGCAAAATCGGTTGTAGCATTTTCTGTGAAAGCCAAGTCCTTCCAACTTGTTCGTCTGCTTCGCCACTGTTTTGGAAGGTGAAAGAAGACTCAAAATGACGAGCAACATCTCCTTGTTGGCACACAAAATGGACCCATTTCTTTGTGTAGTCCTGCACTTTTTAACACGTTGTTTCACTGAATAAAATCACTGTATCTTCAATCTGTGTGGCTTCGAAATGAATAACACATGTTTTGGTTGCCATGATTGAGAAGTACGGTGAAAATGCTTGAAAATTTCCTGATTGGTCAATATTCAAGCAAGGGACGCAACCTCTGTCAGCACATACTCTCCCTTTGTAACTTGTAAACATACACATTTGGGATATAATAGTCCATAATTACAAAGCAGTGCGCAACTATTTTGTGGAGATCTCATTTGTTTTAGGATTAACTATATTTATACTCTTAAAAACAAGTAAAATTTTGTCATATACTTTCAATATTAGCGGAATGAAACGAACGACCGAGTCATCCTATGACCTGGGGGCGCCCGGCCTCCTAGCTCAACAGCCACAACCCCTCCAAGCAATCGCTGGAGACTCACGCGAGCCCATCAAGACTACAGGTAAAATTCTTATAGTTTTTAATATTTCATATCGCTTTTCCTGAGCAGGAGCTGCTCAAGATGCGGACCAATACAGCTTCTAACTCAAGCCACCCGGGGCGCCCACTTGTAGCCTTTGGGCGCATAGTCTGACGCCCAGACAACTGAGCACAGTCCAGGGTGGAGGGCGACCGGGTAAGGAGAGGGGATCTAGCGCTTGCTGGGTGTATTTGTGCAGCCGGTGTGACATCGTCACAGTTCCTAGTATCTTAGCTGGGCTGGGAGCGAATGGGAGCATTCTGATTGGTCGACGCGTTACAAAATTCGACGCATGCGCACAGTGCTATCATAGTCTTCGTAAAGGTTAAGGTAAGGGTTAGGGTTAGAGTTAGAATTTAGGGTTAGGGTTTGGGTTAGGGTTAGGGTAATGACGCCTAAGAACTTCGTAAAAAAGCCGGCCCGACATGACCTGGTGCATGCGCAAAGGCGCTCGGATAAACTAGGAGACCCGGAACTTGAAGTATGTGACACCGGCACTCATCTGTCTAGGACATCAGTGTCCTTTAAAACCCGTGCGATTTATTGCGTGCACAGACTAGGCCTCGATTTATACTCTCATCCGAAGGAGCAGGAGTACAGTGTTGTGTGTGTCTGTGTGTGTGTGGGTGTGTGTGTGTGGGTGTGTGTGCGTGTGTGTGTGTGTGTGTGAATGAAGCCAGGCCGCCAACGAGCTTTGAAACATTGCCTGTACATGCTGTAATGTTATCCCCTGACATTCAATACAGCATTTGTTTTGCCTTTTTGAGTAGCCTACAACACAAGATCGTGGTATTTTTGTTTCAGATCATCAGCGGGATTTGAGCCACTGGGCTGCAATGTTATCGCGTATCAGTTGATTACTTCATTTGTTTTGCCATTGCCTACACACACACTAGCCAAGTTTGATGTTAGGCAACGTCGGGAAGGGTTAGTGTGCTTGGATCAGGGACCGTGCCTGGAAGTCACTCACCAAACAAACAAACAAAGAAGATTGAAACAAGTGCATGACACATCCCAGTCCATCCAGCTGTGAATGGATAACTAGATCTGTTAAGTTTAGAACCGGGGAAGGCGAAGCAGCGAGGAAGAGGAGACAGGCACTGCCCTCATTAAGCTGGTCTAGAGAAAAGAGAGGTCCCAAACGCTTTCCACCTCAATGTCCGAAGGTTATGGGGACACCTTTACGTGTACTTTTTGGGCAATATTATATTGGGGAAAACGTCTAGTCTGTGTGTAGTCTGATCAATTAATTGGTTTATTTGTTGATTGAATGACATAAGGGCGACGTCACCGCGAGTGCGCAGTATGCCTAGAGAAGTTCAAATCACCGAGAATTCTTCCTTGCTTCCATTCCTACTGCTTGACTTGTCTGCAACAGCTCATTATGAAGGGGCCATTACAACGCACAAGGGTAGGTCTGACTGATGATGATGGTGATGATGATGGTGATTATGATGATGATGATTGATGATTTCGTGTGGCGCTGCGCTCGTGGCGACCGGTCGTCAATTCGAGTGTCTGAAGAAAGTGAAATTTTATGTACTTTATGTGTTTGCTGGCGTCGAGATGTTTGCTAAGAAGATAGATACGATATTGAGGACCGTGTTGGTGTATTGTTTTTGTCTCCTTCTTGTGACTGTGCCGTGTTCTAGTGTCTCAACGTTTGTGAACACTGAATCATCAGTGTTGCCGCCATTACGCTACTCAGCACAGCAGTTAGTAGGCCTGCGTGACTCCCCTCTCGTTGTTAAACCCAACATAGACTTGCCAACAGAAATGAAAATTAGAAAGAGAGGAAAGAAAGGAGGTGTAAGAGAACGTAACAAGAAAAGAAAATTTAAACCCTATCTTCCGACAGCAGTTATCGGCAATGTTAGGTCATTAGCCAATAAACTTGATGAACTACACGCAAACACACAACACAGAGAAGAATTTAGAACAGCCAGTTTGATGTGCTTCACGGAAACACACCTACACAAGGACATTCCCGACTCGTGTGTAGAGATCGACGGTTTCACTGTTTACCGCTGTGACAGGACCAAGGAATCCGGCAAGCTGGGAGGTGGGGGTGTGTGTGCATATATCAACAAGCAATGGTGTCATCCAAATAACATAACAGTTAAACACAAGGCTGTCTCCCCACATCTTGAAATTCTGTCATTAGGCCTACGCCCGTACTATTTACCACGTGAGTTTTCCCACGTTGTCAAAGACCTTGATATATAAAGACATGCCATGAGGCCCACTTCCGGGAGTTCGCTACTTTCGATATTAGAGAAGCGCCACCTAGCGAAATAACTGTCGTCACTTGGGAAAATGCCGCGCGCTAAGAAGAAAGTACGACAAGGTGGCACACATTGTGGGGTGGTGCTCATAGAAAAACAAACACACACACACACCTACACACACAAAAAAATAGAACTGCTCAGGTCTTGATGTCTCAAGCCAGTAATCTTTGAGTACAGATTTGCGATACTTGACAAGCTGTTTCCATCAGATACAGATAAACTTCGAAACCAGCAAATAAAAGAAAATTTATATAAATGACTGATAAAATCGACTAAATATATCTGAGCTAACAGAAAAACTATCGAGATGGCGGAGAAGATGCACTCTCTCTGTCCACGTTTTACAGGACAGTCTGTGTTTACATTACATTTCAGTTTGTTATAAAATATAGTACCCAAAGAGTTAAAACTCTAGAATTTCTACAGGCTTATTTAAACATTTATAGCAAGTAAAGATAATGAGTTGAATATAGATTAACGTCCCCGGACACATAAGCGTATAGGGGTATACCAGATAAAATAATATGACAGCAGGGGCATGCTGAACTTATCAAAGTAGGAAAGTAGCATGCAAACTTACTTCTTTTGTTTATCAGTATGAGATCAGCTTGACTGTTTTAAAGTAGTATATATTTTAATATAACAAACTACTTTTATTTATTTATTTATTTATTTTTTTAAATTACGCAAAACAAAGAAAAGTTTAAAATAAAAGACACAGTTGTTTACTGAACGCGTATTACCTCCCTTGACATAGAAACAGGACTACCGCTAGGATCGCTGTTTTACATGTAAACTCTGTTGAAGTGGGCTTTGTTTGTTTGTTAAGTAGATTATAGTCCCTGGACACCATGGCGTATAAGGGACGTAAAAATTACAATTAAAATGAATTTAAGAAGTTAAGAGTAACTGCTGACCGGCCTTTCAGGACCAATTAAAAGTCAGATTAAAATGGATCCGGGAATTATTACAGGTTCATTCATACAAAATTAAAAGAGCAATGAAATGAGAACTAAGGAATAAGAAAATTTATTCTAACTGGACACTAGGTCCTTAAACTGTACAATAATTTTCTGTACAGAGATTTAAGACATTTTGAAGTGGGCCTCATGGCATGTCTTTATATATCAAGGTCTTTGACGTTGTTTTAACTGTTGTGTACATCCGGGACAGGAGTGTAGCTAATCAGGCGAGAGAAGAGCTGACGTCACATATTCATGACCTCGAAACAGGTGCACCAGACTCATTCAATATCATAACAGGGGACTTCAACCACTGTTCTATTAAAAAGACACTGCCAAAATTCTATCAACATATCACCTGTGAAACGAGAGAGAAAGCTATACTCGACCTCTTTCACTCCAACGTAAGTGATAGCTACACTTGCACACCCTTACCACCCCTCGGCAGATCCGATCATAGACTCGTCCACATGCGACCCAGATACCTACCCTCCGTGCAGCGCCAGGCTCCAGAGAAACGAACAATAACACAGTACACACACGAAGCGTGTGAGCAACTTCAGAGTTGTTTTTGAGACCACGGACTGGGATCTGTTTGTTGACACCTCGGATAATGTATCCGAAGCTGTCGACGTGGTTACTGACTATATTCGATTCTGCGAAGACAACATATTTCCGAAAAAGACAATCAAAATTTATGCCAATACCAAACCCTGGATGAACAAGAAGATAAAAACAGAGCTGAAGAAAAAGTCGATAGCTATGAATAACAAAGACAAGGAAAGCAAGAAGACTGTACAAAAAGAACTTACTAAAGTGATAAGAGAAGGAAAAGATAAATACAAAGAGAAGATTCAGGAACATTTCAAAGACAATAATATGAAGAAAGTGTGGGATTAAGGGATGGGATTAATGAGTGGGTACAAAGGAAAAAAAGGGGGCGGGGACTCGGGAATGAATGAAGCCAGCATTGAATATGCAAATGAACTGAATGCATTCTATTGTCGGTTTGACAAACATGATTTCACACAGGAGAGAGAGGGGTTGCGGAAAGGTTGAAGAAGGGAAGGGAGGGGGAAGGTACACCTGTAGTCACAGAGGAAGAGGTGCGCACTGAATTCAGACGTGTGCACCCTAAAAAAGCAGCTGGGCCGGACCAAATTAAACCAAAGATTTTAAAAACTTGCGCCGATCAATTAGCTGGCATGTTCACAGTTCTGTTTAATTTGTCGTTTTCTCAATGTACAGTTCCGTCTATTTGGAAAACTTCATGCATTGTACCGATACCAAAAAAGAAACCTGTTTCATGCTTAAATGACCTCCGCCCAGTTGCTCTGACTTCGTCTGTGATAAAGGTTTTCGAAAGAATTGTCCTAAAGCGCCTAGAAATGTTAGTTGATCCATTTTTAGATCCCTTGCAGTTCGCTTATAGAAGAAAAAGAAATGTGGAAGATGCAGTCTTGTATGTGTTGAATAAAATATATGCACACCTAGACAATGCTAATACTTGCATACGATTGATGTTTTTTTTATTTTAGCTCTGCTTTTAACACCATGCAATTTCATCTACTTCTAGAGAAATTGATTAGAATGAACGTTGATTTCCATACTGCTTCTTGGATTTTAGATTATTTAACTAACAGACCACAATTTGTGCGCCTTGCCTCTGTATGTAATAGAACTTCTTTTTCTCGTGCAATATATTCTAGTGTTCTCTCTACAAACACAAGGAACAGTATTATCACCTTTTCTTTTTAGTCTATATACTTCTGATTGTAGGCATACTCAGGTGACATGCCCCATTGTGAAATTTGCAGACGACACTGGCATGACAGGACTGATTACGGATGACGACGACACGACATACAGACAAGAGATTGACAGTTTTGTTTCTTTCTGTGATAAAAATTTTCTTGAATTAAATGTCGGAAAAACCAAAGAAATTATAATTGACTTTAGGCGCAAGAATGTTGTTTTTGATAAAATTTTAATTAAAGGTCAACCAGTAGAAAGGGTTAAAAGTTACAAATACTTAGGAATAGTTTTAGATGAAAAATTGACATGGAACGACAACTTAGATCATATTCAATTGTTAATAAAACACACAGCCGTATCTATTGCCTGCGCAAATTAAGATCTTTCGAAATATCACATAAAATACTGCAAATGTTTTTCACATCTGTTGTCAGCAGTGTCATGACCTTTGGCCTGTTTTGCTGGGGTGGGACCCCCTGGGGTCATGAGCAATCTTGTCACTGTAGATTGTTCTAACCTATAAAGGGAACAGTGAAAGCCCCAGTTGAAAACCTGTCTTGCCTTTGTAGGCATGACTAATTCACTGCGGCAACAGTTCCCCCCGTTGGAGTGCCGGGGGTTTCAGTATAAATAGTATCCCCACTTTCTGGAAATTTAGTGCTTTAAATTCCCACTGTCGCTGTCTTCATCATTTGCTCTTTCCCATTCCTGATCTGTCCTATCACTCTGTTATACTTTCTTCTTCTTCGCTAGATCAATGACCTACCTTTTTTCTTGAAAACTCTTCCTGGACAAGACTCCTTGTTTGTGTATGAGGTCTGTTGGATCAGCTTGGGAGTGTTGGACGCTTTCTGCCGGGTGGTCACTAGGGCTTCCTATGATTGTACTATTTCGCACTATAGGCATTTTATATGTATGTGTTTTGTTGATGATTTATAATGATGGTTGTATTCTATTTTGTTTTTGTAACCGGGGTGTTCGCGTAGTTGAGGTCAACCCTCAGCCGTCCCCCGCGTGGGATGTCTTTATTGTAAAGTGACTGGCCGGTGGAGGGCATTCAATTTTCCCACTAGGGTTGTTTCGGCAGATCTTTTATGCGGATCGGGGGTTGTCCGGTCCTGATTTGGCTCGGAAGAGTCCGCTGGACCTAAAGCAACAATAAATCAATCAATCAATGCTGGGGTGGGAATGTGACAAAGAGAGACAAAGACAGACTGGACAAAATCATCAAGAAAGCAGGTGGGGTGGTCGGGAGTAAGCAAGACGACATACAGACTATTCACAAGAGACAGGTAGTGAAGAAAACGACAGCAATTTTGGCCGACAGAGATCATCCTCTGTACATGGAATTTGACAGTAGGTTGATAGAGAGAAGTGGTAGATATAGGGCAGTAAAGACGAAAACGGCGAGACACAAACATTCATTTATTCCGACAGCCATTCAGATGTACAACGAGCAATTAGATAGGGCAAACACAAAACACACGACTAACTAACATACTGACTAGCTGCATTCCCACCTGGGCGGGACTCACTACCGCACTATAGAATTAACGTGCAGTATGCTCTTTTTAATGCTAAACTACACTTTTATGTTTTCATGTGTATAAATTCTTAAATAATAGTCTTTTATACCCTTTTTATGATTGTAGTTCACTTTTGCTTACTATGTGTTATATACTGTTTGACTCCCATTGCTATAAAAAAAAAAAAGTATAATGCATGCCTAAAGATAAGTGTATGTGGTGTTTCTTTTTTGCCTGATTGTTAGCATGCCGTCTTTAATGTTGCATATTACATGTATGTTTTTATCATATTTAAAATTGTGATGAGTGAAAGATTTCCTTGACGACATTGTAATTTCCATTTTATGGATTATTAAAGATTATGACTTATGACTTATGATGATGATTAATAATGGCGTCATCTTGAATAGCATGTTGTTGTTATTATTATTATTAATTAATTTCACATACTATACCATGACTCAAAAGTGCAATGTTTATGGCGCTGCTAGGTGAGTGCCTCTCTAACGGAAGCTGACAAAGATAAAACAGTCATAGAGTTGCTTCCCCTGAACCACCTTCCCCGTGCGTCCCGTGCTATAACACGCGTCCAAGCGCTCACGATAACGGTCCGCAAATCTCATTCCTTTTTTGGCACTCGCTGAGTGTGGTTGTGTCTACTCTAGCTCTCTTTTGCTGACTTTCTGCGTTCGCCCTCTAGTTTGCTGTTACTACCGCCAGCGGAGATTTGGGTTTCCTTGTCATGTCTCAGCGTAGCTGTTCGTCGGCTTCAACCCCGTCTATGCGCTTCTCTTCTACTTCGGCGGCCGTTCGTTCTAAGGAATGTCGAGTTTCCTCGGTGCCTTCCTTTGTTTCCTCCCCTGCCGACATTACCTCTGTTTTGCTACGTTGCGCTTCCGCTCCTGCACCTCCTGCTTTGTCTTCTACCCTTCAGGTTTGTAGAGTGGTGGTGGTGAGGTGGGGAGTGGCGGTAGTGAGGTGAGGGGTGGCTCCTTGGTCTTGCCAGAAGTGACCTTGGAGCCGTTTCTGGTCAAGGTTACGACCAGAAACATATAAGTGGTCGCCCTAGTTTAGGACCACATAATTTTTCCGGCAGGGATGACCCGGCTAGTCCGGTTAAGCTACCTGCCGAAGCCTTCCCTTCTGCTTCCTGCGGGATTCAGACCGGGTCGGGACTTCTGGCTAATGTCGAGCTTGAGACATATAAAGCACTGCACGCAGTGTTACGTCCGGCTGCGACAGGGGGTGTGGCTTCCGGTTCGTCCGGTTTGTCCCTCCCCTCCCCATTCCAGCCCCCATTGCGCTCCACTTCCGCTTGCGGTCGTGGGGCGGGGGCTCTGGTTTTCGGTACGGGGGTACGGTACACTCGTTACCTTCTCCCGTTCACGGTTTGGCTTCTCTCTCCCATCCCCCTTTGTTTTCCACTTCCGCTTGCGGTCGTGGGGTGGGGGGCTCTGGGTTCCGGTTCGGGGGGTACGGTACACCCGTTACCTTTCCCTGTTGCCGGTTTGGCCCCTCCCTCCCATCCTCCTTTGTACTCCACTTCCGTTTGCGGTCGTGGGGCGGGGGCTCTGGTCTCCGGATCGGGGGGTTACGGTTCACCCGTAGCCCCCTTCAGTTTCCGGTTTGGGTCAAGTATTCCCTGTTCTCCCTTCGGTCTCGGCCACTTCCGGGTTCGGTTGTGGATCGGGGGTACTGGTGTCCGATTATGATGGTACGGTTTTTTCCGTTACCTACTTCCGGATCACATGCAAACGCCAATTTGCCTTTGTGTGCGCCAACTTCTGGTTGGGGTGGGGCACACTTGGTTCCTCCTACCCTAGTTCCTGTTTTCACGGTACTGGGGTGTTGTTATATCAGGCCCTTTCACCTGATGCGGCTTTTTGTCCTCAGGTGGTGGAGGAGGTTTCGGTGCCCCTACCACTCCTCCATTCCTTCCTAGGCGGGACTCTTGCTTCGGCCGAGTCTGATGAGGCTTGCGTTGTATTCAGGGAGTCTCCTAGTGTTAAATTTTTTTGTGGACTGGGCTTCTTTTACGGCTTGAGGACTTATAGAGGGCGAGGCCTCTTCCTCTTCGTTTGAGGAGGTGCCTCGGTTCCCTAGAGCTTCCTCTGTGGGCTCTTTTTTGAGTTCGTCCTCATTGCCCGGTGTTTCCGGGAAGTTCCTCTCTCGGTCAGAGGTCTGGCACAGATAGAGGAGTCGATTGTTAGGTCCCTTGAGTTTACTTCTCTTTTTTCTGAGCAAGTATTCTGGGACGACGTTTCGTTGTTTCGGGGAGGTCCTTGCTGCAGGCCCTCTATACCTCCTTCGTTCTGGGTTGCGAATCACAGGATTTTGCCTATGTCAACCTGCTGTTTGTGTGTCGTGACGTTTTTCTTCAGTCAGCGTCCCTTTTGCCTCTGCTCTTGTCCTCCTCGCTTCGGGTGGGACCCTTGGTACCCGACTCTCTTTTTGGGTCCTTACGTTCGCACGGCTGTTCGTGAGGAGTCGGAGCGGTCCAAGTCGGTTGGTTTCGCCTTCTGGGCTCGGGCCACCCCTTCGGCCCCGCCTTTCTTTCCTGGCAGGGGTCGAGGTCGCTCGGTCCGTGGTCGCTCTTCTCGGGGTGTGCGGGGCGGTACTTCCTCTTCCCGTGGCAGGGTTGAGGTTTGCCGTAGGCGTTTACGCAGTGGCGCGTTTT
Organism: Oncomelania hupensis; assembly: GCA_036898135.1. Taxonomy (NCBI): domain Eukaryota; kingdom Metazoa; phylum Mollusca; class Gastropoda; order Littorinimorpha; family Pomatiopsidae; genus Oncomelania; species Oncomelania hupensis. The sequence continues at coordinate 895,874 of CM072522.1, read as the reverse complement.
CCACCAGTCCTGTCCCTGCCTGTCCACCCCTAGGTGTTCTACCCCTCCGGGCGGGTGGCTTGGCTCGCCAGTTTCATGCTTGGCTCGGCCTCCCCTCCGCACGCAGTTGGGTTCAAGAGGTGATTCGGTCGGGGTTCGTACTTCGGTGGGGTTCCTCTCGGCCCCCTCTTCGTCGCTCCCCGCCTTTGTTCCGCCCCCTGTCTCCTCCTGAGGCTCAGACGTTTCTGGACTCGGAGGTCATAGCCCTTCTCCAGAAGAGTGTTATTGAGGAGGTCCTTTGCCCTCACTCCCCGGGGTTTTATGGTCGCCTCTTCGTTGTCCCGAAGGTTTCCGGCGGTTGGCGCCCGGTGCTCGATTGGGCTACCTCTATCGATCTTTCGGACGCCTATTTCCATGTGTCTATTCATCCTCTTCACAGACGTTGGATGCGCTTCGTCTGGAGAGATCAGGTTTTTCATTTCAAGCCCTTCTTTTTGGTTTGTCTCTCAGTCCTCGACCCAAGCCGTAGTTCGCGGACTCGGGGTGCGGTTCTCTGCTTATCTTGATGACTGGTTGGTCAAGGCTAGTTCTCACGATCTCTGTCTGGTGCACACCAGGCTCGTTCTCCTTGGGACGCGGCGCTTGGGGTTCTCTGTGAACCCTCTCAAGTCCGTGTTGTCTCCATCTCAGATTTTCAACTACCTGGGGATGTCGTTCGTCACTCGCGATTGGTCGGTCCGCCCTTTAGCTCGTCGGGTGTAGAGGCTTCAGTCCCTTCTGCTACCTTTGGAGAGGCAGGATGTCGTTTCAGCCAGATTTATGGCCTCTCTTTGGGGTCGTTTGAAGTCTATGGTTCCTCTGGTTCCCCTCGCGGGAGTTTGCAAGCGGCCGATTCAACGTTGGCTTTCTTCCCGTTGGAGTCAGTCCGGCGATTCCTGGGACGCTCTTTTTCCGGTCCGGAGGGCCTTCGCTCTTCTCTGCTTCCTTGGAGGAATGTTGCGTGGCTTTCTTCGGGGGTTCCTATCTCCCCTCCGCTTCCGGTGGCCGACATCTTCACGGATGCGGCTTTGGTCGGTTGGGATGCGCGTACCGGCAGCCTTTCAGCTCACGGTTTTTGGTCTCAGGACCATCTGTCTTGGCATACCAGTCGCCTGGAGATGGAAGCCGTTTGCCTGGCTCTTCATCGTTTTCTTCCCTCCCTGCCTCGGGGCCTCTTGCTCGTTCGCTCTGCCAGTACCACTGTGTTTTCTCTCATCTACCACTTCGGGGGTACCCATTCCCCTGCTCTCTCCATGATGGTGGAGAGCCTCCTTTGTGGTTAGCTGATTTCGTTTGTACGCTTGTAGCCAAGCATGTCAGCAGCTCTGTCAATGTCTTAGCCGATCTTCTGAGTCGCCCTCATTGTGTGGTCCACACGGAATGGACCCTGTCCCGCTCCGTTCTTCATCCGGTTTGGGCGGAGTGGTTTAAACCTCTGATCGATCTTTTTGCCACTCGTTACTCTTCCAGGCTACCCCTGTTTGTGTCGCCGGTCACAGACTGCCTGGCTTGGGCGGTGGACGCGTTGTCCATTTCTTGGGAGGGGTTGGAGGCTTATGCCTTCCCACCATTCTCCCTCCTTCCGCAGGTTCTCAGGGAAGCCGAGGAGGAGTCTCCTTCTCTCATTCTCGTGGCTCCCTTTTGGCCAGCTCAGCCCTGGTTCCCCGTTTTCCTTCGTATTTCCCAGGGGCGGTGCATTCCTCTCGCTCTCGGGGCGAGATCGCTTCTGCAGCCTCGATCCGGGATTCCACACGGCGACCCAAGCGTTCTCCGTCTTCATGCTTGGCTGCTGTCCGGCCTTCTATAAGAGGTTTCTGAGCTTCAGGAGGCCTCGGAAGGTTCCAGCCTGCATCCTGTTTCTGCCTTGCCATACTCGAGGATGGCTTCTTGGTTTCGGTTCTGTGGTCGCGGCCCTACAATCCTGGTCCTCTTCTTCAGCCTGTTCAAGGTAAAGTTGTTTCAAATAAAGTTGCTTCCCTCCGTCCTTTTCGTGCTAATCTGCACTTTTGAGTCATGGTATAGTATGTGAAATTAATATTAAAATTTTATCTCTAAATTTATTATTAATAAACATACTTACCATGACTCAATTTAATGTCCCTCCCACCTCCCCGCAGTTCCAAATAAGGAATGAGATTTGCGGACCGTTATCGTGAGCGCTTGGACGCGTGTTATAGCACGGGATGCAAGGGGAAGGTGGTTCAGGGGAAGCAACTCTATGACTGTTTTATCTTTGTCAGCTTCCGTTAGAGAGGCACTCACCTAGCAACGCCATAAACATTGCACTTTTGAGTCATGGTAAGTATGTTTATTAATAATAAATTTAGAGATAAAATTTTAATTTATTATTATTATTATTATTATTATTATTATTATTATTATTATTATTATTATTATTATTAATCGTATCGACGAGCGGGTGGCCGCGTGTTGCAGGGCGGGACGGGGCTAACTTGTCTTGTCCACTGGCTAGAAACCAATGGCGTCTGAAAGGTGTGGGATTGATTCCACCTCTGGGCGTTATGTTTCTCCGAATATTATTTACTTTTGACTCGGGCAATGTCTCAGGTTTTTTTCTGGGTACTCCGGTTTGCTCCCCCAACAAAATTTCAAACCACAACTAATATTAGGTAGGTTGGGTTTGGCCACGCCACAGGCTGTGACTAGGCCTTCCCCAGAGGAGGCGGCCCAGAATTTCCCAATAAAAATGGACAATAAAGTGTCAACGACAACAAAAAAAGAATCATCATCATTATCATTATATTCATCATCATCATTATCATTATATTCATCATCATCATCATCATCATCATCATCATCATCACCCTTATTATTGTTATTATATATAATTTATATATTTTTAAAAAATTTTATTGTGTTTTTTAATAATTATTTTTTATAATAATAATAATAACAATGATGATGATGATGATGATGATGACGATAATAATAATAACAATTATTGTTATTATTATTATTAGTAGTAGTATTAGTATTATCAGCAGCAGCATTGTTATCATTGTCCATGCTCGTGCCTACAGAATCAAAACATGACGTTTTGCTGTCCCACCTGCAGAACTACCATCGACATTCCACCAGAGGGTGCTGATGGTTTCCAGGTCAATTTTTACATCGAGGCAGAGGTGAGAGAGTACACAGACACTTTTGTATCACGCAATACCGACAAACCGACTGACAGATTGACATTTGGCTCTTTCTGATTCCTGCCTGTTTCAAAGTATTACCAGATTATAAAATTATAGGCGGATGGTCACCTATTAGCATGAACAAGACAGTTTATAAGGTGTTTTTCTTTAATTGCAATTGTTATCTAGACCTCGGACACACTTTAAGTTTCTGCTGTACTTTTACAAATGTACTTTACCGTACTTCACTTTTAATTTACTAGCTTACTTTCTGATTGCTAGTGTACGTCACTTTACTTTCTGATTGCTAGTGCATGTCACTTTACTTTCTGATTGCTAGTTCACTGCTTTACTTTGCATTCAGTTTACCAGTTTATTTTACTTCGCTTTTAGCTTACCACTTGACCTTGCTTTCAGTTTACCAGTCGACTTTATTTTACTTTGCTTTTAGTTTGCAATGTTAAGAGCGGTGAGCCCAGCCCTGAGCGGGGGGTACCGCGCTATACAAGCCTACTTATTATTATTACACTTCACCTGGCAGGTGGAGGCAGAGCAAGCAGCGACCATGTCCCGCCAGTGTGATGTGTGTCATCAAGGCCAAGCGACGCACAAGTGTTGTGACTGTCAGCAGCTCGCGTGCAGCACGTGCATTGCTGTTCACTCCTCTTTTGCGAGCACCAGGTCACACACCGTGCTCAACTTGCAGATTGAGGATAAAGCTACAGGATCAGGTCAGTCTTGTCCACATCAAGCTTTGTTAGTAATAATAATAATAATACTATAGCCTACATAGCTTCCTCATAATAATGTGGATTAATAAACTCTTCTATGATCATATTATCTAGTGCAAAAGTTTGGAGATAAAAAAGACCTCAGATTCATTTTAAGTTATCGGGCGCCTGTAGTTGGTAGTACATATTATGCTGTTGCTTACAAATAAACAAATTTGCCGAAACAGCGCCGACTGAGTACAGGGGCATGAGAGGTGGTATGCTTGTGGGTAGAATTTACGCGCAGCCTTCACTAACTGGTGTGGGATGTGTGCAGGGTTGACGGTGCAGAAAGAACGGTACTGCGCCATTCACAAAGAAGAGAAGTTCCGCTTCTTCTGCAATCAGTGCTCCGCCGTCATCTGTCGAGACTGCAAGCTGACGTCCCACGATGGGCACATAACTGTAGATATAGCGGACAAGCAAGAGGAGGCAGAGAAGCTGACGCAACATGTGTTTCCTATGGCTAAAGCCATTCTAGAAGGAGGCTGAGGCTTACAAGACAGGGATGCAGGAAAAGAAGAGAAGCCTTCTGACCAAGTTGGACCTGATGGCTGCCACGCTGAAAAAGGAGATTGAAAAAGTGATTGACGTCGGTGTGCAGGACGCCAAAGCCACAGTGATCCAACACGCAGATGACATTGACCGCATAGCCACTAAATGCATTGACGACATGCAACAACAGCTTGCCTGCTTTCAAAGCATCACTGAGTATGCGCAGCTTGTCGTAAAGAGAGGATGTGACACCGACATCCTGGAAATGTTAAATCAGCTAAAGCAGTTTTTCGGAGAGACGACATTTGTGCCAAATCACAAGCTATCCGCCTTCATCAACACAGAGTGGCACCAAGACATAAGCATGGTGACAGTCAGTGGGACAGACTCTAACGTTACACCAGCGCCTTTTCAGTCCTTATTAATGCAAAGCGACCCTTTCTCACGCGGGCAAGGCTACTGGACCACGGCGATAGGCAGTAAAGGAGCCTCCAAAGATCCACTTGAAACGATAAAGAGCGCCATTCCCTCATATTTCGGCAAGGCCCACAGAGAGAGGTCCATTGGCAAAATCAAAGCCTGCCAGAACGTCGATGAAGGGATCAGCCAAATCCAGCAATTGATGGGGAAGTGGAAAGGTGCAGCCCACAAACAACCCATCTCTTTTTTTCCCGGAGTTCCCAGGGCTAGTCTAGATGCATGTACCTCCAGCCTGTACAGTCTCGAACCTCACAGAGAAGCATCATTCTTATACAACGGCGGAAGCTTTCTTCAATATAACTTTCATTCCAGTCAACAGCAGCAAGGATGGGGCAAGTAGCGAGAGTAGCGACTACATTTTGTAGTTTCGCTACTATTTGGAGTAGTTTGTAACGATCCAAACTACATATTGTAAAAAAGTAGTTGTAAAGCAGCGAACTACTAATTTGTCAGTAGCGAAGTAGCGAAAATATGTTTTTCGCTACGTTACTTTCCTTGCCGTGTGACTTGCACTTTCAGTCAAGCCGAAGCGAGTGCTGTCTCGCGCGAGATTGATCGCTAGCTCAGCGAACGGAAGCATGATTGTGATAGGCTGAAAGCAAAAGCCAACCACGTGACTTTCAAAAGCCCGCGTCAGTCATCTCAGTCTTTGTTCGGGCAAATCACGCACAGAACGCACAAATTTTAGACTGCAGAAGATGGAGAAACTTCCAACTTTGTTTAAACCATATGTAGAACTGGATAAGTACCCTGGTGTCAAGGCTGTCTTCCTGAGGACGAACACCTCATTGCCCAGCAGTGCAGCAGTTGAGCGTTTGTTTAGTCAGGCTGGACTTATTTTAACTAAGATCAGAACCAGAGTTACTGATTCTAACTTTGAGGCAAAAGTGTTGGTTAAGTACAATTCTAAGAAAGGTTTTTAAGGAAGTGTCAGTGTTTTCTTGATTCATTGAATGATTAGTTGGACTGCAGTCTGTGTGTATTTATTTTGTTAAAACTAATTTGGCCCATTTATTCTCAACTGCCTGTACAACCTTATGGCTGTATTTATGTTTTGTATCAGACATAACAGAGTACATATAACTTTTTTTTTCTATTTTTGACTTTTATTATTATTTTATTATTTATAATATTTTTTTGTATTGTGCAAATGGTATATATACCATACATAATGTATTAAGTGTGCTCCTGTATAATGATCTTGACTTGCAATGTTATCAATAACAAATTTTGTAGTCTAAGGAAATATTTTTTATCTTTTTTTTTGTAATCTGATGAAGAGCATATCATTAAAAGTATTTCTTTATTTGTTTTTTTTTCTTTGTCTTTTTTTTTAAAATTTATTTACATTTAAAAAATACTTAACAGTCCCAGTTAAGTTGTGATTACAGTTTTTTAAAAAAGTAGTTTGAAAAGTAGTTAGCTACTTTTTTTTTAAAGTAGCGTAAAAGTAGCGAACTACATTTTTTCAAAATGTAATTGTAAAGTAGCGAACTACCTTTTTAGACTAATGTAACTGTAGTGTAGTGGATTACTTTTCAAAAGTAGTTTGCCCACCCTTGAACAGCTGTAAGCTATTTTTAGCCAAGCATGCATTTAGGTCATGCCGTTCCTGATCCTGAATCCACGCGCCGCGCTCTAAGCTAAGCACTGCAGTACAAAGGAAGAGTACGCGTGGAACGTATGGCTCATCATCCTCTATATTTTGTGCCCTAAAAGTGATCGTTTTATGTGGAATATCCTTTGTATTGTGGTAATCGTTTGCATTTAGTTACTTTCATATCTGTGTTTTGTGTTAGCATAAACTAAAACCACAAAGTTGATTTGGTTTGTGTTATATTTAAGTCGATTTGACCGCACATAGCTGTCCGGCCCTGCAGTATAAGCTGACTTGAAGTTGACCAGTTTTCGAGTGTGTATACGCGTACGTTGTAATTACACATTTAATTCCATCTTACAATGTTCACTATTTGAAGTCACTTAGTACAAAGTTTGAACTTTCTGGTGATGTGGTCGACATTATAAAAGCTCTTCTTGTGTTTGGTTGCTGGCCTCTGTAATTGCAGCGAATTAACCAAAGTCTCGTGCGTGCTAATGGTGGCAACAGGCACATAATTGTTGTAACAGTTTGTGTGTATGTGTGTACTCTGTGTGTATCGGTTGTGTGTGTAGTCTCTCTCTCTCTCTCTCTCTCTCTCTCTCTCTCTCTCTCTCTGTCTCTGTCTCTGTCTCTCTCTCTCTCTCTCTCTCTCTCTCTCTCTCTCTCTCTCTCTCTCTCTCTCTCTCTCAAGTGAATGCATGTCTCCATTGAAAAACCCCGAACTGTTGTGTTGCTATCTTGTAAATTGTTGTACTTTGAAATTGTTTTTTTCTGGTAAATTGTAGTATTTTGTTATGTTGTTTTGTTAAAAAAAAAGTTTTATTTGCATTGCCTCATGTCTTGTAAATTGTGCTGTTTTTAAATGATAATGAGGTTTTAAATGTATTTTCGTTTGTTTGGGCTCTCTCGTGTAAAGTAAATAGTGGATGAGTTTTTTAAATACATTCAGTTTCCGCAGGAATTTTTGTTAGGCATAAAATAGAGCTCTGCTTTGTTAAAGAAAATGTAGACAACTTGACTTGCCTCTTGATATACAACTGGAACTGTTTGACAAATGTATTAAGCCTTTTTCTGCTTTATGGTTGTGAAGTATGGTCTTTCGAAAAGCTGGAAATGTGTGAAAAACTGCAATTAAAATTCCTAAAAATGATTTTGATATTGAAGGCCTCAACGCCTACTTGTATGATGCTAGGTGAAGTTAGAAATTGTCCTGTCTCTGTTGAAGCTAAATGTAGATTGCTTTATTTTTGCTTAAAGTTATCTATAGATTGTTGTAACAACTCAGAAAATAATATATCCACATTGATGTACAAACTGTGCCATTGTATATACTGTAACACTGAACATAAGCTGCCTTGGGTAGACAATGTGCGATCTCTGTTAAATAATCTCGGCTTTTCATATATATCTGGTCCAGTGACTGTAATTATTCTTTTACTCAATTTAAGACGCTTGTAAAAGAATGTTTGAGAGAATCAATTTTTGCAAATATGGCTACAGGAGATCTACGATAAAAACATTTGCATTACTTATCCGTCTGTTTAAAGAAAAATGTTGCTTGGAATAATATTTGATTAATCTATCTCCGACGCTGCGCAGAAACTTGTTGCAATTTAGACTTAGTTGTCCTAAACTTCCAGTTCAGTCTCAGAGATAATATTGACATACGCAGAACCGAAAGGTTGTGTCCCATTACCTAAATGAGATAGGTGACCAATTTCACTAAATATTTAATTGTACACATCCTTAACTAAAAGACAGCAGGATTTCTCTTTTTCAATCAACTAATGAATTCCAAATCAAACAAAATACTAATGAACTTGAGCCGTTATATTATTATTGTGATGTAATTATTTAAGTAACGTATAGAGTGGTTCTGCTATTTATTTATTTCTTTTTCCTTCTGTAACGGTTCTATCGGGTCTGTGTCAAATTGCAGTTCTGCTGTTACGTGTGTGATCTCGTCTTGTGTGATGATCTATGGACATAATTTCTTCAATTAATTCTGTACGCCTGTGGGAACTATGTATGCATACAGATATGTAATTGTTTGTTTCTTTTGATACTTTCTTTGTGGACATTATTTATTATATTCGACCGCGCTTGCTTTGTTTGTGTGCTATACATTACTAAATGTTTTGCCTTGAATGTTTGTTAGGGGGTTGCATTAATTGTTTTTATTGAGTATTGCCATTGAGATTAATTTGTGTATGTTGTGTCTACCCATTCCCTCCATTCCATTTGTTGGCTAAAAAGCCCCATTGAGTTGAGAGTCTGAATAAACTTTTGAACCTATGGACCTTTTGAGACGGGCTCAAATGCCTAAATGTTGCATGCCAATGCATAGACTTGGAACTGTGGCTGTATATAGGCCTATGTATTGAGGTCTTTAGATGTATCCAACTGTTTAAGTATAGTTTCCTGGCCCTTGTACTATACTGTATTTTTGCTTCTTCAGTCTCATGTCTCATTGCATTTTGCTTAATTAACCATTTTTTGTGAATTGATTGTTCTTATCACCTTACAATTATAATTATTATTAGGAACATGTATTATTCTATGATAATTAGGCTGCTTGCGTTACTATTTTACAATTGTTCATTGGGCTCACCCATCTAGGACATGATCGAGCGTCGGTATCTTTAAAGTCTGTGTGATAGAGGGTATAAGTGTTAGACTAGACCCCAGTTTATACCCTCATTTGAACATAATTTACATCACTGTTGTTGTTTCACAAATAAATTGTAAGCTTTACTGCTTGTTTGTAAAAGTATTGTATTAAATAAGTGTAGTAAGGTTGTGGTGTTTGTGATGCTGAAAATGTGACTATTCTGTTCTATCGTTCAAACAGAGAAGACATTCTTTCTCTCTTGTCTTTATTCTGTCAGTTTCGATTCTTCTAAAGCATTCCTTTTATATCTGTACTTTCAGTTATCACAATAATGTTTGCACACGCTGCTTTTTTGTGCACACCAATTACTTCTGAACTATTAATTACTTTCTCAACCACCGGACACACAAACATACCACAGAACGTGCATGCGCTTAAACGCATGCAAACGCACTCACTCACATACACCCCCTCCCCCCCTCAATTTGCAACACCATCCTGGTGTGTGACATCAAATGTCAGTAAGGGGTTAACACAATGATCATTCACACCACTTTAACATGAAGTGACAATGAAAACTGACCACAAAAAAACAACAACAAAAAAACATTAAGTATGTGAAGCAATGTTTAAGGTAAATTAAAAAGCAATTCAACATCGGGGGACAATGGAAATTGACAAAATCGTATGTTAAAATGCTTGAACGCTTAAACAAAGTTTATTAAACGTCAATTAAACATAGATAAACAACAAATATTGAACAAATTCTACGTTAATTTACGAAGGAAAAAAAGCATGAATTAAGTTCGATCTACTGTAGTTGATAACAAATTACTGACGAGTTTGGTAATTAAACCAATTCATTGGGTTAAACGGACGTGTAGTGATTTCAATTCATAGAGATAGATAATAATGTTGCCCTACTGCTCAAGGTAGTATCAGCAATGAGAAACCAACTGCAAGTTGTATACATTTTCAAAGAGAATTTAACTTGTAAAAAAATACTAAGTCTCTGTAAATGTTTAATTGTGCTAGGATGAGGTGGTTGGGGTGAAGAGAGGAAAAGTGCACTTATTGTTAACATGTCATTATAACATGTACAGTGACAAAAGTCATTTATACGTCACACTTTTCACTTGATCAGTGGGGTGTCGGATAGTGCAGTGGTTGGAGCACTCGCTACTGTGTCGAAAGTGAAGCACCGTCCGGTGCGGTTAGCACTTGGATGGGTGACCGCTAAGGTGTGAAGCGACAAACAACAACGCCCCCAGTTGACTCAACTGTGATTGAGTACCTACTCTCTTGAGGGTGGGGAAGGTAAAGCAGCGAGGGAGAGAGTTGGGCATCACCCTCATTACGCTGGCCCAAGATAAGTGTGATCTCCAACATCACGCTCCCCTACGGCCACAAGGCTATGGGACTACCTTTACCTTTTTTTTTTACCAGTGTTCAAGGTTTGAAAGTTTCCTTTTCTTTGTGAAGTCAATATATAAAGGCAAAATTTACATAATTTACATCTGATCATCAAGGATCTTGGAAAATAAGCTCAGCATTGTCTGCAGTCTGCGGTGTTGGTCTGTGGGACGGTCGGCCTTGCTGACGTCATCCTGCTGTGTCTGTTCTGCCACTTGTTCTGGCGTCAGACAAAAAAAGTGTTAGGTTGTAGGGGTTGCTGTGCTTCCCCGCGGTGGTCTTGGTGCTTCGGCGAAGGGGTGGCGGTCACCGTGGTAGTACAGCGCTGCTGCTGGTTCTGTTTGCCTTTCGGGTCCGTCGTTGATCTGTTTATGAGGTGCGTCAGCGTATTCGCCATCCGAGCTTTCCGAACTGTCTACGTCACTGCTCTTGCTGCCTGGGAACCCGGGAAGTCAGACATGATCTTCAGTTGATTTCTGTGCACTCTCTCCTCCTGCCCTGTTTTCTGGCTGACAGCGTTTCACACTGCACCGCGCTCATCGGTCACTGTGAAACCTCGAGGGTGGTTCTTCAACCAGACACACTGACCTTTGTGTACAGGGTCATCTTTCACATGGTCATCGAACCGCTGCTTCCTCTTCAGCGCATTGTCCTGCAGGCGTCTTCTGGTGTGTCTGTAGGCCAGGTCTAGGCTTCGTCTGTGGCGCAGGATCCAGTCTTCAGTGTTGAACATGGTGTCCAAGTGTAGTCGTTGTTGTCTGCTAAACATTAGGTAGTATGGCGCAAACCCTGTGGTGGCATGAGGCGTGGCGTTGTACGCAAACACTAAGGACTGCAGGTGATATGTCCATCGCCTTTTCTTCTCTTCTGGGAGCGTTCTTAATAAATCGTGAAGAGTCCTGTTGATGCACTCTGTGCATTACCTTCAGGGTGGTGTGAGCTTCTTCTGGACTTTTCAATGCCATAAATCTTGCACAAGGACTTGATGCATGATTTCTGACTCAAAATTTCTGCCCTGATCAGAGGGAAGTCTTTGAGGGACACCGTATCTCTGGAACCATGCACGTACCAGGGCTTTTGCTGTTTCAGCTGTTTAGTCTCTTTGTTGGGACGGCCACTATGAATTTCGTGAAAATGTCAGTTACGATCAGCACGTTTTCTCTTCCAGGTCTGGTTCTAGCATAGTGTAATGGCCACTATTTCTAAGGGGAGCGTTTTCAACATGGGTCGTTTTCTCCGAAAGCCAGATTGTACCTACTTTATCAAGCCGTTTTGCCTCATCACAACCTTTTCGAGGTCCCAGTTTTATTCTTTATAAATATGATACATACTACCGCTGCCCCTATGCTATCGCGGATCCACTAACTCTTTCCGCTACCCCGGCCTATGCTATTGAACACCCCAACTCATTTTTTTTCTTATCGAGGACCCATTGTGCTTGGTTAATGCGCCTAGTGTCCTACAGGCAGTGGGATATTTTTATTTTAAGGGCCCCAAGACCAAGAATTTGGGCGGAAACGGGTTTACCCTTAAATTGGCATCGTAATAGTTATTTTAAACAATGATACAGATGCATCAAATCGCATGCTAAAGTTTTTAAGATTCCATTTCTGTTCCTAGTAATTTCCCCTGTTTAACGGTATACCAATACGCACTATGATCTACTATATATTTTTAGCTCATCAGCGGTAGCTATAGGCACAAAAACTACGGAATACTTATTGATTATCAAGATATGTATATATAATTTGGAAAGAGTCGGGGGTTTCTTGGTTGCAAGCTATTTTTTTCAGTGGGGCAACATTCACTGTGAATGTTTGACGGATCTGTCGAAGAGGGGTCAAAGTGAGTCCTTTTGACATTGTGTTGTGAGTTTAGCGTCTTCGAGAGACCGGACATTTGGCCTTTATTTGTTAATGGTGACGAGCGGGAAAGACACATTACAAGAAAGGCCGTGCCAGTGAGGAAATGCAGTATTGATGTGTGTTACGATTGAGACGCACGCGATAGATCCAATCATTTTGTTTTACAAAGCATGCAAGGATATAATGTGTATTAACCTTTGATTTGATTTTGCGCTTTTCCTAGAAGAAGCTTTGTATAATGTTTATAATTTTTGTCGCTCGATATTGTTGAGAATGTTCTGGAGTTACTTGTTTATTATTGACCGAAGCTTCCAGATAGATCTGGTAATAGCTAAGCGATTCTTCTAACCTAAAGAAGGTTCTATGACGTAAGACAGTGCATAGTTCAGGTGACGAGTTTTATTTTAATTGGGTGTTATCAAAGAGCTTATGATAGAAAGAGAGGGAACTTGGTACAGAACCGCGAGACGAAATGTACGAGTTATGCTCCCTTGTCGACATGCTGAAAATGGCTCGTGGCAGAAAGCCAAAAGGCGACCGAGTGAAACAGGGCGGTGACTTTTGCACAGCTATCAATTGCCATAATGCCAGATACAAGAAAAGTTTTGTTGGCAAGTTCTTTTTCAAATTTCTAAGAGACAAAGAAAGGTAAATTGCAATTGAAAAACTTCATTTTTTTGTGTTTATGTAGGCCTAAACTAAGACCGCTGCAGTGTTGTTAGTGTTAAAACAATCGGAGAGCGGTAGCCGAAGCCCAGATTGTTTAGAGGTGCTTTTTAGGGTATCCAAAATGAAAATAAGGCAAATGTAAAGAGTTTAGGTTGTTGAACAATCTTGCCAAAATGTAAAAAAAAAAATTAGCGCAATTAGGAGATACAACGAATTAAAAATTGCTAAAACGGTATTCGCACATTTTGCCAGTCATACGCGGAAATTTCCTTGCGGGCGAAGTATAACTCCGCCCACATGCCCATTCAACACTGTCAGCGTGACTTCACAGATATGGAAGAGGATTTTGAAGATGAATTGCTGGAATATTCACCATCATTAAATCCCACCGTGTCTTTTGAGTTAAGCAAACATTTTCTTTGCTCCCCTGAGTTTGCCTTATTAAAATATAAATAATATAACGCGCAATATAATAGTTTTAAACTTGCCGGTTTTCAGTTATGGCTAAATAGGTCACTAGCAGACGCTCTCCGCTTGCTGCTTGCTGTGGTCGCTGCCCTGTATGGCGTACGAACAGGGTCAAACGCGCGATGAAAAGTAGCGATGCTTTGCATAGATACTTTTTGAAAAGCATCGCTACTTTGCATCGCTCCGTTACGAAAGGATCGATCCTTTTCATCGCGCATTTCCGAATTCTTCCGAATACACAGTATGCAAATTTTCCAAAAGTTTGATCGGAACTAAAGCGGAACACATTATTTATTAACTAATAGTAATTCTTAAATTTAGCTATTTGGAAAAATTGTATTTATTAATTAATTTGCTCTGCAAAGGACAATTGGTGGAATGTTACATAATACATGTATATTATTTCATTAGCTTGACCGATTTCAGTTTTGTAGAAACAGTGTGTTTCGCCTCGGTAAACTTCGGAACTGCGCGATGAAACTGCTCGAGCTAAAGTATCGATGCAAAGAATCGATACTTTTTAAAAAAGTATCGATGCAAAGCATCGATACTTTTCAGAAAGCATCGATACTTTCGCAATTGGCGTTCCATTTGAGAAAATGTGCGATCCTTTTGAGAAAAGTAGCGATACTTTCCTAAACGGATGGATCCTTATGAGAATAGTATCGATGCAAAGCATCGCTACTTTTCATCGCGCGTTTGACCCTGTTCGTACGCTAATACAAAAAGGATGTGATTCTATTTTAAAAAAAAAAAAAAAGCTAGTAAACAGAGGAAAGTATACATGCACGCAGTTCTTGGAGATCTTGTACATGCTGTTTGCATACAAACATTCACAATCAAGCACCATGTGAAAAAAGCTATGAGCAAGCTGAATCAGTCACCATCACCTCGAAAACACAGGTTGTCTGGACTGAACATAGCTTCTGGCACCAGTGGTTTGGGTCCAAAGTGCTTGTTTTGTGACAATGGAAGCAAAGGGAACAAAAGGATCAAAGGATGATCATTATCAACTGACACCTATAAGAACATTAGAATTCAAGGGTAGGTTGCTGGAGTTTTGTAGCAAGAGAGGAACCAGTGCACCAGACCATCTTCTAAACCTTGTGCGTTGCAATTGCAGAACTGACTGTGCGTCAACCAGGTGTTCATGCCGACGACATGGATTGGTCTGCACTGTTGGATGTGGAGAATGCCGAGGTGAAATCTGCTTAAACGTCATGAAGTACACAGAAAAGGAAGAATAAGAGGAAGAAGAAGAGAAAAAGGAAGAGGAAGAAGAAATGGAAGAAGACATGAGTGACAATAGCGTTGAGATCTAACAGTCTGGCTCTATCACCAGCACTGCATTATGTTTTTGTTTTCGTGTAATGAAACGTTTTCTAGTGCTGATTCAAGCACAGCATGGCTATGGCATTCCGTTTGTAAAACAATTGATAGTTTGCATTTTAAGGCCAAAACCATAGTATTTAGGGCTATAAATAATTCTATATAAAGAATGGAAGCAAGACTGCAAACAATTACTTATTTGTATAGAGCGATTTCGATAACCTAAAGAATAGATTCTTTAGTAAAAGTCATGAACACAACAAAAAATATCAAAGATACTTTTAATTATACAACAATATAAGACAAATGAATTTTCGAGCTATGCTCTTCTTCAGATTACAAACAATGCATAAGAATGTTACTTCCATCACTTAATTTATGGTATTGTACATTTTAAAAAATGTGTTTGTTTAATGTATATACTATTATTTCTTTATTAATTACGTAGTTTTTATTATAGACTAGGAGTGTAATCAGCATGGTGGCCATCTTGAAAAATGGTCACCATATTTCTTTTTGTAATAACTACTGAGATTTTTTTTAAAAACAGGTCTTAAGTCACAGGTATACCAAATTTGGTGCTTGTAAGGCAAAATCTTCGTCTAATACTTCATAGAAGTAGTACAAGAGTATAATCGGCATTATGGCCATCTTGAAAATGGCCGCCATATTGTTTCTTTTTAATGGCTACCGAGCTTTTCTAAAAGAAAATATTTTAAATATCAGACATACCAAATTTGGTGCTTTTAGGAGAAAATCTTCTCATACTTTATATTGTAGACCAAGATTGTAATCAGCATAGCGGCCATCATTAAAAATGGCCGCCATATTGTTTCTGGTAATGGCTACCGGGCGTTTGTAAAAGAGTAGGTCTTAAGTAGAGTGTAGACCAAATTTGGTGCTTGTAGGTCGAAATCTTGATCTCATACTCCATAATTATTGTAGAACAAAAGTGTTGTCGGCATGGCGGCCATCTTGAAAAATGTCCGCCATATTTTTTCTGTTAACGGCCACTGAGCTTTTCTAAAAGAGTAGGTCTTAAGTATCATGTATACTAAATGTGGCGCTTGTAGGTCGAAATCTTCATATTGTAGAACAAGAGTTTAATCGGCATGGCGGCCATCTTGAAAATGGCCGCCATTTTTTTTAATGGCTACCAGGCTTTTTTGAAATAGTAGGTCTTAAATATCATGGACATCAAATTTGGTGGTGGTGGTGGGGGGGGGGGGGGGGGGGAGCTGTTTTGTCAGTAATCTGCCATACTAGTTTTGGGCCTTACAACGCAAGCAATAACTGAACGGAATGCCATAGTACACGGCTAGATAATAAATGCTCAATAACTTTGTTTTGCGATATTTTTTTTTTTTACATTTTGGATATGTGATAGAGTACATTATTATCTTTCCGATGCAGTAAAAATTATTTTGGATACCCAAAAAAGCAAAATTAAACATGTTGCTGCATTCTGGGCTTGGACTACGGCTTGAATGATTCATGTTATACCTATGTGCTAAATCCAAAACAGTTTGCTTGCTGACAGTTTACGTTCAACAGGTCGCTCGCTGTTTACGTTATTGCTAGGTTGTTTGACTTATGCGTGCTTATATTTCAAAAGCAGATGTCAGATTGGCAGTTTGGCTTCGTCAAACTGCTTATGTTAACAAGTTAAATTAGACTAAGTCTGTTTTCTCCTCGTGATCAAATACTGTGCAAGATAACCCCTTACATAGGCACAAAAATGGTCCTTGATCTGTTGTAATCCCTTTTCGTTTGAGTGTAAACGGGAAAAAAATGTAAAGTAGAAACTCAGTCCTTGTTCTGATCTGTGAATTTCTGCGCATTAGATCTATATTTTGTGGAATGTTGTTGTCTAGCCAGGAGGTTCTGATTGTTCTGTCTGATTAATTAATTATTTTCCATGAAGTGACTGATGTTATTAAGCCAGTGATGTGGGAGGTGAGAGGGTTGGGGGTTAGGGGGACACCTGATATAAATTAAATTCACACTATTAGTGAAACATTTTGTTATTGTGCTTTATTGTGATTAATTGATTGATTGACAGAGCTCTCTCTCACACTCTCTCTCTCTCTCTCTCTCTCTCTCTCTCTCTCTCTCTCTCTCTCTCTCTCTCTCTCACGATTACGGATTTACAGTTTCGGATAAATGAAACAGTCTGTCATGCATATTTTAATTTTAAAATATCTGTCGTTGATTAAAAAATAATAAATTCCAGGGCAGAAAACGAACCTATGACATACACACATAAGCAGCATAAAAGCACCTAATAAATGTCAATAAGTAAACATAAAAACAAAACAAAAAAGACAGCAGTAGCGGAATGTTAATAATAATGATGGTTAAAAGTTTGGTTTTTGCAAACGTTGCCATAAAAATGTTCTTTTGCAATGGCAT
Organism: Oncomelania hupensis; assembly: GCA_036898135.1. Taxonomy (NCBI): domain Eukaryota; kingdom Metazoa; phylum Mollusca; class Gastropoda; order Littorinimorpha; family Pomatiopsidae; genus Oncomelania; species Oncomelania hupensis. The sequence continues at coordinate 878,598 of CM072522.1, read as the reverse complement.
AGGCTCAATAAGTTACCACGCACAGATCATTCATATAGCAGATGGTGAAATATAGCCAGCCCGAGCAAAGGGAAATAATCCGTGAGAGCGTCTCGCATTTTTGTATAGGAGGACATAAGGAAGTTCCCTCTCTTTCCGTAATAAGCTCTTAGGTGTTATTGCGTCGACGCGTCATGCTGGAGTGTTTGAATTTTTTATCAATTGCAGAGGAGCCCAAGCTGAACAAATCATAGCTGAAGAACAAGAAGGATTCAGGGCAGGGCGAAGTACCACTGAAGAGATTTTCAACCTCAGATTAATCTGCGAGAAATACCTACAGCACCAACAACATCTATATCTATATCATGTGTTTATAGACTTCAAGAAAGCGTTTGACCAAGTCTGGCATGCAGCTCTGTGGGCAACCATGAGAGTTTACAACATATTAGCCCTAACATTATTGAAGTCATTAAAAGCCTGTATGACAAGGCTACCAATGCAGTCATCCACAACAGTCAGCGCCATCGGGAACTGGTTCAGAACAACAATCGGTGTGAGTCAAGGATGCCTACTCTCTCCAACACTTTTAACATCTTCCTAGAGCGCATTAGGTCAGATGCCCTTTCAGATCACGAAGGCACAGTCAGCATTGGGGGTAGAGCAATCTCCAACATCCGTTTTGCAGATGACATTGATGGATTGGCTGGAGAGGAACAAGAACTTGAACAGCTGGTACAGAGGCTCAAGACACCACCTCCACAACCTATGGAATGGAAATAAGTGCAGAGAAGACCAAAACGATGACCAACAACACCAACGGCATCAACACAGAAATCAAAGTCCAAGGCCAATCCCTCAATACAGTGCATATCTTCAAATATTTAGGAGCCATTGTATCGGACAATGGCTCCCGACAGGAAGTCTTCTCCAGGATCGCACAAACAACTGCTGCCCTGACAAGGTTGAAGCCCATTTGGAAAGATAGGACCATCAGTCTACATTCCAAGGTAGTGCTGCTGCGCTACCTTGTCATTTCCATCTTCCTATACGCTTTCGATGGTCCTGATTTGGCTCGGAAGAGTCCGCTGGACCTAAAGCAATAATCATGTAATGTAATACGCTTTCGAAACATGGACCCTCACAACAGATCTACAACGAAGACAATAAAGCATATAAAGCATGGAGATGAGGTGCTACAGAAGACTTCTGGGCATTTCCTATACCCAACATATCACCAACGACGAAGTCCGACAGACCATCACACAAGCCATTGGACAACACGATGACATGCTCATAGTAAAGAAGAAACTGAAACTCTGATGGCATGGCCACGTCACCAGATCATCATGCCTTGAAAAGACCATCCTGCAAGGCACGGTGCAAGGAGGCAGAAGAAGAGGGAGACCGAAAAAGAGGTGGAAGGACAATATTCGAGAATGGACTGGCTTGACACTGAGCGAAGCCATAAGGGTTGCTGAGAACAGAGAAAGATGGAGTACGCTCCCAACGACCTTCGAGTTACGGGATAAGATAGGATAGGATAGGATAGGATAGGATAGGATAGGATAAGATAGGATAGGATAGGATAGGATACAGGAGCTATATAAGTAATGCCCTGTCTGCTCGTGTGAGTGATTGTAGAGATGATCTTTGTAGTGATTTTCGGAAAGCGATCTTGTATGCAGCTGTTCATGTATGCTGAATAAGGTTGGAAAACTTTATACGTCTCCTGCCTTTTCTGAGTGAACAGGCTGTATGGATAAACGAGTTTTAGTTACACATATCAAGATTCAAGAATCGGGGCTGAATCAATCATTGATAAATACCGTGTAACAATGTGCAAAACAGCGTCAAAAACGGCAAATAGAAACACTTGATGCAGAGAATCACAAAAAAAGAGCACAACATTACCTGTGGTTTTTTTTTTTTTGTATTTAAATGGGAACTATAAAGATCCTGACTCTGATTCTGATGAAATCGTGAAAGACTAAAGGCAAGCAATTTATATTTGAAATTTAAAATGAAGTGTGAAACGAGAGCAACTTGTGTATAAATGTCAGCCAATAGATCCCAACCATTATAGTGAAAAGGTAAAGATTTTCTGCTGCAGCACACTACCATTCAAAATCCTGACTTTCACAGTGACTCTCTCTCACTAGAGTGCTCTACAGTTCTGAAATGGAAGACTGAAGGAAAGCAATCTTTAGAAAAAAATGACAACAAGGCGCGCACACTACAAGTCAGACATTCATAACACTTTATTTGCAATTAATCATACATTCACATAATTATAAAAAGCATCAACATTCACACACACACAAACACACACACACACACACACAAATAAAGAAGCAATACAATATTTTAAAAAATATAAAAACTATATATATATATATATATATATATATATATATATATATATATATATATATATATATATATATATATATATATATATATATATATATATATATATATATAGATATATATATAGATATAGATATATATATAGATATAGATATATATATATATATGATTAAATAAATAGGCAGAATAAAAAATAGGGATAAATTCGATAAATAAAATATAATTAAGATAAAATAAATTTTTAAAAACATCAATAAAATACGACAAAGAACATATAAATACAGAAGGGAAAAAAAGAAACAAACGAGATTGACAGAACTTCTTGGTAAGACACACATACAATTTATAAATAAATACATTGTAATCTTTTAGTTGTTTCTAAGCATACCTCTCCATGACCCCTTCAATGAATGGGAATCAATGTGCGCGATTGAGTGACCTTTTTTAAAAAAAATTTGATAGTTGATTGATTTTTCACACATTATTGTCCATTTTTATCAGGAAATTCTGGGCCGCCTCCTTTGGGGAAGGCGTAGTCACAGCCTGTGACGTGCCAAACCCAACCCACCTCATTTTAGCTGTGTTTTTAAAATTTATAATCTTGCCGGGGGAGCAAACAGGAGTACCCGAAGAAAACCCTCAAAACGTTGCCCGAGTCGAGAGCAAATAATATTGGGAAAAACATAACGCCCACAGGCTGGATCGTTCCCACACCTGTTAGTCGCCATTGGTTCCTAGTCTATAGATAACTCAAGTTAGTCCTGCCTTAGACCAAGAGGCGACAATGCTTGCTTTATTCTAAACCTGGTTTTTGGTGATGGTAAAATGTAAATAATATAAATACAATTAAAAACACTTGCTCCTGCTCACCCCCAAAATTAAATTAATTTTTTTAAAATATACAAAAAGACGACATAAAAGTCACAGAAATAATAAATAAATAAATCAATAGATAGCCACAGAATACAAACACACATAAGTACATTTAAAAACTAAAACCAAGGCTGTGTACTGTGTAAAACTGTAATTAAAATAACACTGCATGTCTTGTCAGTATATATTCTAGCACAGCAATATATATATGTGTAAATATATTCTAGTTCTAAAAAGACAAAACACTGGCATGACACAGAAACAGCAAGTTTTACGCTGAACTTTACAACAATGACATGAGTTCTTAAACAGCGCACATTTCCGTTTAAAGAGCTGCTCAAGGCACTGACAAAAAACTGGGTCTATCTTAACTCTAGTTATATGAGATGTCAAATTGCAGCATCGAGTGACCTGCCAACCACCCCAGGACAACTGAGTGACCCAACAATGCATGTGTGGAGTTAAGCATTCAATCTTCTTATAAATACACATCCAGCACAAACCTAATTACAATACTTTCAAATTAACAACAATACATAACAAAATGGTATTGGTTAACATCTCACACATGTACACACAAAAAATAACACTACCATTTTAAAATACTTGCTCAACCATACACACATATACAATTTTAAAATACTTGCACATTTATATGGATGTATACACATAACCTCTGAAAGTTAGTTATTTAGTTATTCATGGTTTACAGGGTCTAGCGGACTGCAAATAGCCCAATCAGGACCACAAAATCAAGACCACAACTTCGCTGAAAGAGGACTCTCCCCTGATCCGCATAAAAGATCTGCCAAAACAACCCTAGTCATAACACTGAAGGCACTCCACCAGCCGGTCACTTTACAATAAAGACATCCCACGCATGCAGGTGCGCTGAGGCTATACTCTAATTTATCGAACGCCCGTTTACAAAAACAATATAGAATACAAACATCATAAAATATCAACAAAACTCGTACATATAAAATGCCTACATTGCCAAATAATAATATCAAAGGAATCCCCGGTGACCATTTGGCAGAAAGCATCCAATATTCCCAAGCTGATCCAACAGACCTTACACACAAATGAGGAGCTTTGTCCCGGAAGAGTTTTCAAGAAAAAAGGTAGGTGACTGCATTACACACTTACACTACACGGTTATTGCTTTAGGTCCAGCGGACTCTTCCGAGCAAAATCAGGACCAGAGAAGTGAAAGAGGACCCACCCCTGATCCGCATAAAAAATCTGCCGAAACAATCCTAGTGGTAACTCTGAAGGCAATCTAAAAGCCGGTCACTTTACAATAAAGACATCCCACGCAGGGGACGCTGAGGCTATACTCTAATTTATCGAACCCCCGTTTACAAAAACGAAATAGAATACAAACATCATTATACAATATCAACAAAACACATAGATATAAAATGCCTACATTGCCAAATAATAACATCATATAGGAAGCCCCAGTGACCATTTGGCATAAAGCATCCAATATTCCCAAGCTGATCCAACAGACCTCACACACAAATGAGGAGTTTTGTCCTGGAAGAGTTTTCAAGAAAAAGGGTAGGTGACTAGTCTAGCGAAGATAGTATAGTAGATTGATAGAACAGCATGGGAATGAGAAAGAACAAATGAGAAAGACAGCGACAGTGGGAATTTAAAGCACTACATTTCCAGAAAGTGGGGATACTATTTAAACAGAAAAGCTTGGCCCCCCCCCCCCCCCCCCCACAGGGGAACCTCTGAAAGTAATAAGATGATTTTACAATGTGTCCACATCCATCTGAATACACAAACCCTCTGAAAATAAAAATACAATTTTAAAATATTTGCACATTCATACACATAAAATAACAAAACAAATGTAAAAATCATTGCTCATTCGTATGAATACACATACACACTGAAATAACAAAACAATTTTAAACACTTACGCATTCATACACATACATACGGAAAATAACTATATACATTTTAAAATCCTTGTACATTCACACACACAATGAAAACAGCAATACAATGTTGAAATCCTGTTCACATTCACACTGACAATAACAACAAGATTTTAAAAAGTCTGTGCCTTGGGGGTGTTCCAGTTAGATCCTGTTTCAGTCAGCACCCTGAGCAACTCTTTGAGCCAGTAAAGTGCTACATAACAACAATTGTTTTGTTTTTTGGTTTTTTTAAATTTTAAATAAGCCAAAAAGCAAGCCGCAAAAGAACAGGACAATAGAACACCTAGATGGTTCACTCAAGATTCCCATCAAATTTCAACAACACACAAGTACAAAGTCATTTTGAACTCAACCAGAATTGATAGGTAAGTACAATACTCGGTGGATGTGCACAAACAAATTTAGCACCAAAATATGACTGTCACGCACACACACACACACAAAATGACCCACCCACCCACCCCCAGCCCAAAAAAAAGAAAAAAAAGAAATTGTGTTTGTAAATCAAGTCATGGAAAACATCTATGCCCACACTTGCCAACAGCAAATCATTCATGACATAAGCAAAGCATGAACAATCAATGACTTGCAGTGCAATGGCAACAGCACGAGTTTCTAATACTCAAAGGTTTGGAGTTCAAGTCCCCCTCCATCCCAACCCCCCCCCCCCCCCCTCCCTGGGACAAAATATTTAAATTAGGTATAAGACTTATCACGTTGCAAATACTGGGTTTTCTCCTCCTCTCTTAAGAATGGTATCTGAGTGCAGTGTATCTTACATTTGGTACAATTCTGTTCAGTTTTCATACTAGCAATCTCCTCAGACAGCTGCAGGTAGCGTTCAATAGACTATAAAAGCACACCTACGTACAGCATCCCGTTTTATTAACTCACATGCTAGCAATGTCAGTATATGTACCTATGTACTCACCCCTCAAATATTTGTTCTCCAAATTTTCGCAAATCTGTGCGAGATGAGTCCTAAATAGTCCAAAAAAAATGTCTGTCCGTCCGTCCGTCTGTCCGCCGTTGGCTGCGCAAAAACATTAAAGTGGTTAAGTACTCAGAGCCTATTTCAACTATGACAACCAAACTTGGTAAGATGGTGTATACCCATGAGACCTCGAAAATGATCAGTGAATAAATGACTTCACTTAAAGATCAAGGTCATAGGGTCATCAAATGTTAGTAAAAAAATTACAAGTTTTTTTAAATTTCACTTTTTCTAGGTTATTAATATTGAAGTTATAATTCTTCGAAGCATGATCGATATCAATGAGACACACATACTATGCAAATTTGGTCAAACTCACTCCAAGGTCAAGGTCACTGGAGCTGTTCAAAGTCCAGGTACTTTGAAGTGACCTTGACCCTAGACTATGAAAAATATAAAGTCCAAATTTGTTGTATTTAGAGATGAGATATTGATCTTTCATATATGTTCCGTTTTTGCATTGATCTTGAAGGTCAAGGTCGTTTTAGGCCTTGCAAAAACATACAAAAAATAGGTTGTGGTATAGTGGAATGGCTGTTTATTTAACTCATAGTATGCAACAAAATTGGGTTATTTGATCAGACATGCTCGAGATCATGGGAGGGTCAAGGTCATCCCAAGGTCAAGGTCACTGAAGGTCAAGGACATCCCAAGGTCACAGTTTTTTTTGGGCATAATACAACGTTTGCTGTATTTTATTTGATAGTACATGAGTGTATTTGGAGCCGGAGGTCAATGTCGTCTCAAGGTCAAGAGCATAGAAGATGAAAGTGTGTATTACTTTGCATTATAATGCCAACATTTCTTTTCTTTTTTTCTTGCCACTCATTTTCAAGTTCCATTAGGAGCATGTGAGTCACATGGGCTTTGCTCTTTTAGTTCTTTTTTAAAATTTTACTGCCATAGTCGACTCGCTGCCATAGTTGATTATTAGCGACACCACTAGGTCATGTGAAATTGTGTCAAAGCCATTACCATTTCCCATGAAGTTTTGTTCACCTGACATCAACCTATGACGCTAACAAAGTCAACAATGGCGGTCCATAAGCAAGTCAACTTTGACTAAAGTTGACTAGTATGATGGTGGTGAAAGATTTAAACATTACATTATTATTGCTTTAGGTGAAAGATTTTAAATGTAAATTATAGACAAAACACTTTAGAAACTTTTCAAGAATCCATTTTATCTGAGAGGCACGGTGGTCTAATGGTAGTGCTTTGGCTTGGAAGGTCCCGGGTTCGAGCCCTGTCCGAGCCATTGTGTTGTGTCCCTGGAAAAGACACTTTACTCCCGTTTCCTACTCCTTCGGATGAGAGTATAAACCGAGGTCTAGTCTGTGTGTCACATACATTCCATCATAACGGACTTTAAAGATCCTGATGCTCATGTCCTAGACGGGTGAGTGCCGGTAACAAGAACACACACAGCATGCACTTTGTCCTTCTCCCCCATCCCTGGCTGGCCAGGATAGTGCTCAGTTGTCTGGACATCAGACCATGCGCCCAAAGGCTGCGGGTGGGCGTCTAGGGCGGTTTGAGTTAGATCCTGTATCGGCCAGAGCCTAGAGTCTGGTCAAGTATGGCGAGATAAGTGCGCTATAAAAATCCTCAATAATAATAATCTCCTTTTTTGTTCTTTAAATTTTTTTACAATCCTGTCAAATGCTTTTACTGTCAATTTAAAAAAACAAAGATTTGTATTGATATTCTTATCTATAGATGTACAAAGAGTAGGACAAAGCTGACTCCACATTGCAAAATAATTATTTATATATTTTATAATGTAGATATACACACACAAAATTTATAATTTATACCAACACAATTAGTGTAACACAAAAACACTTTTCATAATTTATATATAAATAAGTTTCATCATTGATGAGCAAGAAAACGTTTCGTAATTATAATTACATATAATTATGTGCTAACGATCTCAATACTGGTTGGTGAACTAAAACATACAACAATAGCGAGACATCAACACTGAGAAATAAACATTACACATGCTTCCTTTGCACACCCATATTCTCTAAATAGAAAGCAAAATTGAAAAAAAAAGCTTTATCTTTTTATAAACAATATGAAAGATAAAGTAGAACCACCAGTGTATTTAACAGACGAAGAAGGAAAATGTGCTTTTGGAGAACATTATTTGACATGGACACTGGAAAGCATTCATTTCAATAAAGTAACAAAGAAATATAGAAAGGAAGGAAGTACAGTAATTTGCAGGCCATCACCAAACACTATTTGCAATAGACGTCCAAATTTCCCCTGTTCTGTACATTATGTCACATGCAACGTACATAAATCACATTCCATAATTTCACATAAACCAGTTACAATTTCAACATTTCATACACAATCGCAAAAAGTCATAATTTTCACAGAAAATGTTGAACATAGCAAACAACTGTAGCGAAACATTTTTAAAACACACACACACAAATAAAACACAGGTCAAGGCAGGTTTTGTGGTCAAGTCGTCAATGAAAATACACTATACACCACCAAACAAAAGGCTGAACATGATCACTACATTAGTCAAGCTATACACATCCACTGAACACGCGGTAACACATTTCAAATCACTACTCCTACTACCTGACCAAAAAATGCCACACTCCACCTACTGGCATAGACTGACAGCTGTTACACATGTCAATCAACCCTGATGCTTCCAACAAAGACAAGTGAAGCTCTTCTCAAACTGTTAAATATATCACAGCTCTGCCCCCCCCCCCTCCCCCCCCCTTCCCCCCTCTTCCATCCAATTTGGTCAGAAGGACAACCGCCATAAACCAATGACTTTCCATCCCAAAACATGCAGTTCAACCCACTTTTCAACGCTGAAACTGAAAGTTGTATTTATTCAAGCTGGTTTCTATCCTATCCTGTAACTCAAAAGTGGTTGGGGCAGCACAGACGATTGTTTTTAGTCAGCGTACTTCTTTCTTTGTCATCAGCAGTCCTCATGGCATCACTCAGTGTCAAGACAGTCCATTCTGGAATGTTGTCTTCCCACCTCTTTTTATGTCTCCTTCTTATTCTGCCTCCTTGAACCGTGCCTTGCAGGATGGTACTTGCAAGGCCTGATGCTGAATCTCAACATCTTTCTGAAGGATATCATGTCAGATGCCCTTGCAGTTCATAAAGGCACAGTCAGCATAGGAGGTAGAGCAATCTCCAGCCTTCGTTTTGCAGATGACATTGTTGGATGGTGCAGAGGCTTGTCACCACCTCCAGAGCCTTACGAATGAAAATAAGGGCAGAGAAGACCAAAATGATGACCAACAACACCAATGGCATCAACACGACATCAAAGTCTAAGGCCAATCCCTAAAATGGTGCACAGCTTCAAATATTTAGAAGCACTTGTATCTGACAATGGGTCCCGACAGGAAGTCTTCTCCAGGATAGCACCAACAATTGCTGCCCTAACAAGATTGAAGACCATTTGAAAAGACAGGACCATCAGTCTACACTCCAAAGTAAGGTTGCTGCGCTCCCTTGTCATCTCCATCTTCCTATACTCTTGTGAAACATGGACCCTCTAAGCAGATCTACAATGAAGAATACAAAGCATGGAGATGAGGTGCTACAAAAGACTTCTAAAATTTCTTATACCCAGCACATCATCAATGGTGAAGTCTGATAGACCATTACAAAAGCCATTGGACAACACGATGACATACTCACAGTGGTGAAGAAATTGAAACTCCGATGGTATGGCCACGTCACCAGAGCATCAGGCCTTGCAAAGATCATCCTGCAAGGCATGGTGAAAGGAGGAAGAAGAAGATGGAGGCAGAAAAAGAAGTGGAAGGACAACATTCGAGAATGAACTGGCTTGACACTGAGCGAAACAATCAGGGTTGCTGAGGACAGAGAAAGATGGAGAACGCTGGTTAAACGATCATCTGTAGTGCCCCAAGAACCTTCGAGTTACGGGATAGAATAGGTTAGGATGCTCTGGTGATGTGGCCAGGCCATACCATCGGAGTTTCTGTTTATTCACCACTGTGAGCAAGTCATTGTGTTATCCAATGGCTTGTGTGATGGTTTGTCAGACTTTGTCGTTGGTGATGTGCTGGGTATAGGAAATGCCCAGAAGTCTTTTGTAGCACCTCATTTCCATGCTTTGTATTCTTCATTGTAGGTCTGCTGTGAGGGTCCATGTTTCACAAAGAGTATAGGAAGATGGAGATAACAAGGCAGTAACTTGTCAGGGCAGCAGTAGTTTGTGCTATCCTGGAGAGCACTCTTTAAAAAAATAAAAAAATAAATAAGGCTTCACTATTGTTGCAAAGGAATGCCAATCACTGAAGCTCCACCCGCTGGCTATATCCTGTCAGTAAACTCAATTGACTCCCTCCGCCTCTGCAGTTTTGCACTGTTTGAATTCCGTGGGAGAGCAATGGGCAGGCAGGCAATGGGTACTACCACCGTTCCCCAGCCTGTTTTGTACTTGCAGGCTGACAGAAGTCAATGCCATGGTGTCAGCGCTGTTGGTGCTTTGTGGTATGGTGGACGATCCTGGACATGTCACGCCTCCTTCAAAATAGCAAGAGACAGACCGAAGTGGCAAAACAAACCACAACAACACCACCGCCCTCTGACAGCATGCCCCATGTCTTCCCAATGGCCTGACAGACTGAGGGATCAGATAGATAGATAAGTAAATAGATGTAAGTCCTTCTAACGCTTGTTTCTTCCTACCCTCTTTCTTCATGTCTTGTACCTCTTTCTTCTCCTCCTTTTCCTCCGTCCTCCTCTTTCTTATTTTCTTGTCCTCCTTCTTCCCATTTCTCTTTTCTCTTCATCTTTCTTCTTCCTTCTCCTTCATCTGGTTCTCCTTCTTTCTCTTTCTTCTTTCCTTTTTATTGTTCTTCTTCTCGTTCTCTTCATCCTTCTCTTTCTGTTTATTCATCTTCTTCTTCACCCTCTTCCTTCTCCTTCTTCTGTTTTTTTCTCCCTTTTCTGTCTTCTTTCCCTTTCCTCCTTATTACGGTTTCGTTTTTATTTTTCTTTATCCTTCTTATGTTTCTTTTTTCTCTTGACCCTCCTTCTTTCTCCTTCTTTTTGTTCTCCTTCCTTTTCTTTCTTCCTTCTATTTCCTCCTTCTATCTATTTCTCTTCATCCGTCCTCTGTTTCTCCTCCTTTATTTCTCATCTTTTCTGATCATTCCTTTTCTCTTCTTCCTTCTTCTGTTTCTGCTTCTTCTTTCTCCTGGCCTTCTTTTTCCTCATGATTGAGCGTTCCAATGTTCAATCTGCTGCCCTAAAGATAGGCTGACAAAGCTTGTCTGTAGTTCTCTTCACATCTGATAGTTTTCTCATCTTGACCGATAATGCCCTGTTACAAAGATGGCATTGTTATCTTCAAAAACATAACATCATATTACACATGGTTTTCTCATCAGAATTATAACAACTTATAAACATCATCAAACTCATAATAATTTATAAACATTATTTTTTTTAAACAAAACACAATTCAAATGGATATAAAACCAACGATAAGCGCATCTCAAACGCTTAGTTCAAGAATGAGCCAACCACGGTCAAACTTGTTCTTGGGCACATTGCTGGCCTTTGAAATGAGATTCGTGTTGCTGTCTTTAGTAAGAGCATAGCAGCCATAGTATAGTGCTACCCAAGTCTTGAATGATAGAGACAGGACTACAATCAATGACAAATGGAGTAAAGCTGCTGCTCAAACATTAAGGTGACATGCAAGGTCAGTCACTGACATACAACATTCAATATCTGCATCAATGACGATGAGTGATTGGGTTCGGATGATTCAAGCTCCATCCACAATCTCTAGCACACATTTTTGGGCTCCACCTACCTACCACAAATGACTGACAGCTGTCACAGACAAGTCAAACCTAAACCCAAAGTCATGGTTAAGTTAGGAATTCAAACACCATTCAACGTTAAATGCTTGGGTACGCAGGATAATAATCCGCGTTACCCCACCTAATGATGCCTTGACAGCTGTCACAGACGTTGTAGCTCCACCCCTCTCTCTCTCCGCTTGCCGCGTTTTCCTTTGCCATGGGGAGGCAACTTGCTGTTGCCCGGCAACAAAGCGCTTGTATAAGGTGGGGGTGGTTCCTGAAAGTCAACAAAACAATGATTTTAAATGCCACATCATGACATTTGTCCACAGCTAGGTCAAAGGCTATCCATGACCCCCTACCTTTCTCACCCAAGTTATCCAAAGCTCCACCTTTAGTTCTCAAGTTACTGGTCCAAAAGCCACTGGTTATCCATACAGCATATCTTCACACTGGTACTGCATGCAGTCAAATGTAATTGACTTCCTTTCCGTCTTCTGATAGGCATCTCCTTGCTTATATACCAGCTGTTTCAAGTGATGAAAGGCGTGTTGCGTACATAAACTGCCTTCTGATACCGATATCCTTGCCTTTACACCACAGGTTTGAGTAATGAAGGGGGTGTCGGTTGTGTATAATTATACAAGCATGTGTAACATGTGCATGTGTAACTTGGTTACAGATTGTTGTGAAATTTGAGTTAAGAGTAATAATAATAATAATAATAATACAGGATGCTATGTACGCGCCTTTCCCCAAGGCTCAAAGCGCGGCGATCTATACCAACATACACGCTCACCTGTCTCATTTACCCTCACATACACCAAATCACACATACATCACTCAAACAGGTGGTGTAAAGGCAGGGAGATCGCTATTAGAAGATGGAAGAAAATCGAATTTTTATTTTTGAAATTTTTATATTGACTGCATCCTGTACCATTATTGAAGGGAGGGAGGAAACCGGAGTGCCCGGAAAAAACCCTCGGTGACCTCAATAGTCTCGTACCTAAGTCACATACGTTCGCCCCTTGATATACTTATCAACCTTTATCATCATCATCATTATTATTATTATTATTATTATTATTATTATTATTTATATTTTTTTTAAAATAAATTATTATTATTATTATTATCAATATTATTATTACTATTATTATTGTTAGTCTTCTTATTATTATTAAGGTTTATAATAATAATAATAATAATAATAATAATATTATTATTATTATTATTATTATTATTATTATTTGTACTATCTATACTTCACCTGGCAATGTAACACAAGTTAACACATATACTGATAAACTCTCACCATAAATTTTTCCACTATAACGGCTGCTGCTGCTCCCCCGCTGCTGGCACTGGTTGACGCTCCACCTGCTCTGTCTCCTCCTCCCCCTCCTCCTGAAGATGCTGCTGCTGCCGCCCCACCCGTCACCTTGTGACCTTGACCAGCTGACCTTGAGGGATCCGCCTCGTCCCTGTGACTCCCATCACCCCCTCCACCCCTCCTGGGGGTTAAGGCCGCGGTCTGGGAGCTGGAGTGATGGCCCTGACCCCGGTTGCGGTTGTGCGACCTCCTCAAGGTCATGGTCAGTTTGCGGGCTTTGGGTTTGCGGGGGTTGGAGGAGGGAGTGTGGACAGCGCAGACCTTGATGAAGACGGCCATCACCACGATCAGCCCAAAGCTCATCAGCATCACTGCCCACCAGTGAATCTGTCACCATAGCAACCACACTTCATCTCCATAGCAACCAGGATAAAGGGCGCAAAGCAAACCAAGACAATAGGAAGAACAAAAAAAGGAAAGAAAGAAAACAAAAGTTATAGATATGGTTTATAGTCACTGAAATTTTTTCAAATATTGATAGATGGGATAATTGATGACATATGATGAATGGTGATGACGTCGATGATAATACACAGAGGTGCCTACCCCCCAGTCTGACCATTTGTGTACTGGCTGCATAAAAAATGTGTATTTTGTGTAATGTCAGATTTCGCGCAACTCGCAACATTTGATCAAAGAATTATTGTCATGAAAACTGCCATATTCACAAAACATCAATTCATACTAATTCCAGCTCACCATTTTAATCCTCATGAAACAAAATAATATAGAACTCAACAAGTTATGGTCACAAATGCACACTAATGTATTATTTTTTTGTGCTGTATTTTACTCTGTAACCCCCCAAAAGATCTTCATATTGTCCAACAATTAATTAATATGAATTATGAATATATATAAATGCATCATTATTTTCATATATTCTGCTGAAACTGGCAACACTTTTTGTTTTCTGAGCCTACTAGAGTGTTCTGCATTTTGTTGTGTAAATACAGTGCCTTTTTATGCACTGTGTATTAATTTTAGACACCTCAGCCACTTTGGGGAAAAACGCGTTTTATTTTTATGTGAGGGTTACCCACTTTGAACAGTTAAATGAGTGCCTTCATATTGACCGATTTTTTTTTTTTTTTTTTTTTGGGGGGGGGGGGGGGGGGGGGCCGGGTAGCTCAGTTGGTAAGAGCGTCTTGCTAGTAACCGAAAGGTCGCTGGTTCAAATCCCGGATTGGTCAACGTGTGATCATATTATTTTCCCCTTTACCAACAACTGGCCCGCTGGTGTCAGTATAAATCGGTCCAGTAGTCACCTATATGCGAAAGTGTCGTGTGACTATAATCTACAAACAACAAGAACCGATTTTAAAAATTTAATTTTTTTTTTAATCTTCTAAAGGTTTGTATTATATAATAAAAACAAAATAAAACATCCTGAACCAAAATAAAATGTTCGTCCGTAATACCTAATCTAAGTGTCGCTGAATGTCGTATGCAGAGCAAAGCTGAACTCTTTGTTGAAATGAGCATAATGAACTCCTTTCGAAGATTCGATTATTCCTCAAAAACGTTCACAGTGTTCGCGTAAGAAATGTAGTCGCGCTTTTTGCTTACTTGCAACCTAACCCGCTTTTCTTCAGGCTCGCTCTCATCGTCACTCTCGTGTAAACGTTTTCGCGACACCATGTTTAGCACAATGGCGAATACAAAGTCTCGCACTACCTCTCACGCACGAGATTTTACTTTTGCGCATGCGCTCTAGGGTCAGCAAGTAAAGGAAAATACAAGATCAGAACATATATAAAATCAGTGCGGAAAAAAAAAATTTGGGGAAGGGGGGGGGGGGGGGGGGTGGGGTCGAAAATGCGTATTTTTTAAGAATTGCTCATATTGTCATATTTTATGTTGAAAATTCGTAAAAAATATGCGCCAGCGCGTACAGTAGGCACCTCTGTAATACATTTTGAAAAACAATCGCTTAAACAATGAATGTGATATACTTACAACAATCCAATCTTTGATGCTTTGCAAGGTTTTGGGGTCAAAGATGAGGTTTTTCAATCGAGCAAGCGGTCCGTCCGCGTCCACACCTCGACATTTATGAAAAACATCGCAATAACCCCGGAAGTTGTTGCACGGGGAACCTAGAACACAGGAGGCCAACACACTCACTCAAAATTAAAGATAAAATACTTAACCATACCGCTGCCAATGGCACATTCATGTGACTGTAGGGCCAAATGCCAAAATCGCATTTCTGCAATGAGACTATCCACGACTCAGAAAACACGACTCTAATGACTAGACGGGTTGTCTGTCGTCAGCTCTCGGCCCCACACAAGACTCTAGGGAGTTATGTTTAGAAGCCAGTGCTCCCTTTCTAAACATAACCTTGTTCAAAAATACCAAGACTGCAACCCTGTTTTAGTACTGTTTTGGGAATTAATTTTCCTTTTAAAAGAAGGTGGATTCCTTGCCATTTCTGTTGCCCACCAGCCACATTGTGGATACTTTTTCCTCATGGAGGTGTTTTTCCTGAGAACTTCATTCAGGTGTCTTCTCCAGTGTTCCCGATTACGCACAGTAGTGCGTCAATTACGCACAAAATATAAAAAATGACGCAGAAAAATTTGCATGTGTGCGAATCCCTGAAGTCAATAATACGACCAACAAGTGGCGAACTAATTCATGGCCTAATCAGAATCAGAACCCAACTGAGACTGCCACTGCAGACGATTAAAGATTGTGTCGGGAGTTGCCGTCCTTAAAAATCGCCTGCGCGCGCATTGTAAACTTCCTCCAAGCAATCCATTCACTGAACAGAAGAAATTTTAGTGAATCCATTCTTTGATTCTATCTAGGCTTAAATAAACATTGAAGACATGTTTTAATTGTTTGGTTTTATATGTTTATGATAACTAATGTGACGCTTTAACAGTAAAAAAAAAAAAAAAGTGAGGCTTGGACTTGTTTTTACATTTCTTTTTCCGATTTGGGGACTCTCAAAATTTGCACAAAGACTCTTAAAATTTTATACCTGGGAGTCCCAAGGACTCTCATTTTTTTGTTGAGGGAACACTGTTCTCATGTTTTGGAAAATCAGTCCCTTGGTTTTCAGCAAGCCCAGATGATACACTGTCAAGCTGGGAACACAGCGAAATGGCCATCTTATCTATGGCACTAATCCACAAATGGACATCTTATCTATGGCACTAATCCACAAATGGCCATCTTATCTATGGCACTAATCCACAAATGGCCATCTTATCTATGGCACTAATCCACAAATGGTCATCTTATCTATGGCACTAATCCACAAATGGCCATCTTATCTATGGCACTAATCCACAAATGGCCATCTTATCTATGGCACTAATCCACAAATGGTCATCTTATCTATGGCACTAATCCACGGTCATCTTATCTATGGCACTAATCCACAAATGGCCATCTTATCTATGGCACTAATCCACAAATGGCCATCTTATCTATGGCACTAATCCACAAATGGCCATCTTATCTATGGCACTAATCCACAAATGGTCATCTTATCTATGGCACTAATCCACAAATGGTCATCTTATCTATGGCACTAATCCACAAATGGCCATCTTATCTATGGCACTAATCCACAAATGCAAACCATCGGCAGCAGAGAAGGGGAGATAAATCTTTCCGGTCATTCCCTCATTCTACAGAGGATACCAACTAATAAGGGTTGTATCCAAGAAGTTATTAATACACTTCAGTCCCATCTCTTTAGAGGTGAGACACCTTGATCACTGTGTTCTACACAAACTTTCTCTGTCACTCTATGGAGTATTTGATGTTCTATTCTGTGTAGGTGCGCAAACACTGTAATTCCAGCCAACGGGTGCTAGGAATGTCTGCCATGCCAGACAGCTGGCAGTGAAAAGGTTAAAGCCTGACTAAACAATTATTATGAACCTTAAAGTGTGTCTGAGGTCGAGATCAAAATTGGGTGGGGGGGAAAAGAGTGAGGTGAAGGGTGGTCTGTCTATTCATACCAAGATTTGATTATTTGCTTATATATTTATACGTTGGCGTGCGTGTCGAATATCTGCAAAATTTGAATAAAAAATGTCAAATCCGAGGATCTGAAAAGTCATCTTGCATAGCAGTAAATGACTTATCTCCCTTAGAATAGAGCTAGCGCTCACATATGTAACGCAGACAAGCATGACCAACATCCTTCAACGTGGTGTTGTGATAAGTGATATCTGCATCAAGTACCACATAATTCAAACAATAATAATAATAAATAAATAATAAATTATACGTTTTATATTAAACGCCACTTATGAAACAAAAAAATCTAAATAGTAACTGTTAAAAGGGAACTCTATAAATACAGAACGAAATAACATTATATTAAGTTTAAAAAAAAACAAAAAAACTAACTAATAAATAGGCAGACCTGTTCACCCCTACCAATGCCAGTCAGGAGTAAGCAGACTGTCTGTCAGGAGTTTCATCTGTCTGTCAGGAGTACAGTACTGGAATACATTTTTTGAGAGATTGAGAAAACAGAAAACAAAAAGACAGTTAAATTATTACTACAAAACACACCAAAAAGTAAATTTGAAAAAGCATTCACTTATTTATTGCTTTAGCAATAAACGAGCTTATTGTGCGTTGGTTAGCCTGCTCTTGTTGCAAATATGCTTGTGTCTACCACAGTTCACGTGCCTTTCAATGTAATTTCTACCGCCGTGCGCAACGCTGAAGTCAAGTTTGCAAATTTTGCAGTAAGCATAGTTTTCAGACCTTTCGGAGCTCGTTAAGTACTTATGCAGTTCTGAATAAGAAGCATTCCACTTCTGCGTATGAAGCATCTTCTTTTTGGGTGTTGTTTGTCCACCATCTTCTGCGTTTTTTCTTTTCGGCATCGCGAACAGACTGGTCACTTCGAAAACATGCACAAATGCTCGATCACACACGAAACAAAGTGCGAGAGCCGGAAATCGAAACTTGTACAGGAAATTCCAGTTTTTGTCTTATTACGGAAAACTTACGAAATGGAAAAAAAAACGTCTTACTACCGAAAAACTGTAAAAAAAAAAAAAAAATTTCATCGCTCGCGTTTGAAACCGGAGTTTTTGTTCTCAAAACGGATAAGCGGATTTTTACAGTCAAAACGGAGAAAATCCGGTCAAACCGGAGGAGTGAACAGCTCTGAATAGGTAAACTGCTGAACTTCAGAAATATAAAATTTTTTTAAAATAAATTTAATTACATTTTTTTAAAACACTTACCAGCTGGTAACTGTATGCCATGCACAGTTGTAGGGGAGCTAAGCCGTTGAATTTCCTGTAGTAAGTCTTTAAAGGCAAGGTTCTCTCCCTTTTTGATCTCCACCATCGTGTAAGAACTGACGCATTCTTTAGTGAGAGGGTTGCCTGTCGTGGGAAAAATAATAAAATAAGTGACAAACTAGCTGTGACAAAATAAATAATTTTTTTTTTTAAAAACAAGCAAACAAACAAAAACAGAAATTGAAATGTTACATTTAAAACAGTAAATAAATAAATAAAAATGAAATAAAGAAATAGGAAGCAAGCCATATAAATGTATTTCCAGATAAAAACACAGAACAAGTCTGACAATACAAAAAGACGTGAGGGAATACGCAAAGAAGTGTGGGAATAGTTCCGAATACGCAAACACACAAAAAGTGGGAATTAAAAAGAAAATAGGAAAATACAGAAAGAAGTCTTACGGCAAGAGACATAACACATGGCTTCCTTGGACGGTCCATTTTTTTCATCATCGGAGGTCAGGAAACACTCTTCCCAGCCAATACGATGACAGACAGAGTTGACACACTCCTGCAACAAGTAGCAACACTACTTCACAGTATTAACCCGCATGCAAGACAAACAGCTGACGTAAAAACAAGTAGGCATGTCAATACAAGTTATGTAGATGTCCACTGGCAGTGAACAGACCAAATACAGGCAGTCGCGGTACAGCTTACCAGAGACTAGACGAAGTGTTACACGTGGTTTATCAATAGCAGATTCAGCTGGAATCTTGATATGTGTAACTGGAATTCGTTTATCCACTCAGCCTGTTCACTCAGCAACAAGGCAGGAGTCGTTGTTTAAAGTTCCCCAACTTTATTCAGCAAACATCAACAACTGCATACAAAATCGCTTTCCGAAAATCACTACAACAATCATCATCAAAAATCATCCTTACAAGCAGACAGTACCTTACCTATATAGCCTCTCTGCAATGGAGAAAAAATTTGAACATTCCAGCATGACGCAATAATACCCAATCAAAATAAAACTCGTCACCGGAACTATGCACTACCTTACGTTTTGTTTAGATTCGACCAGCTTTTACCTGTAAGGTATAGAAGCCTCGATCGATAATAAACAAGTAATTACAAAAAATTTCTCAACAATATTGACCGACAAAAATTATCAACATTATATAAAGCTTCTTCTAGCAACAACGCAAAATCAAATCAAAAGTAAATACACTCTATTATTGCATGCTTTGCAAAGCAAAATGATCGGATCTTTCGTGCGCGTCTCAATCGTAACGCAAGGCCTTCTCCCCTCTCTCTCTCTTGTTCCAATATCATCAGAAATCAGAATAGTATTGGTTGTACGTTTTATTTAACTGACATTGTTACTTATAAGTTATGTTATGCTGCGTTTATAAATTATGTTTGAGTATATGTGAAAGAGATGGAGAAAGTGCGTGCGCTAAGTGCGTGTGCTTGAGTGTGTGTACATGTGTTCCTGTTTAAATGCGTGAGTTTGCGTGCGTACGGTCTTTATCATCTTGGTGAAAAAAAGACTTTAATAAAACAACCAAACCATCTCTTGTTCCAGCACATGGTGAGGAGCTTTGTCTAGTCTCAGTTTGGTTGTACAGACAGAAGGCAAGGACGGTAGCCCAGTTGATAGGTCGATGGTTTCCTAGGTTGAAGGTCGCAGGTTCAAACTCCGCATGGAATTAACTTCCGAGACTTAGTTGCAAGACTTTTCAGGACACCGATAGTTTTGTCTTCAATAATGGTATTGGATGCAGTCAATTCAAATTTTAAAAATAATCACCGATTTCTCTACCGGCTTCTGTAATAGAGATCTCTGCAGATTGCCGTGCTATGAGGTCCATGGAAAAAAAAAGCTCAAGATAGCACCTCTTCTTATTCTTATTATATATATTATTAACACACATCTGGTATTAACTCACCCCCATAAATTATTATTATTATTATAATCATTATCATTATTAACACACATTAAACACACGATTATAAACTCACCCCAGAGTTGCAGATTTGTGAATAGTCGTTGCAGAATGTACCATTGGCTTTTTGTTCAGCACTTGGACATTGGGCACTCTGACCTGTGAACTTGGTCAAGGACAAAATAACTAACCATTATATTAATTCTAACCCCTTTGACTGCTTTTTTACGACTGATCTCGTCATTCAACAGTGTGACGATTTAATTCCTATGATGGGTAGTCTTTTCATCTTCGTTGGGACGCTTTCTTCTTGGTAAAGTTTAACAGTCAACAACATACATACAACCAACTGGAAAGCTCAGAACATTACCCGTTTAACATTCGTAAGTTAGATATGACAACCCTTTTCATTGATGGGTTTGGCCAGATCTGCCTATCCCTGAAATTACTTTTCAGCAGTATACCATTAAGATCACCTCTTTTCTGAAGTTTTGATGGCTTGATCAGCAGTGAGCAAATTCAGGCCACCTTAAATAACAGAAATATCACAATGACAAACAGTGCAAAACCTGTACTGAGCTCCTGTGTCACTCTTGCAGCACACTGGAGATATTTCTGTGCATTTTCAAACAAAAATTCTGTGACAGTACTCAACACATCTAAAGCCAGGTTCTTTAACATGCCCATATGGCAATAAGGAAAAAAGGGATATCCACAAAGGCTCTGTGCTTTACAGTCGTCCTGGGGTTGACAGACAACGTTGGCATTCAGAGAGATGTATTCACACTTGGCCGAACAGCAAGGACCAGCAGTGGGGCTGAAAGAAACTAAATTTAATAGTTAGTCATGTTTATAGAGTCCAGCTGTGACTGCAAAGTGAAGAGGACCACAACTTGGCTGAAAGAGGACTCTGATCAGCAATAAAAATCTGCTGAAACAAAATGAAGGCACTCCAGACCACTTTACAAAAACAAAATAGAATATAAACATCATTATAAAATATTAACAAAGCACACCTAGTAAATGCCTACATTGCTAAATAATAATACCATAGAAAACCGTAGTGACCCCTTCGCAAAGTGTCCAATAGTCCCAAGCTAACCCAACAGACCCCATACACAATTTAGAAGTTTTGAGAGTTTTTAAAAAAAAGGTAGGTGACTGGTCTAAGAAATAGTAAATTGTATGTAGAACAGATTAGGAACGAGAAAGAACAAATGAGAATGACAGAAACAGTGGTAATTTAAAGCATTACATTTCCACAAAGTGGAAATACTATTTATACACAAACCACCAGCAACTCAATGGGGATAAAATAATAATAATAATAATAATAATAATAATAATAATAATAATAATAATAAAGAGTTTTTATATAGCACAATTCCCTGCAACCAGGCTCAACGCGCTCATTCACACAGTCATGCCCAACTACTTACATTAAAAAACAAATGGTAGATGACACCATTCAAAACAGCACAATATCACTCTGTCAAACTGGAAAAAGTTTTAGGTTTACTCGTTTAGAGATGAAATACCATATGAAACAAATATATCTTCAGTGAGTTCCAGATGCAGACAGTAGGGGTTTTATAACGGAAAGAGCGTCCTCCACATCCATTGAGGTTCATTCTGGGTACCTTAAGCAGTTTTTCCCGAGAGGACCTTAAAGTAAGAGAGGGCTGATAGATGGTGAGAGATGCTGACAGATAGGGTGCTAGTCATGCTTGAAAGTGGTGGTAACAGGGGACAGCAAGTTTGTATTGAATACAAAAGTTTACAGAGAGCCAATGGGGTTTTCATCTGCGCATGACGAGCCTTGCAGCGCTGTTTTGTACTTTCTGCAACCGTTTGATCTGCTAACAACAATATTTAATGAATTATATATAAAAATAACTATAATAATAATAGTAAAATTATAATAATAATAACCATAACAGGTAAAGGTAAAGGTAGTCCCATCAGAGAGCTGGAATAAAGAGAGAGCCTGCTTTGCGTAGCGGACAAAAACCTCTCAACGCGCATGCGTCAAAGCCCGGTAGAAATGGAAACATCCGATTTTATGTTTTGACAGTACATGACACGGTGACAGTGGTGGTATACTTACAAAATGCCGAAAAACTAATGCAACAATCTGTTCTAGGCATTTTAAGGAAGAATGTTTCATACGCAGTAAGCAGGAGCGTTGTGGCCAAGTGGGCTAAGGCGGGACCAACTTGCCTTGTAACCAATGGCGCCTGACAGGTGTGGGTTCGATCCTGCATCGGGGCGTTATGTTTCTCTGAATATTATTTACTTTCGACTCGGGCAACGTCTCGGGGTTTTTTTCCGGGTACTCCCCAGCAAAATTTCAAAAAATTTCAAACATTTAAAGAATTTCTAAATTTTAAAAAATCACAACTAATGTTAGGTGGTTTGGGCGCGCCACAGGCTGCGACTACGCCTTCCACAGGGGAGGCGGCCCAGAATTTCCCGATAAAAAGGGACAATACAGCATTAAAATCTATTTTTTAAAAAATATAAATTATATTGTAATTATTTATTAAAGTTATTTCTTTAAAAGTAACAATGCTATAGCAATGTTCCAGACAATAGTATACCTAATAATTTATAGTAATAGTACGCTATCTATCTATTGCTAAACTTTATAATTATTAGTAGCCATGTACATGTAGCTAATAATAATATCCCTAAATAACTGGTTAATTATAAGACAACATAAATTTATCGACCTACTTGGGACAAAAAACTAAAATATTAAATAAAAGAACGGAATATATGTGTTGCAGCATGAGAAAACCAGGCTAAAGTGTAAAAATATGAAAAATTACTTATTTATTTATTAACAAAGTACTAAACATAATCTTCAAAATGCAAAAAACAGAATTTTTTTATCTTTATTGGTTAATGTTTTATGATTTTTTTAAATATTTTATTTTCTCGGGGGCTAATTTCCAGAAATTGCCTTCAAAGTTTTGAATTGTAAAATGATCATTACTTCACAACCAGAATTTTCCCATGCATGTATTTGGTATCAAAACAATCAGGGAGATGACAGCAATATGGCAGTGAGTTGAGATAAGATGAGAAAATTCACATTATACACCATTCACACAATACTGAACATAAACAAATTAAAACAGTACGCACAATTTTATTCTGTACCCATCCATAATGCATAGTGTTTTTAAACATATTAGAAATAAAACAAGTGTTTAGCAAGTCTATAATAACTCAAACACATAATAATATATCAAGAACATGGCCTGAATCAATCATTTTTCTAAAATAAACCCTATCATACTGCCCCCTCCAGCCCACCCCCCACCCCCCCCCCCCCCCCCCCCACCTCCCCCCCCCCCCCCCCCCCCCCCCCCCCCCCCCCCCCCCCCCCCCCACCCCCCCCCTGTCCCTCCTTTCTTGAAAATCCCTCGTCCGTCAAGTAATCTTTTGTTTAATTGCAAGCAGCAACATCACCTCAGTTCAAATAGTCAAACAAAGATTACAAACCTAAAACAAAAGTTTCATTAGGTAGTTTTCAGTCCTAATAATCAAGCTTTAATAATTCCCCGATTCTCCACTCCCTTCCGCACGTCGAATAAATCTGTCGCGTCACAGGTGTAAATCAAAATAACATGTCATTTTGCTCTATAAAGTTTAAATAAACACAAATATCAAAGCAAATACTAATTACTAGTAATTTGGTAAATAGTCCTCATGTTCATTTCCTAAAACAGACAAACCAACAATAATAAATACTGAGAACATAGTCAACTTGTCATGCTAGTAATATTGAATGCAGGCCAGACTACTTACCTTTTCAACCACCCCACCCCACCCCACCCAACAAAATATACTACTGAAATATTTTCCACACTCCTACTGTAATTCTTTCACTGATATCGCCTTTTCAACCTTTACCTAAATCTATGCAAGTAGAATGACGGATTATTAAAGACACGCCAATAGCGAAGAGGCCTACGAAACATGAATCATTGAATGAAAACAAACAGTATCGTTTAATAACGGGATCAAGCTTCTGCTCGTCAGAATCATAATCCTCATCACAGTTCCCACTGGCACCATCATAAAAATAGTCTGAAAGCAGGTCTTGGAGCTCTTCAGAAGCAAAACCGGGTCGATTCAAGGCCCTAGCTACTCTAGCAGACGACACATCTACTGACGCTGGAGACGAAGCCATCACTTCCGGTTTCCAAAAAGAATCGGTCACTTACTTTGACAAATTGTTTCTAACAAATGCAACATAAATATTGCAAGAAAACACTTGAAATAGATGTATGATGAGTTTATCTACATTAAAAAATTCACTTTGAACTAAAAATCGTCGAAAATCTATAGGAAACACTTCAGTTTTTCACGACCTGGCTAGAGACACATTCGAACACAACTTGTGTCACAAGCAAGCTTCGGAACAAGGAATTTCATGAAAAATTCATACGCCACACACTTTTATGTACCAAAAACGTAGTACCAATAGGGACTTTTCACTCTCCAGACGTTATATATCAATCCACATTGGGGATTTCCCTTCATAGTCGGACAAGAAAAGTTGGGGTATCGGAGGTCAATTAGTGCCATTGTTTTAGCAAGGTGTGATCAACACCCTTATCAAAATCAACAAAATAAACAATGTTTTAGTAATTTTTGAACAAAATCCGTTTGGGATATTAAAGAAAAGTCTTAAATAAAGACAAAGAGGCAACAATCTTAAAATTGATGGGGTAGCCTATTTTTAGTGTTTTACGGCTGTAGCAGCGAATCAATCCTGGCGTCTTTAGCCGGGTTTTGTCATGCGGCAACACATATTCTAACCTAAACAGATATTCGTAAGTTAATGTTTGCTGAAATATTTGCAGACTAAACAGGAATGTTGATTTCCATGCCTTATAAGGCTAAACACGACCTTTTAAACGATACTTGTAAGAAAGATCTTATGAATATGCCGCTGCAGAATGTCTTTGCTGATACACGGTATGTATGAGTCATAAGCCTGTCGGTAAAGGCATCTCGTAGTCTACGGCTAACTAGATCTAAATAGTTGCAAAAGCAAATTGTTGTTAGCGCGTGATAAATTGATGACGCTTGTTTTTCAAAACGTCATTACATTTTTTTAAAGTAATATTAATATGCATTGCACAAATATATATTCTTTATTTTCATATCGTTCATTGACATGAGTCACACGACAACAAAAATCACACTGTCGGCTGCACTTACGATCCAGCAAAATATTGCAGGCTTCATGAAACCGCGCCTGTATTGATGAAAGTGCGCGGTTTCTGGTCCCTTGGTCTTTGTAGACCTGCAATGATGTGTCCCATAAGCAGCTATGTTCATGGTACAACTCAATCAAAATTCCTGTTTGGTGCTTCGACAGGTCTGCCATTTTTCAGTTTGTAGGTCGCGGTTTTTCAGTGACCTTCACCTCGGAGTTCAATCAAATAGCTGTTTTGATTGGCTGTCTGACCTCCACTGTCGTATCGCGCCGTGAAAAAATAGAACATGCTCTATCGATAAGACTTGACACAATTCCTACCGATCCGGGAATTTCCGTAGTCATATGCGGGTATCATAAATCTAGTCTTACCGTGTATCGCCGCCAAGCAGAGAAGCGTAGGGCTACACCAAACAGGTCTCTCAATATAGCTCTCTTCCCATAGCCTTTGGCTAGAGCGTATTTGGAGATCACACTTATCTTGGCCAGCTTGAGGGTGACCCAATCCCTCCCTGTGTTCCTATTAAAATAGTACTCCATCACAGTTGATACTGGTTTTATTTGTCTATCCGAACCCCCAACCAAAACACAACATTTCCGAAAAGTTGAAAAAGTCTGAAATGTTGGCAGGGGTCTGGGGCCGCCGTAGGCCCCCAGTGGGGTCCAGGGGCAATGCAAGCCCCCTGAGCTTTTCTTCAATAATAAAATAATAAATTAATTTTAATAAAATAATTGCTCTGATGACTTTAAAGCGCACAACATAAAGACGCTGCGCTCTCTGTCATCCATTTCCTTGCCATCACATACCCCACACATATTCCACGAAGAATCCAAAGCATGGAGATGAGGTGACAGAAGACTTCTGTCTTTTATAAAACTCATGAAAGTGACAGCCTCCATTATGGAAACACGTGCTCTCACAGTTGGAAGGAAACTATTATGCCCATCACAGTTCTGCCTTGCAAAGACCATTTCAAGCACAGTGCAAGGAGGTGGTGCAACAAAAGATACAACTCAGAATGGACTTTTTTAATGAGGAAGCCAGAGGGCTCAAAGAAAGATGGAGTTCTGTTGATCCTTGGTGCTACGATTCTTATCAAGACCAGGACTCATTGTAATACATTTGGATGTTTTCAGTTGTCAGGTGGTTGATAAGACATGCCTTCCCTCTCGAAGCATATTTGATGGTGTCTTGGCAGAAGTCACAAATCGCTTTTCCGGCAACGTTCACTTTCGAAATTGAGTCGCCAACTCGCAACTCCACTTCCTTTTTCCCCTTAGGCAGCACCAACGTTGTTTTAACTGTAGCCTCAAGCCACAAAGGACTCCACTTGTTTTTCAGTCCTTTATCAATCTCCACCGCAAGGGCAAATTCTTCTTTTTTCAACTTTCTGATCATTTTGACATGTGCTTTGCCACTGATCAAAATGGCGTCGATCGGCGAGTCTCGGAAACTATCGCAATCTTCGACGCGACAAACAGTGGAATTTTCCATATTAGTGAGGCACTGTAAGGGATACAATTATAATCATCGTTTGAAGCTTTGAAGCATCTTTCTCAATCGACCCTTATAGGGCCTCACAAAAGTTTTCTCTTTCCCGGTCAGGGTTACATTCAAACTAAAACTATGCCCGTCTCAGTAATCACTTTCATGCAGTTTTGTCATCGTTGACGCCGTGATTCAGTGGAGTGAATGCCCGCTTGTGTTAATGGTTTTGTCTTCCTTTGAGTTTGAGACTCAGCGATGTCAGCCCTAAATCTTTTAACTCTTACCCCCCCCCCCCCCCCCCCCCCCCCCCAAATTTTCTCACCGGATTTGGATTGATCTTAAAAATGACCCTGGCGACCTCTGAAAAATCGGATTTCCGCCAAAAGTCGGAAGAATCTCATGTCTGATAACAACAACAATAATAATAATAATAATAATAATCAAAACATTTCATTGAACAGTTTTTTTTAAAACAGTTCAACAGCAAACCAAAGCCTGACCACATCTAAGTGTGATTGTAACATACAATATATTTTGTTTGTTTACATGTTGCATTGTTCTTACATAGCGCTTTTACCGGCTCAAAGAGCTGCTCAAGGCACAGGATGAAAATAGGATCTAACTCTAACCCACCCAGTGGCGCATATTTGCTGCTTGACACAAGCCATCTTGGACCTGAGCATCAGGATCTTTAAAGTCAGTGACTAGATCTCAGTTTATGCTCTCATCTGAGAGTGTTGAGTATGTGTGTAGGTGTGTGAGTGAGAGAGTGGGCGTGTGAGAG
The DNA here is from genome assembly GCA_036898135.1 of Oncomelania hupensis. NCBI lineage: Eukaryota > Metazoa > Mollusca > Gastropoda > Littorinimorpha > Pomatiopsidae > Oncomelania > Oncomelania hupensis. Next base: position 850,488 of record CM072522.1, on the reverse strand, counting down.
TGAACAGTGACAAAAGTGTAAAAGGTGTCAGCGTAATCTTGCCGTCATTGAGTAGAGAAGTGTTGGGGATGTCCCTTTTTTCTAGGCCAGCTTAATGAGGGCGGTGCCTATCTCCTCACCTGGACTTCGTTCTCTTCATTGGCTGCCCGTTGAAAAAAGACTAGACTACAAAATCCTGGCACTGGCCTATCAGTGCTTCACGAGCACTGCTCCCACCTACCTCACAGAACTGGTCTCCCCTTACCAACCCAGACGCGAACTCAGGTCAGGGACTCAGTGTAGACTTGAAACCCCCAGTGTGCGCACAAGCAACACAACCAAAAAGACTCTTGGAATGCGCTCCTTCAAAAATGCTGCACCCACTCTGTGGAACTCCCTTCCCCTGAGCTTGAAGCAAGCTCCATCCCTGCCAAGCTTCAAGAAAGGACTAAAAACTTACTTGTTTTAATATGGCTGAATCATCACCGTCTTAGTGCGCATAGAGCATGAACACTACGTACATGGATTTTTTTGGCGCCTTACAAGATCACATCATCATCATCATCCTCTCCCTCGCTGCTTTACCTTCCCCAGTTGTAAACAGATCCAGGTACCCATTGACAGCTGGTGGACTGGGTGTGTCCTGCACCTATTTCAATCTTTTGGGTGTGGTTTGGTGGTTGCCTTCCTAAGATGGTCACCCCATCCAAAGACTAACCCTTCCCAACGTTGCTTAACAAGAGACATTGCTAGCCTGTGCCCAAACTACCACACTACTGCAGCACCCCGTGTGTTGCGTACATGTGTCCCAGCATTGTCAATCAAGGTAGAAGCCTGCCTTCAGTGTGTGTCTAATTATAAAGTACCCTGTGGCCTCCCCTTTTGCTCTCTCCTTACCTGCACTTCATGTCCGGCTTCAGCGTGCACTCGCGACCTTCCGGCGACCCCTTCCCATAGCAACACCTGTCGTTACAGTCGGCATGGTAGCCGCAGTCACACTCCTCATCTGCCTCTGTGATGCTGTTCCCGCAAAAAGCTTCTGTCGATTCTGAGACAGAGAATTTGTTATGCAAACATGAAGACTGCATACAAGAAGAAGAAGTTGAAACTTTAGTCGGATAAAGGTTTTAGCAGAGATGAGAATCCTAAAATGACAAAAAGGAGGAAAAATGCTACGGGGGTCCGGGGGCATGCTCCCCCGGAAAATGTTTGAAAAGATGGTTAAAATCTATGCATTCTGGTGCATTCTGAGCCTTATTTTATGGGATCAAATCAGTTGTTTTTGTGGTACTAAAATGCTGTTGTTAGCTCTCCACAGTTCAACACATAATGGATTTATTTCAAACATCAGTTAAGCCTTGTATAAATCAGACATTCCTTTTGACAGCAGACAAGATTGGTTTAAATACCAATGACAAGACAAGGCTTTACCAATGCACATAATTATTGTCCAAAACAGGGTCGTAGCTGCCAACTTTCTGGGAATGAAAACAGGGATCTATTGAGGGCGCGCGCAGCACGCCCGCAACAGCTAGTGGGGTCCGGGGGCATGACCCCCCCCCCCCCCCCCCCCCCACGGAAATAAAAAAAAAAAAAGCTAAATGGTGCAATCTTGCGCTATGGGAGCATAAAATTTCACACTGTTTTATTTTCAATTTTACTCTCAATCTTTCACTATTTTAAGATGGTGGACACACTGAAGACAGAAAATACATGGTAGAGTCAGATAAAAAGTTCAGTAGCATTTTGAGCATGTATTTAATTACAAAAAAGGCAGGCATGACATGTTCATACAAAAGCAAATGATAAAGAAGCATATTTCTAGGATAGTGCCTTTATTAAAGAGGCTACATAAAATAATAAAGTGAAGCATTTTCATTCAATTTAGCTGTAATAATGTTTTGAAGCTAGTACCTTAAAGAGTCCACACTGTAGTAATATTAATAATGCCATTTGAAGCTAGTATACCCTTATAGTCTCTCTCTATATTAAGACATAATAAAGAAATACTGTAAATTTATGTCAATCTTTTACAAAGAAAAGTTTAGCTGTAATAATGTCTATTTTGAAGCTAGTACCTCATATAGAATACACTTTTTGCAATGTTAGTCTAGATCTAGTTTGCAGTTGTAAGCCGTTGGTTTTTCTTATGTTTCTCAGTCTTCTCGTGACAAACAATTGCTAATCGGCCTTCATAGTCGACGTTTATGGTGCATCGGCACACTTTGCAAAATGCACTATACGGATCATCTGTGCAACTTTTGATGAAATCAAAGTCTTTTCTGTATGTTTCAGAAAACTTGGTTTCCAATTTTGGCTTTTTCGGCCGGTCTTTATTTTTTTTCAGAAGCCATCACACCAATAGGTCTAGGCCTAATCGCACAACACAAAGCTAGTAGGCTAACAAAAAGTAGGAAAAAAAAAAGGTTAGTCCCGCACAGAATGCATCAACAATGACTTCCGGTTTCAAAACTATACTTTCAGTTTCGCTCGGCTTTGCTTATAAGAATCTCATCTAGGGGAGAGAGAGAGGGGAAAAAAAACAAAATTCGAAAAAAATGAAAAACGGGATTTTCAAATGCGGTCCGGGATAAACGGGAGTAGCTGCTAAAAATTTGATATTCCCGGAGTTTCCGGGATGGTTGGCAGCTATGCAGAGTTGTACATTTAATGACTTATACATAGAATCAGTATGAAGCCTCACTGACACTCTTACAGTCACACCAAACAATAAAATCATAAATACCTCGATTGACTGTTCAAACAAGGTTTACAATTTCAAGATAATGTCTTCGAAAAACCACAACAAGGAAAGCAGAAATACGGATGGTTTCAGGCAGTAGTTCCTTCAAGTGCCTATTTGAGAGACGTCACTGTCTTACTATAATCAGCGGGAGTGTCTGGGAACAACCGGCACACGGAAGAAAGAGAAATCGGGTTATCTCGGCTTTTTACGGCAGCTAGTGGATCGACGGAAATGAGATGACAGCGAACCAAATGACAACAATCCGCATGGGAATAACGAGTGGGAATAAGCTGCGAGCTCGAAAATCAACAACTCACCCTAGTCATATACACTAAAATTTTTTCACCGGATTTAAACCGATCTCAAAAATGACCCTGGGACCTTCCGGTAGAGCGGATTTCCGCTAAAAGGCGGAAGATTCTCATCTCTGTTTTAGGAATAGTTTTAAAAATACAACCTGTCCTTTAACACTATGAACATTACCAATAACAATAACTTAGATGAAGATAAGATAAGATAAGATAAGATATTACTTTATTAATCCAAAAGCATGGAAATTACATTGTCTGTCAATTAAACATGTCCATTCATTCTTCTTTTACACACACATAAATATTTATACATTATTAATGATCTTCAAACACTTGGTTTGATGAAGAAGAAGAACAAGAACAAGAACAAGAAGAAGAAGAAGAAAAAGAAGAAGAAAAAGAAGAGGAACAAGAAGTGAAATAAAGAAAGGGAGAAGAAGAAACAAAATAAATGAAAGACAGAAGTAGAGGAAGCGAAAAAAAGAAAGAAAGAAAGAAAAAGAAGAAGAAGAAGAAGAAGAAGAAGAAGAAGAAGAAGAAGAAGAAGAAGAAAGAAAGAAAGAAAGAAAGAAAGAAAGAAATAGAAGAAGTGAAAAAAAAGAAATTCTCTGTGGGTTCGGGCATTAAATAGAATAGACCCAACCTTTCCCGGCGTGTCGTAAGAGGCAACTAACAAGGGTGATGTTAGCACGGCATCACTGGGCGAAAGTCTTCTACACAGAAGTCACCGGCCAGGGCGGAGGAACCTCACGTTACTACAGGTTCAACGACCACGTGCTCAGGGCCAAAACAAGCCACACTGTATTCGTGGATTTCGGCTGTGGCCAACAGCCTGGAGAGGATTGGGCACCGCCAGGTCTTTTTGCCCAAGACACACTACATGATGAAGCTATCCACTAATTCCATACCGGATCAGTTGTCGTCCGTCACAAGGATCGCGCCTTCCGTTGGCCACCAGGACGGAGGTGATAAGTATGCTACTGATGGACAAATTAGCAAGATCCGCACGAGAAACAACATCGTCATAGGAACCTGGAATGTCAGGACTCTAACTACGGAAGGAAAATTAGAAGAACTGGCCCACGAGCTTGACCACTATCGATGGAACGTTCTAGGTATCAGCGAACTGCGCTGGAAAGGCCTAGGTGAAACAACAACCGACAAAGGCCACAAGCTCTATTTCAGCGGTAGAGATGACAGGCACGAACACGGCGTTCGATTCTTGGTCCACAAGAACATTCTAGCCACTGTCATGGGTTGCCGCCCAGTCTCCAGTAGACTCATTACCATCCGTCTGAGAGCAACCCCTTTCAATATCACCATTATCCAGGCCTATGCCCCAACATCAGACTATGACGACAGCGAAGTGGAGGATTTTTATGAAAATCTACAGGCGGTCCTTGATCAAGTGCCGAAGAAGGACATAGTCATAGTGCAAGGCGACTGGAATGCCAAGGTTGGCCAAGATGCGCACCACAACTGGGGAGACACATGTGGACCCCACTGCAACAATGAGACGAATGACAGGGGTCTGAGACTCTTGGAGTTTGCCAGATACAACAATCTGGTACTGGCAACAAGCTTGGTCTCCACAAAAACTCCAGACGATGGACATGGCACAGTCCCGGCGGGGAGCATCACAACCAGATCGACTACATCATGGTCAAGAAATGCTTCAGATCAAGCATCAACATTGGCAGGACACGCACATTTCCAGGAGCAGACATCGGAAGTGACCACGATCTCGTGATGATGTCTTTCCGGTTCCACTTGAAGAGAGTAAATACAGCAAAGTGCATGAGACTGAAGTTCGACCTGGACAAACTGCAAGACCCGGAGGTGGCAGAACTATTTCAGGCCACAATTGGAGGGAAATTTTCACCACTGCTCATTTTGGGAGCTGGTGAAGTAGATGTCAACACCATGACCACCATCTTCAACTTACCTGTGACAGATGCCGCCGCTGAGATCCTTGGAAAGCACAGGCCAAAGAAGAAGCTGTGGATCACACCTGAACTTTTGGACCTGTGTGATAAACGAAGAGAGATGAAAAAGAAAAGGAACACCTCACAGGGAGCTGATGTCTACCGAAAAATCAACAATGACATCCGAAAAGGCATGCGCACAGCAAAGGAGAACTGGATAGAAGATCAATGCCAGGAAATAGAGAACAGTCTGAACAAGAACAACAGCAAGAAGGCCTATCAGACTGTGAAGCGGCTGACAAGTGCTAAACAGCCCAAAGTCTCCACGATCCAAAGCAAGTCTGGCATATGCCTTACAGAAGAACAAGAAGTCTTGGACAGATGGACAGAGTACTGCTCTGACCTTTACAACCATACACCAAATGCAGACCCATCAGTTCTAGCATGTCCCAAGAACAGAGAAGAAGAAGAAATCCTCCCAATTCTCCGGGAAGAAGTTGAGGCAGCAGTGCAATAGCTGAAGAAAGGGAAGTCAGCGGGAGTGGACAACATACCCGCGAAACTGCTACAAGCAGGAGGAGAAGCGATGATTGATGCCCTCACCATTATCTGTAACAAGATCTGGCAGAGTGGGGAGTGGCCTACACCATGGACCCAGTCGCTTGTCATCACTCTTCCCAAAAAAGTAACCTTCAGGAGTGTGAAAATTACCACACCATCAGCCTCATCAGCCATCCCAGCAAGGTCCTCCTAAAAATATTACTCAACAGGTTGAAACCCCAAGCTGAACAAATCATAGCTGAAGAACACACAGGATTCAGGGCAGGGAGAAGTACCACTGAACAGATTTTCAACCTCAGAATAATCTGTGAGAAATACCTACAGCACCAACAACATCTATATCATGTGTTCATAGACTTCTAGAAATGCGTTTGACCGAGTCTGGCATGCAGCTCTATGGGCAACAATGAAAGTGTACAACATCAGACCTAAAATTATTGAAGTCATCAAAAGCCTGTATGACAAGGCTACCAGTGCAGTCCTCCATAACAGCGTCATCGGAAACTGGTTCAGAACAACAATCAGTGTGCGTCAAGGATGCCTACTCTCTCCAACACTCTTCAACATCTTCCTAGAGCGCATCATGTCAGATGCTCTTGCAGATCATGAAAGCACAGTCAGCATAGGGGGTAGAGCAATCTCCAATCTTCGTTTTGCGGATGACATTGATGGATTGGCTGGAGAGGAACAAGAACTTGAACAGCTGGTACAGAGGCTTGACACCACCTCCAGAGCTTATGGAATGGAAATAAGTGCAGAGAAGACCAAAATGATGACCAACAACACCAATGGCATCAACACGGACATCAAAGTCCAAGGCCAATCCCTCAACACAGTGCATAGCTTCAAATATTTAGGAGCCATTGTGTCACACAATGCGTACCGACAGGAAGTCCTCTCCACTGAACAGGATCGCACAAACAACTGCTGCCCTGGCAAGGTTGAAGCCCACTTGGAAAGACAGAACCATCAGTCTACATTCCAAAGTAAGACTGCTGCACTCCCTTGTCATCTCCATCTTCATATATGCTTGCGAAGCATGGACCCTCACAGCAGATCTACAACGAAGAATACAAAGCATAGAGATCAGGTGCTACAGAAGACTTCTGGGCATTTCCTATACCCAACACATCACCAACGACGAAGTCCGACAGACCATCACACAAGCCATTGGACAAAACGACGACCTGCTCACAGTGGTGAAGAAACGGAAACTCCGATGTATGGCCACGTCACCAGATCATCAGGTCTTGCAAAGACCATTCTGCAAGGCACAGTGCAAGGAGGTAGAAGAAGAGGGAGACCGAAAAAGAGGTGGGAGGACAACATTCGAGAATGGACTGGTTTGACACTGAGCGAAGCCATCACGGCTGCTGAGGACAGAGAAAGATGGAGTATGCTGGTTAAACGATCATCTGTGGTGCCCCTACGAACTCCGGGTTACGGGACAGGATAGGATAGGATAGGAAAAGAAAGAAAGAAAGAAAGAAAGAAAGAAAGAAAGAACGAAAGAAAGAAAGAAAGAAAGAAAGAAAGAAAGAAAGAAAGAAAGAAAGAAGAAAAAGAAATGAAAAAAGGAAGAAGAAGAAGAAGAAGAAGAAGAAGAAGAAGAAGAAGAAGAAGAAGAAGAAGAAGAAGAAGAAGAAAGAAAGAAAAAAAGGAATGATTAAAAAAGAAGAAGAAGAAGAAGAAGAAGAAGAGGAAGAAGTGAACAAAAATAAATAAATAAATAAATAAATATAGAAGAAGAAGAAGAAGAGTGAGTTAGTTATTTATTGCTTACAGGGTCCAGCGGATTGCAAAGAGGACAAAAAAATCAGGACCACAACTTGGTTGAAAGAGGGCTCATCCCTAACCCATATAAAAAAGATCTACTGAAACAACCCTTGTGGTAACACTGAAGGCACTCCACCAGCCGGTCACTTTACAATAAAGGCATTCCACGCAGGGGACGCTGAGGCTATACTCTAATTATTATTTATAGAACCCCCGTTTACAAAAACAAAATAGAATATAAACATCATTATAAAACATCAAATAAACACATACATATAAAATGGCTACATTGCTAAATAATAATATATTAGGAAGCCCTAGTGAATAATTTAAAATAAAGAGAAGAAGAAGAAGAAGAAATGATATGAAATGAAATGAAATGAAATGAAGAAGAAGAAGAAGAAGAAGAAGAAGAAGAAGAAGAAGAAGAAGAAGAAGAAGAAGAAGAAGAAAAGAAGAAGAAGAAGAAAGTGAAGCGAAAGAAAGGAAAATAGGAAGAAAGAAAGGAAAGAAGAAAAAGAGAAAGAAAGAAAGGAAGGAAGATAGAAGAACAAGAACAAGAGAAAGAAGAAGAAACGGACGTAGCATGGGGTTGAGTGGGTGTTGGTGAAGTGAGGTGTAAAAAAACCACAAGAAAACATGATTGCATGGCTTTACTTTGAAAGCAGTTGTTGACATTGCCAAAATGTTACACCTGTGTCGAAGCATCTGCTGATGTTGGCGAAGGAGGGAAGGGCATGGGGGATGGGGTGGAGGTGGTAGGAGCGGGGTGGAGAAGAGGGGAGGGGGAAGAGAAGGTGGGTGGTGGGGGAGGGGCGTTGTAAAAGACTATCAACTATATACATCTACCCAACTTCCCCCCCCCTCCTCCCCCTTTTCTTGTGCGCCCTGAGCATGTTGCCAGCATGGATAACCTGCGCCTAACAAGTGGAGATCATCATCATGATTTGCTGGAAAGCAGAATACAGAATCCAGGATACTGTCCCCATAAACTTAGCTGCCTTTGGCCTTATCATTCATTCAGCAAAACGTTGTCAAA
>CM072522.1:744651-837151 GCA_036898135.1 Oncomelania hupensis | reverse complement strand
ACTGATGGTCCTGTCTTTCCAAATGGGCTTCAACCTTGTCAGGGCAGCAGTTGTTTGTGCGATCCTGGAGAGGACTTCCTGTCGGGACCCATTGTCTGATACAATGGCTCCTAAATTTTTGAAGCTATGCACTGTGTTGAGGGATTGGCCTTGGGTTTTGATGTCCGTGTTGATGCCATTGGTGTTGTTGGTCATCATTTTGGTCTTCTCTGCACTTATTTCCATTCCATAAGCTCTGGAGGTGGTGTCAAGCCTCTGTACCAGCTGTTCAAGTTCTTGTTCCTCTCCAGCCAATCCATCAATGTCATCTGCAAAACGAAGATTGGAGATTGCTCTACCCCCTATCCTGACTGTGACTTCAGGATCTGCAAGAGCATCTGACATGATGCGCTCTAGGAAGATGTTGAAGAGTGTTGGAGAGAGTAGGCATCCTTGACGCACACCGATTGTTGTTCTGAACCAGTTCCCGATGGCGCTGTTGTGGAGGACTGCACTGGTAGCCTTGTCATACAGTTGTGTGGCTCACAGTGTGACTCAGGTTTTGCAGGTCACTTTGACATGTCAAATAAATTCGGGTTATGTTGCCCCGTTTTTGCCAGCGTGCCCCGTTTTGGGGAGCTTGACATAATAACCTAATTCATGGGGATTGGGGGATGAGAGAGAAGTGGGGAAGGGTGGTGGGGGAGGTGGAGGAGTGAGGATGGGTAATGGTGGTGGGGTGAGGAAGGGATGGTGTGTGGTGGTGATGATGGTAAGGTGGGGAGTGGGAGTGGGGGTAAGGGGTAGCTTAACAATTGTAGTCACACTACACCAGAGCGTACTGGTCACATTATTCTGACGCCAGACAACCAGTTGATGGCAAGGGGAAAAAATTGGTCAAACCAGGATTCGAACCAGGAACCTTTACTAGTAAGCCGCTCTACCAACTGTGCTACCCATCCCCCCTGAGTGTGTAACTTGAGGACTGGTGTATAACAGGCTAGGCTTGCAATACAATACCACTGACTAGACTCTTTGACAAGCTATGTGTTTAAAAGCGTGTTTACATAGGCGATAATAGAACACTTAAGTATTGAAATGCTTTTATTTAAGAAAAGATTGCGGGATGAGGGGGTGAGTAATTGGTGAAAATAGATGTATTATGAAAATCAGGGCTTAATTTAAAACAGGATTTAAGACGTTTTAAAATAGCATATATTTTCAAAGAAATGGGTTGAAAGAGGGAGTGAAAGTTGGAGTGAGAGTACGGTTATCAAAAAGCGCTAATTTTAAGAGAAAAATTAATGAGTAAAGATGGTGGTCATAGAACTCCCCCTTTAGCTAATAGGAATGAATTTGCTTATTATTGGCAGTATGCACCTTATCTTTGACCAAATTACAAACATTTAGGGGGTGCACCTTATGCACAGTCACCGTATTCACAACTTTCCGGCACCTCTCATAAAAACTCGTGGGTATTGCCATTATAAATTAAAACGAGGTTAAAATGAAACCAAGTTCCGGTATGGCTTGTTTTGCTTTTATCAAAGCTTGATGCATGACTTTTAAATATGGCAAATTGCCGAAAACGACGATTGTTAGAGCCAGAAAACGAGTGGGATAAGTATAAAAACGGTGGAGGAAGTACATGCTCAGTGAAAGGATGCAAAAAACAATCGTAGAGGCCTGTATTTGTGGCGACTTCGGAGGTGCGTCGATCATCGACAGAAAATGAAACAGGACCTGAAGACTCTTGTAGTTTTCCATAGCTTCGCCGTCGCAACGTTCACAAAACACGAAGTAGTTGACTATGTTAGGCGAGCGTTGTGGCCAAGTGGGCTAAGGCGGGACTAACTTGCCTTGTCCAAAAGCCAGAAACCAATGGCGCCTGACAGGTGTGGGTTCGAGCCAGCATCTGGGCGTTATGTTTTTCCGAATATTTTTCAAAAATTCACAAATAATGTTAGGTAGGTAGGGTTTAGGCGCGCCACTGGCGATAGAAAGGGATAATAAACTGCAGCCAAAAAAACAAATATGTGAGGGTACGATACTGGTGGCCAGAGACACATTTTATTATTCTTGAATATTTGGAAATAACTCACTAAAACACGCGGAGAAAGAAACCGGAAGTATGTTTCATTGAGGGGATTCCCGTTGGTGCATAGGATAGCAGAAAAGTGTGAATAGGCCAGAAATTAAAGTAAGAACAAAAACAAACATTAACAGTAACAACAGCAATAAGGGTATCTACATAGTGCTTTTTTCTTAAGCTCAATCAATACAAAGCACAGAAAGCGTGTTTTATTTATTTCTTTATTTCTGTAGTCTTTCTTATATAGCGCTTTTCTGGCTCAAGAGCTGCTCAAGGCACCCACTTGCTGCCTTAGGCGCATCATCTGTTGCCCAGACAACTGAGCATGGGTTGTGGGTTAGTGGAGAGGGTAGGCAACATGCCGCACAGAGCTTACCAACTGTTCGCTGTATTTCTTGGTCTTGACGTGCTCCCACAAGATGGGATCTGCTCTCAAGTACAGGTAACAGGTGTTCTTTTCCCCGATGGTCGCCCTTCTTTTTCTCTGGCTGCGGTTACTGTCCGCAGAATACTTGTTGTGGCTGGCAAAACTTTCCCCTTTAGCGTACTGAAATATACAGTTGGACCAACTGAAACCATAATACTGCCCGTATCTACAATGCTTACCCCAAATGTCAAATTTCAGAATTAAAATTAAAAAAATCTAATTGTCAAATTTCAGGAACAATGCTTCTTGGCTGGCCCCATGGGAACTTCTCTAGTGTAAATCTCTTGGTAGGACTGCGTGTGAACTGCAACGCTTGACCAATCGCTCAATTCGCTGTTTTTCCTTCGACGCCATTGTAAAAAGGCGCATGAGCACTTAAGACTTTACTGCGAAACGCTTCTGGCCTTACATATGAACCATGGTAAAATCCACAGCTATGCCCAATTTCGCTCTCTGGAACATCGCTTCTTTCACAATTCAGATTTTTCGTAACGCTAAAAAATATATGAATTTTCCGTAACGCCTTCTGATGTTTCTGAATTTCCCAGACAAAATATGAAAATTCCGTATGTATGCTTGACATGTATAGCAGCTGTTTAATTATAAGCAAATAAAATGTAAACTGAATTTAATATAAAAAAAAAATAAAAAAAAATAATAATAATAATAATAATAATAATAATAATAATAATAATAATAATAATAATAATAATAATAATAATAATACAGTGGAACCTCCGGTATACGACCGTCCAAAATCTGAGAAAAAACGGTCATATAATAGAGGTGGTCTTATACCGGAAACAACGGGTGGGGTGGGGGGGAGGGGGGTCAGGCTCGGAGGGGTATGTAGTCATAATTTTCACACTCACCAGCATGTATTCTCTGACAACGGAAACTGTAAAACATGCTTCATTTTTAGATTTGTCTTTTATTCACAACTTCAAAAATAGAAAACAGTCGAACCACTGCCAGACACGTTCATCCAAGTCTGTCAGTGCAGAAGCTCTCAGTTTCGATGTTTCCCTTTTCGCCACTTTCTCCACTCCCCCATCGTAGTTTCACAGATTCCTTATCCTTTATGATGAGCTGAATTTGGGTCTTCCCAACATCTAAACTTCTTGCAATAGACAAACAACTCTCCCCATTTTCACTTCTTTCAATCACTTTCATTCTCTCTGCCAAACTCAAAACGTTCACCTTGCGCGACGCCATTTTGACAGCCAGTGTAGTCGAGTAATGTCCCTTATTTGCGAACCGGAAGTAGCAGACAACAGCAGGCGTACAAGAGAGAAAAAACGAAAGGTACAGACAGCAAATTAACTGATATCTCTTTTAAATTGCCCTAAGACGGTCGTATAAAGGGCTTAAGACACGGTCGCTGGTCGCATAAACAAGGTTGTCGCATACCAGAGGTCATTTATTATTGGAAGTGAATCCGTCAGAAGTTTTCAGGTCACATAATGGAGGGAGTCGTATACCAGAGAGCCGGATACCGGAGGTTCCACTGTAATAAGGATGAGTAATAATTCTAACAATACTACTACTACTACTACTAATGGTCAAAATGGCTAACAAATACAACTGAGAGGTATTTCAAAACTGTACAGCACACTAGTAAGAGAGTGGCACTGTGAAAGTGCTGGTTTTAATATGGTGGTGTGCTGCAGCAGAAAATCCTAAACCTTATTTTAAAAAAAAAATATTCATATTAGAAATAATAATAATAAAATTAATAATAATAATAATAATAATAATACTAATAATAATAATAATAATAATAATAATAATAATAGTAATAATAAAATAATAATAATAAAATAATAATAAATATTATTCATATTAGAATTTTTTTTTTCTATGTCCTAAATCTTAGTGAGTTTAAATGAAAAGTTATCAGAATGTCCTGAAACTTTGAAGAAAAAAATATTCAGTATCATCTTATTACATGTTTGCCTAATAGAGGAAGTGAGGTATGTTGCACTGCATCTGTCTCTATGTCCGCTTGCCTGTACGTCTGTCTGCTTGATACCTCAGATGTCTACAGTCCAACTCAGCTGAAACTGGGTACACCAGTTTCATACAATAACAGGCAGAGGACCCCTGAAAATGGAATCTTTTCTTTCCCTGAATAAACTCAGCGCCACACACACACACAAAAGTTCGATATCTGCGGTGTTAATAGTCCCATTAAACAGATGACACATTTGCACTGTATTAGGCCTACCTGCTTTTCTTTGGCGGCAGCGAGGGTAATTCCTATTGACAAATGTTGTTGTTTCTATATAGCTCAACTGCTGCTCAAGGAGCTGGCATATACAGGATGTAACTCAAGCCGTCTGAGGCGCCCACAAATGCTTCTTCTTTTCTCATTATTTCTTTCTTTTCTTTCTTTTTTAATTTTTTTTATTTTGTTTGTTTACGGAAGTTGCTTATACAGTCAAAACAACAACAACAACAACAACAGGCATTGAATGTCATAAATAATATCACTACTCACCCTTTTAGCTCTGTTTGCGGGTGTGTCATGGATCACAGACTCTGCCTGAGCTCTCATCCACTGGGCCGATGCATCGTAGCCACACACCCCAATTTCTGCACTCCGCTTATGTCTGCACAAATAAGCAACGCAATATAATGTATTTTATAGCTTGGCAATTATTACTATGCACAGATGTGCATATAAGAATAGTACAAAAAAATCAAACCTGCCACAGTGCTTCTGAAACCCTTGCTTCACATTGATGAGCTAAAAGCCAGTTTTTTGTTTTGTTTCATCAAACAATAAGGTTGTATAGTATCTGTAACTGCAGCTGTGATGCATGGAATTTCTGCTGTGCACTTTCAACTTTCATGCTCTCAAGCAGACTGGAACATCAACCATACAAAATCAACAATGAGTGATAGATAACATCTTTCAATTAGTTCGTAAAACATTAATAATATATCTGTATTCAATACTTACAGTGCTGTGTGTTGCACGATCGATGATGTGACTCCCTAAAAATTCTGGCAACCCCCTTAACAATGCTCAAGTTCATTTTTCATGCAAAGCGTGACCCCCCACTTTTTCTGAAATAATAACATTAATGATAGAGGATGCAATGTATGCGCATTTTCCCCAAATCACCAATCAGGCTCAAAACACGGCGATGTGTACCAACAATCCATGCTCACATGTTTCACTTACTCTCACACACACAACACAGATTCACAGAAAGATTTCATATTGATTTTATGTTCTGAAAAAAGTAATTTTATGTCTACAGGAAGCAAACAAAAAAAAAAGAAGCAAACAAATAAACAAATTTATTTATTGTTCATTTATCAACTGTATGTGAAGTTTTGCCCCAACGCCAAAAGCAATTTTGAACTGTTATGTATGTAATGTAATGTGGACGTTGGACAATAAAGGTGAATTGTATTGCATTGCATGGTACTGTGTTGTGCCCCAAAGGCAATTTTCCAGTTTTATGTACGCAATATGAAAGTTGGGCAATAATATGTACTGCATTGCTTCACATTACATGGTACTGTACCGTATTGTATTGCTTTGCACTGTACTGTATTGTATTCCATCATATTCTATTGTGTTGCATCGCATTGTATTGTGTTCCACTGTATTGTATTGCATTGTATTATATTGCACTATATTGTACTGTTTTGCATCATGTTGCATTGTATTCTGTCATATTCTTTCTCATTATATTGCATTGTATGGTATGGTATGGTATGGCATGGTATGGTATGGTATGGTATGGTATGGCATGGGATGGCATGGTATGGCATGGTATGGCATGGTATGGCATGGTATGGTATGGTATGGTATGGCATGGTATGGTATGGCATGGTATGGTATGGTATGGTATGGCATGGGATGGCATGGTATGGCATGGTATGGCATGGTATGGCATGGTATGGCATGGTATGGTATGGCATGGTATGGCATGGTATGGTATGGTATGGTATGGTATGGAATGATATGGTATGGTATGATATGGTATGGTATGGTATGGTATGGTATGGTATGGTATGGTATGGTATGGTATGGTATTGTATGGTATTGCATTTCATTGTAAAACACAATAAAATAAATCGTTTACCTGTAAGGGTCCAGGTCCATGTGTGACTGGGAATACACGATGGTGTGGAAGTCAGGGTTTTTGAAGTACATGGTGGCAGGCTCGATGTGATAGGTCGTGTCCCCAGGAATGTCCACAAAACCTCTGGCCGTCCCATTTATCACAGCTATGTGAGCAAAACTGCCTGGAACATCTGCACAAAGAAAGAAGTTTTTATTGTTATTTATTTCTCAAATACCCTCCAACCATCTCCCACACAGCGCAACTGAGTCTCCGCCGACTACCTCTCTCAATAGATATTCAATGTTGATAGGGTCCAGCAGACTGCAAAGAGCTAAATCAGGACTACACAAAACTAAGCAAAATCAGACTAAACTGCTAATATTTAAATATGATAAAAGATGTAAATAAAACCAGTCTTACTAATAAAATTTAACAAAGAATATAAACAAGACGATATGGCCTATATCATATGCGATAAAACAAACCAACATCATGTAAACATTGAAACAGGTGTTTCTTATTGCAAACTTTAAAAATCTCATTATAAGATATCGAACCAAAATATCTTTCTCTTTCACCAACCAGATCAGCACATTCAAACATAAAATGGTGGACGGAAAAAGATTTGTCACATGCAAAGCACCGTGGTGGTTTTTTTTCCTTTTAAAAGAAAACTATTGGGGACATAAGTATGCCCAATATGAAGGTGAGCCAAAACAGTTTCTTCTTTGCGGGTGGACTCAAAATTAGGCAAAGAAACAGACAAATCTGGAAGAATTTAAAATAATTTGTTATTGATTTGATTAGACCATTCGGTCTGCCAGAGCCATTTACAATAAGAGCCAGTCATACAACGCAGGTCAGCGTATAAAACAAACTGAAAAATCTCTGAAGGGAAATCTAGATGCTTTAGCCACTTTGTCCACTGCAATGGTGCTGCAGATGCCCACTTGACTAGGTTACCCTCAGAAAGATGTTGTGTGTGGAGGTCATGGATATCTGCCAGAAAAGGGTGCGATATCTTTCTCGTGGAAACAGCATGAAGTGCTGACAGTGAATCAGACATGACAGACATGGATTGATAATCCTGCTTCAGAGCTAAATCAATTGCCTTGAGCTCAACTGTATAAACAGAACACAAATCAGGTATACACTGTTGTAAAGGCTGGTTGACGTGTCTCCCAGAGACCGACGTAGCAGCAACTGTCTCGAGATCTTTTCTTCGACCCGTCCGTAAAACGTTTTTCATATCTTTTATACAATTAACATCGTTGTAGATAAAGTTGCTTATAAACAGCTTCAGAAGATTCTGTCTTTTTGAAGGATGTGGGCAGGGTCTTCCTGGTCATTTAATGTCTTAACTATCTACCACACCAACATTCAACTACTACCAACTTCTTCATCTCCATGCAAAGATTCCAGCGATATGAAATTTATGTCATTCTGAAAAAAATTGCTGAAGGAAACAGTGTGTCAAACCAAAGACATGCAAAGAAACAAAATGTAGGTGTCAAGTAAGGCATCAGTATAATTATGTAGAGGTTTGTGATTATCAGCACGTCGCTTCATACATACAAGAAAATGAGAAGAGAAGGAAAGAGACTCATATTGTGACCATACAGATTCACGAGTGATGACAGACAATACCAAGATTACGGACCACATCTCCATGTCAAGTGAGAGTAATTCTAGCTTCAAGATTCTAGTAAAACCAGTAACTAAATGTGCCAATATGGAGAGAAGTACTGACTGTAACCCAATGACAAACACATTTCAAGAACTAATGAAAAAGATGGACAGTCTAGCCACCAAAGAAGATGTGGCTCAGATGAAAGCACAAGTGAAGGAACTGACAGATGAATTAGTGAAACGACTGGAAGTGAATGAAGGCCAAGTATTGGACTTTGAATAAAAAAAAAACTAATAAGATTAAAAAGGACGTAAAGGTTCTCCAGGGCAAGGCAATGAGACAACACAACAACTTGACTGAGCACGAGAAGCGTATCCAGGCCATGGAGGTGGAACAGAACAACCTGCAGCAGTACTCGCGATGCCGGAACCTGGGAGTCTACAAGGCATCTGAGCAGAAAGGGGAGACCGCCGACGACTGCAGCAAAAAGGTCAGTCAGATGTTCATTGATCTAGTGGGTGTCCCAACAATGCAGCAGGATATAGAAGTAGCCCACAGGACAGGAAAACCAGGTGAGAAAGCAAGGCCTATTCTGGTGAGATTTACTGACCGCAAAAAGATAGATAAAATCCTGGCTAACTGTAGAAAACTGAAAAACAAAGGTTATGCGATCGATGAAGACTTGACCGTTGAAAATTATAAACTTTCAAAGAAAGCATCCAATCATTCAGCCACGATTGTAGTATGGAGTTCCAATGGTAAAATTATTGCAAAGCTGAAAAACATGCGCACTGTGAAACTAGAAATTAATTCAGACATTGATGAACTCTTTCAAAAGTTGATGAATGGCATTGCAAACAGAGATCATAATGCTGATGAAAATGGACAGAACAAATCATGTGAAAATAACGGAATGTGGTTAACTTTCATTAGAGGCAATGGGCTGAGGTTTATTTTCATCTTTTATCATTTTTATTATTATTAATGGCATGTCTCTGTTTTTCACTTTTAACCTTTACTTTGTACTGTCTTGAGGACAGAAGTGTTTTTCTCATTCAAAATATGTGACTTATACTTCTTGCATAAAGTTAGCCTCAAATTGATTTTTGGCCTATTGTAATGCTATTGGTGTTTGGATATCTATATAATATGATGGGGCTGCATGATCATGAGAATAACAACTTGATTTTTGTTTTCGTTTATGTAATTGTTGACGCATGACTGTTGTGCCAATGTTCAAGTGTATAATTATGTTTGACTTGCATGCGCGTGGTACTTTCTCAGCAGGACTTCTGCTTTGTTTAGGCCTGCATATTTGTTTATGTAACCTATATAGTATAAAGTAAAATAGGCCTCGGTTTTTGTTTTTTTCTCTAAGTAAACAGTATTCAATTATTTAATTACTGTGTTCTAATGGTCTCACTCACCTTCTCCGTCATAAACCCATCACACTTTTATTCTGCTTCCCTTTCTTTCTTTACAATATGAAAGCAGGCATTAGTGTTAAGTTTATTTTCAGCAGAATGGAAAAGTCATGCCGGCAAATAAGAATATTAAAGGCATTTTAATTGATCAGACGGAAAGTAAAATATTACAATATGCAGACGACACAGAGCTGACACTGGAGGGTGACAGGGAGTCCTTTGAAGAGGCTGTAACTACGATAAATAATTTTGGTAATGTTTCTGGTCTTTAATTAAATGCAGATAAATCTAGTGCAGTATGGCTTGGCAGTAAAAAGAATTCCCCCGTACAACTTATGCCCCATTTATGGATAGACTGGAACCCAGCAAGATTTGAGATATTAGGTATTTCGTTTACTAATGACTTAAAATTGTATTCAAACAAATTTTGACGAAAAGTTCATGGAAGCAAAATCTCTATACAAAACATGTACTAAGAGACAAATGTATTAAATAATGTTTCAATAATGGTACTGGACGCAGTCAATATAAACATTTCAAAAAAATAAAAATTTGATTTTCTTTGTCTTCCAATAGCAATCTCCCTGCCTTTACACCACCTGTTCGAGTGATGGATGTGTATCTGTTGTGTGCGTGTGAGGGCGGAGGAGACAGGTGAGCATGTATGTTGGTACAGATCGCCGCACTTTGAGCCTCATTGATTTGGGGAAAGGCGCATATATAGCATCCAGTATTATTATTATTATTATTATTATTATTATTATTATTATTATTATTATTATTATTATTATAAGACCGATCACTACACTGGGAAGAGTTGCATTCTTAAAATCTTTGATTCTTTCTAAACTTGTGCATTTGTGGCTTCTATTGCCAAACCCTCCAGACAATATTATTTCTGCTATTCAACAATCATTACATTACATTAATAATTGCTTTAGGTCCAGCAGACTCTTCCGAGCCAAATCAGGACCGGACAACCCCCGATCCACATAAAAGATCTGCTGAAACAACCCTAGTGGTAAAACCGAAAGCTTTCCACCAGCCAGTCACTTTACAATAAAGACATCCCACGCAGAGGACGGCTGAGGCTTCACCCCAACTTATCGAACCCCCGTTTACAAAAACAAAATAGAATACAAACATCATTATAAATTATCAACAAAACACATACATATAAAATGCCTACATTGCTAAATAATAACATCATAGGAAGCCCTAGTGACCACCTGGCAGAAAGCGTCCAATATTCCCAAGCTGATCCAACAGACCTCATACACAAACAAGGAGTCTTGTCCAGGAAGAGTTTTCAAGAAAAAAGGTAGGAGACTGGTCTAGCGAAGAAGACGATAGTATAGCAGATTGATAGAAAAGAGCAGGAATGAGAAAGAGCAAATGAGAAAGACAGCGACAGCGGGAATTTAAAGCACTAAATTTCCAGAAAGTGGGGATACTATTTATACTGAAACCCCCGGCACCCCAACGGGGGTATTCAACAATCAATGTCAAAGTTTGCATGGAATATAAAAAATGACAGAATTGGCAGAGCAGCATCAGTAAAAAATGTCAGTCAAGGTGGAATAGGTGTTCCAGACAGAAAACAATTTATGTATGCACTGAAGCTTACCTGGATAGGGAAATTAATTACTTATGTTAAGAAATAGAAGTGTTCCTTAATCCGTACTGACAAGTTAATTACTATGTTGGATAAAGTAGGGACTGCTGTAAGAAATTTTATTAATGTAAACAGTTTTTGGTCTGATGTATTCGATGCTAATAATGAGTTTGATTGTAAGATTAATGTGGACATGATAGAAGATTTTGTTACTGAGCCAATTATGTGTCGTGACGAAATATTAATTGGTAAATCAAGGTTTTATTGCAAATTTTGGATTAAGAAAGGAGTTTTTGCAGTCAGACATTTAATAGATAAAAATGGTATACATTCAGAAACAAGTGCAATATTGTTACTGATTTTGTATCTTACAATGGTCGTGTACAAGCAGTTAAACATATGCGCAAGTCAGGTATTGTTTTAACCTCTGAGGTCTCTGTCCAACATAATAACAGTAAGGCCCAACGAATTCTGTTCTTTGTAACCAAGGAAGCAAAGCATTTTTATGAAATTTTAATACAAAATAATACTCTACCAAACTGTTGTGGAAAATGGGATATGAAGATTGTACACAGAGTTGACTGGAAAAATATTTATGAAAAAATCGCACATGTAAGGGATATTAAATTAAATATGGCTACAAATTAGAATTATTCATAGAATCTTAGGTATAAACATCATTTGTCAGAGCATGGGCATTGGAGACAATAATTTATGTACTTTTTGTAAACAAAAAAAAACTAAAACATTCAACACATTTGTTTGGACTGCATCTTTATTTAAGAGTTTTGGTAACATTTACGAAGATTAATTAATAACACATGTAAACATACAGAGAAAATGAAAGTTAATGAACACCATGTTACATGTGGATGTTAAAAAATATAATAACTGATTTGATACCATTCGATTTAATTTTTACTCTTGCCAAATCCTATATCTACAACTGTAAAATGAAAAAAGAACTACCGTCCCCAGACACTTTTGTACAAATTCTTAAAAAAAGGTTTGACACCAAAAGGTTTATGGCTAAAAAGAAAATGATGTATGAAATTTATGGATCAATAGAAATTGTACACTAACTTGATTCTACCTTGAGCGTGTGCGTTTGTGTGTGTTTAGTCATATACATATTAACAGCATAGGTAGAACAATAGATTTTTTTAAAGTTTGGTTTGTTTGTTTGTTGTTGTTTTTTCCCCTTTTCCTTTGTCCATGAAATGTCTAAATTAAATGTTTCATGCATGGACTATATGCACATTGTTATGTCTCATATGTCTGAAAATAACAAAAAATAATAAAAAAATTGTACATTAAAAAATCTACTCTTGAGCTTACAGATATAGCACAAAACAGAGAGAGACAGACAGAGAGAGAGAGAGAGAGAGAGAGAGAGAGAGAGAGGGTGGGAGGGAGGGAAGAAAGGAGGGAATCGGGGAAGGAGGGAGCGAAGGAGCGTTGCTGCCGCAAATTTTCAGCGTTCGCCTGTATCCAGTCAGGCGCCTGCACCGCCTCACTTTGTAATAATGGTGTCAATGCTCAGAAAGTAGTTCATTTATTTTATAGTTTTGTTTTCATTGTTAGGAATTTATTACCAATACATTTTTATTTTGGTTGTGTATTTATTTAGATTAAATATATTGATTATATCATTTTGCACATAATAGGCATTCATTTTTCTTAGATTGCCGTGTAGGAATTTTTAGTAGCTAGGTCCCAATCGATGAGTTTTGAAAGTGTTTTTGGTCGGTGTGAACACTCGCAGCACGTGATGTCCTGCTGCTTGATCGAGTTGAATTTTCTCTCCCTTGTACTCGCAGAAGTAAAGAAAGGATACGGCAGTGTGAAGTTGGCCTCGTGGCGCAGTGGATTAGTCGCCGGTTTCCTATGCCGAAGGTCGCGGGTTCAATTCCCGCAAGGGGTGAACGTATGTGACTTAGGTACGAGACTATTGAGGTCACCGAGGGTTTTCTCCTGGCATTCCAGTTTCCTCCCTCCCTTCAATAATGGTACAGGACGCAGTCAATATATAAATTTCAACAAAAAAATAATTTGATTTTCTTTCTGTCTTCTCTAATAGCGATCTCCCTGCCTTAACACCACCTGTTTGAGTGATAGATGTGTATTTGTTGTGTGTGTGTGAGGGTGGATGAGACAGATGAGTGTGTATGTTGGTACAGATCTCCGCGCTTTGAGCCCGATTGATTTGGGGAAAGACGCGTATATAGCATCCAGTATTATTTTTTATATTATTATCATCCCCTTTGCTGTTTATTCAACATGTACGTAGGCCAAAGAGGTAATAATAATGACGAGTAAATATTTTGGTCTTAAAATAAATTATTTTACTAAGTGAGCTAAGCTCAATTTTTATGTTTGTGGATAGATACTTGATGCCAGTAATGTACACCTTGTCTTACAGTTATTTAGTGTTGTAAATTATCATTGTCATATAAATTACAATTCGTTATTTATTTTGCTGTGGTGACTGTGTGTGTAAAATTACACTTCATATTAATATTTAAATTAATCACTGTGAAAATTACCGTAATCTTTTCCTCTTACCTAATCTTTTATTCAGCGAGCGTTGTGGCCAAGTGGGCTAAGGCGGGACTAACTTGCCTTGTCCACAAGCCAGAAACCAATGGCGCCTGACAGGTGTGCGATCGATCCTGCATCTGGGCGTTATGTTTCTCCGAATATTATTTACTTTCGACTCGGGCAACGTCTCGGGGGTTTTCTCCGGGTACTCCGGTTTGCTCCCCCAGCAAAAATGTCAAAAATAATGTTAGGTAGGTAGGGTTTGGGCGTGCCACTGGCTGCGACTACGCCTTCCCCGGGGGAGGCGGCCCAGAGTTTCCCGATAGAAAGGGATAATAAACTAAAGCAAAAAAAAAAAAAAAAAAAAAAAAAAAAGTTTTAATAATAAATGTTCTGTGTGTGTGATATTTTTCATGTTTCAGTTTTACGGCACTGTTTTGGGTAATAAAATCATCCATAAAAAGCCGTGTTCAGCGTTGGGTACGTGAAAGGCAGCAAAAAGGAGGGAGAGGGAGAGAAAGAGACGGAGACGGAGGAAGGGAGGAAGGGAGGTAGGGTGGGTGGGGGCATTTGTCTAGTGTGGACTAAACCTCCAGCCATTCTGTTAACTACAGCTATGCCAGCTACTTTGGAAACCTGAAAAAGATTGTAAACATTTTTTTTTTCATTTCCCAAGTTACGATCTCAAAAGGACACACTGATAAATAATCTCAATTGTCTGGGGCGTTTGGTGGTCAGCATCAAGCTGGTACCTGTTTTCAGCCAGTACCTTGAGCAGCTCTTTATAGGACTAAATAAAAACGTTTGACTCGGTTTTTTCGGAGCAGAAATCATGACTTGAACAGTAAAGTATAAGCACAAAACCCTTAATCATTATCTCCCTCAAAGCCTTTAGTAGGTGCACTTGTACCAATATAGCTGCATTCTTCCATCTGGTTTTTATTTGTACTTTGTACATTTTTTAACCTTTAGCATGCCAACTTTTCTGCACATTTTGTCCCCTGCCATTGGCTTTTTCTAATGACTCATAGTTCTTGCATGACTCGTTTCACTTGATGCCCTATTGCTCAGCCAAATAAAGTCCTATCTTCAATACATTTTGTGGTGGGTGGATTGTATATCATTTCCTATGATCATATTTGTCTAATGTTGAATACAACTTGTGTGAAAAAATAAAATGATAAAGAAAAAAGTCTTGTAGCCATTCATGGCCACATGTGTGGCAGAGTCATGTTTTATGCATTTATGTACGTTTGTAAGTATGTGTTAATGTATGACGAATAATAGGAGATAGACAAGAGTATTGAATGATAAAATGATTAGTTTTATAATGGAACGTAATCATGTATAGTCCTATCCTATCCTATCCTGTCCAGTAACTCGGAAGTCAAAGGGGCACCACAGATGATCGTTTAACCAGCATACTTCATCTTTCTCTGTCCTCAGCAGCCCTGATGGCTTCGCTCAGCGTCCAACCAGTCCATTCTCGAATGTTGTCCTCCAACCTCTTTTTCGGTCTCCCTCTTCTTCTACCTCCTTGCACTGTGCCTTGCAGAATGGTCTTTGCAAGACCTGATGATCTGGTGACGTGGCCATCCCATCGGAGTTTCCGTTTCTTCACCACTATGAGCAGGTCATCGTGTTGTCCAATGGCTTGTGTGATGGTCTGTCGGACTTCGTCATTGGTGATGTGTTGGGTATAGGAAATGCCCAGAAGTCTTCTGTAGCACTTCATCTCCATGCTTTGTATTCTTCGTTGTAGATCTGCTGTGAGGGTCCATGCTTCGCAAGCATATAGGAAGATGGAGATGACAAGGGAGCGCAGCAGTCTTACTTTGGAATGTAGACTGATGGTCCTGTCTTTCCAAAGGGCTTCAAACTTGTCAGGGCAGCAGTTGTTTGTGTGACCCTGGAGAGGACTTTCTGTCAGAACCCATAAATATTTGAAGCTATGCACTGTGTTGAGGGATTGGCCTTGGACTTTGATGTCAGTGTTGATGCCATTGGTGTTGTTGGTCATCATTTTGGTCTTCTCTGCACTTATTTCCATTCCATAAGCTCTGGAGGTGGTGTCAAGCCTCTGTACCAGCTGTTCAAGTTCTTGTTCCTCTCCAGCCAATCCATCAATGTCATCCGCAAAACGAAGATTGGAGATTGCTCTACCCCCTATGCTGACTGTGCCTTCGTGATCTGCAAGGGCATCTGACATGATGTGCTCTAGGAAGATGTTGAAGAGTGTTGGAGAGAGTAGGCATCCTTGACGCACACCAATTGTTGTTCTGAACCAGTTCCCAGTGATGCTGTTATGGAGGACTGCACTGGTAGCCTTATCATACAGGCTTTTGATGACTTCAATAATTTTAGGGCTGATGTACACTTTCATTGTTGCCCATAAAGCTGCATGCCAGCCATGTATGGTAAAGAAAATATTATTTTATTGAGTTATTTCCTTTGTTGTTAGTTTCACTTGATTTCGGTCTGTGCAATTTGATGCATATTTGAAATGCGTTCACTAGTATTTTATGACTCTTTCATGGTATTTTGTAGGGAAATGACATACTTTTGCTAAGCTCATAGTTTGTGCAACCGTTTTGTGTTTTGGAAATACTTTCTGAATCTCTCATCTCACTGACGAGGTAAGCAATTCATTTTGTATAATATTATCAGTTATTTTGTAGTATTGATAATGTATTTCTAAAAATTAATATATTATTTGCTAAGAATAGTTTTACCATTTTTAGTAAAGATTGTTGAGCCATATGAATGTGCCAGTGAAAATTCATTCACTATTATGTATAGCGTTACTTTAAATATATCTACTTTGATTACTCGGTTATTTTTGTTCATGATAATTTAGGTTCCCTTTTATATTGTCTGAAATCACATTATTTATATTTCGAGATTATCATATCATTTCGATATAAGCGATGACGTATGGAATTATGTATTATAATGGTGGCTCAAAGTCAAAGTATTAATTTCTGGATTATTAATAAAGTTATTCTTATTACCTTATTGGTCGTCATGTTATCTATTGGTGATTGCTAGTATTATTTAGTCGGTTTGATTGAAGAGTAGTTTATATTTTGTACAAACATATGTTTAGTGATAGTTTTGTTAGTTATTTATAATGACAACATGCATACCCTTACGTTTGCATATGCAATTGTAGTATTGTAACTATTCAAATGTTTTAATTAATTTCATTTAGCTTATACCATTGTATTATATGATTGTTTCAGAGGTTTTCTTTATTTGGAGGATTTGGTTTAAATCAATAGCGAACCATTGCAACATACCGACATTGCCTTGTTCCGTGTGGTTTTCTTTACTTCCATCTTCATCTCCATCCTTCCCCATCTCACCTGCCACTCTACGCACCCAAACCCATGAGGGTTCTTACCCCAACCCTTCAACACATGCATTTCCCAAAACTCCAATACATGCACTGAAAGATTCAGCCGCCATTATTTTGCAAACAGGAAAGTGAAGTTGTGAGAATGCCCAGACGTGCTTAACCATAGTTGCGAAGGGAGAGTTTATAGTATCTTAGGTATATGATGGCGAAATATGCCGGTGGCAGAAAATGATGAGAGAGAGGGCTTGGCAGTATATACCGCCAGTAGCATGCTAACGGTTAATGAACGACACTTTCAGATTTCCATTACCAGAATAATATTTTGAGGTACAAAGTCATGGAGATAAAGAAAACAACGAAAAAATTGTACAGGCGGACAGGTATGTTAAGACTGACCTTCTACATGTCCGGAGTATATAAAGGATGTGTCGACGGGTGACAAAGACCCATCACTCTCTTTCATCCTGTGGTCCGAGGAAAATATAGAGTTGTCCCTCTTTAACCGCAGCCGGAAATTCCTGCAACAAGCGAATACAGAACGTTTAGAAACTTGAAATTGAGCATAAATAAAATTAACATTAAATAAACAACGGACTGACAGATATTATCTGGAAATACAATAATAATAATAATAATAATAATAATAATAATAATAATAATAATAATAATAATAATCCTATCCTATCAGGTAACTTTAACTCTTGGGGCACCACAGATGATCATTTAACCAGCGTACTCCATCTTTCTCTGTCCTCAGCAATCCTCATGGCTTCACTCAGTGTCAAGCCAGTCCATACCCAAATGTTGTCCTCTTTTTCTGTCTGCCTCTTCTTCTGCCTCATTGCACCGTGCCTTGCAGGATGGCCATACCACCAGAGTTTCCATTTCTTCACCACTGTGAGCATGTCATTGTGTTGTCCAATGGCTTGTGTGATGGTCTGTCGGACTTCGTCGCTGGTGATGTGCTGGGTATAGGAAATGCCCAGAAGTCTTCTGTAGCACCTCATCTCTATGCTTTATATTCTTCGATGTAGGTCTGCTCAGAGGGTCCATGTTTCTCAAGCATATAGGAAGATGGAGATGACAATGGATAATAATAATAATAATAATAATAATAATAATAATAATAATAATAATAATAATAATAATAATAATAATGGATGTTATAAGTATATGCACACTTTTTCCCAAATCAACAATCAGGCTCAAAGCATGGCGATCTGTACCAGCATATATGCTCAAATGTTTCACCCACTCACACAAACACACATCTATCACTCAAACATGTGGTGTAAAGGCAGTGAGATCGCTATTAGAAGACAGAAAGGAAATCGAATCCTAATAAATAAATCATTAGTGCAGTATACACACATACACTGTCTTCATAAGCTTCAACACATCGCTTTATTAACTAAGCAGGCCAACAAGGTCAGTGCCTACTGCTATCTGTGACATTGTACTGGAAGTCCCTTATGATGTCTCTTAGCCTTAGCAAATGATTTGGCCTTCCTTTTGGCAACAGCTTGCAAAATTGTTGTGTATCGGAGAACTTCCACTTCAATTAATTTTAGATTTAATTATTTTGTATGACGCTCATGTCCTAGATGGATGAGTGCCAGCTACAAGAAAACACCCACAAGCACTAGGTCTCTTCCCCCATAGCTGGTCACTCAGGATTGTACTCAGTTGTCTTGACATCAGGCTATGC
Organism: Oncomelania hupensis; assembly: GCA_036898135.1. Lineage (NCBI taxonomy): Eukaryota > Metazoa > Mollusca > Gastropoda > Littorinimorpha > Pomatiopsidae > Oncomelania > Oncomelania hupensis. The sequence goes on along the minus strand of CM072522.1, from coordinate 818,292 downwards.
ACCCAAAGGATACACAGGCGGCTTGAGTTAAATAGTCTTAGTTAGTTTCACATTAATTTTAGGTAAATTTTTTCATTTAGTTCTGAATTGTTAATTAGGGACTAGCTGTATGACGGGTTTATAGGACCCAATGCTATTAGGATTATCCTATTTAAGGTTTTGACTTTAACATCCTATGCTTTATGGTCATACTATCTATTGTAAAAGTTGCTTCGTTTTTTTTTGTTTTTTTTTATGACCCCAAACTCATAACAACAAAAAAGAACCAAAAAATCTAGCGTAAAGAAAGAAAAAAATATATATAGTGTAAAAGTGGTTTTTTTAAAAAAACGACATCGGTCTTACAAAAAAAAAAAAAAATAAATAAATAATTATAAAACACAGCAAATTACCTGCCATATGCGTCAAACTGCAAGTGCAATTGTGAATCAACAGAGCGTCTCACACGGTCGTGTTTAGTATGGAGATCTAGGGAGTCATAGGCTAGAGGCTGAAAGTCCAGGATGTAGTCCGACAGTTTTGCTTGCTCTGCAAACCATCACAAAAAACAACTGAAGTATTGACTTTTTAAGCGAAAACATTGCAGGTTGTACATGTAGTGCTACAAAAACCAGTTAACGGTCTGGAGTGTTGAAACAAAAATAACATGATCCTGAGACACAGTTGGCTTGGTGCTGTACTCAAAGGCAAAACAATTAAAGCACTGAGTGTCAAGAGATAACATTGCAGCCTGAACGGGCAGTGGTTCAAAGCCGGTTGACGGCCTGGAAGCAGGGAAAATATTAATACAAAAAACAAACTAAAAAAATAACAACATTAACAAACAAACAAAAACATTGCACTGCGTCTCTACTCTTTCAGACTAGAGATTAAACTGCAGTCTAGTCTGTGAACGCAGCCATTCCATCGCACGAACTTTAAAGATCCTGAAGCTCATGTCATAGGCGGGTGAGTGCTGGTTACAAAAACACATCCAGCAAGCATCTGGTGATGCAGGATTGTGCTCAGTTATCTGGGTGTCAGACTATGTGCCTATGTGCCCAAAAAATACAAGTGGGCATCACAGGCGGCTTAAGTTAGATCCTGTATCAGCCAGGGCCTTGAGCATCTCTTGACCTGGAAAAGTGCTAATTAAAAATGATTTAAATCCAAAAAAATTTAATGAAATCAAGGGAATTGGAGAAAACAAAAAGAAACAGATCACAGTTTAAAATTACACACTCTTCTGAAAAAGCAAGGAGCACTTTGCAGCTGGAGCATCAAGGTCATGTTACTTGTAGGGTAGGCTGTGATACCAACAGCTATCAACAAGTTTTGCCATCTTTCTCTCTCTGTCCGCATTTTACCTTCCAAATGTCAGCCTCCATTCAGACTAGGTTGTGAATCAAATGTCTGCTGACACGTTTGCATCGATTACCTAATTTTCCTAAAATCATGGGGTACTGACTGTCTTTTTAAGTCTTTTAGCTCTCATTTAGTATATCTTCTTTAGTACTGTCTTGAACACTCTCTACAAAACTACATAAACTGCATACATTTAGAGGAACCTTATCTCCCAATGCGGATATCAAGTCATTTTGTCAAAACAAAGTTAGAACTATGTAACGCAGCCATTTAACAAGTAATTTCCTACTAAATGAGAGCATAAAGCATAATGAAAAATGCCCTGAAAAACGTATTTATATAATCATAATCATTATACCAGATGTACAAGTACCAGTAAATTGTGTAACCTAGCCAGTAAATTGTAGGCTAATAATAATAATTACAGCATATATAATAATAATGTATTTCATTAATGTGGCAGCCACTTGCTTAGCAAGTTTAATTAATATGAATAATCGATTAGTTCTGTGAAAAACCTGTGGTAAAAATTCCCTTAATTTTTATGATTCAACTTTTATGTTTCAACTTCCATGGATCATAAACTGATGAATCCGAAATGTGAAAGCCAGACCGAATCGGGTTCATCTGAGGTCAAGCAAATTTGTAGCAGACGAATTGTCTGCTAAACCCGCTTTGTCTGAAAGTGGGTCAAAACAATTATAATCGCAACGACAATCCATCGAGTAAAGGCAGTAATAAACTAACTATAAAAAGAACTCTGTCATCAATTTCAAATCACAACGGTCCATTCTAGATCGGATGTTTAAAAAACTAATTCAAAGGCATTCACAAATCAAACAGATGACTGGTAAATCGAGACAAACCTGAAAACCATAGCAGAAGACAAAAATAGAGACACTGAATCATCGGGAAGCCCACTTTCAGCCACATTTTTCTTCTTCACTTATTTACTCAAACAAGTGGAAGAGCCGATGTATTAATTATCACTAAAGACGAAGATATCGGTTAATTATTTCTGCCAAAGGAAGACCTGCCAGTTCGGCAAGACATTTCCCACATCATTCAGTGTTTTCCATTCCACATCTTACCCGCAGCACGCATGCGCGGCAGTGCGAGCAAAAATAAATACATCCGGGTAAAAAGGTTAGATGGATTTCAAAGCTGTGAATAAACTTTTAATGTGTTATCTTGAAGTAAACTTGTTTTATTTATATTAACGTTGGATTTAAACTATAATAATAATAATAATAATAATAATAATAATAATAATAATAATAATAATAATAATATTAATGATAATAATAATAATAATAATAATAATAATAATAATAATAATAATAATAATAATAATAATAAACTTTTAATGTGTTATCTTGAAGTAAACTTGTTTTATTTCTATTAACGTTGGATTTAAACTATAATAATAATAATAATAATAATAATAATAATAATAATAATAATAATAATAATAATAATAATAATAATAATAATAATGAATGAGAGTGAATGAAATTCATGTGTGCAGTTTTTCTAAAAGTACTTTTTGGGATGCATTTTGTGCATGTGTTTTTTAGGTATCTGCACAGACAAAGGGAGTTATAAATAAAGCATGGAGAGAGAGAGAGAGAGAGAGAGAGAGAGAGAGAGAGAGAGAGAGAGAGAGAGAGAGAGAGAGAGAGAGAGAGAGAGAGAGAGAGAGAGAGAGAGAGAAGTACATGTGTAAAATGAATTAAGGAATCACACAATACATTAAAATATAATATTACCAAAATACAGAGACCCACTATATTCTGTCAAAAAATGCCGCCTATTTTTCTCTCCGTCATATTCTAACAACTATCATAACATAATTTTTTTTTACTGCCAAATATTACAAAACGAAGTGGTTCCCAGTGCTGAATAGTTTCTATAGATTTTGGAAGTTTTTGATTAAAATGCAATATTTGCACAACTCTTGCAGATAAACAATTACGTACGTCTGAAGTTAGTTTTAAAAATGTGTCAGAGGACTTTAAAAATACCTGAAATAAATAGAAAACATCGGTAAACATAATCCCTGTATTTTCGCTACACCACAGACTATACCGGTCGCAGAGTGTCACATTTTTACCTGTCAATTCCTTGTTTCTTGGAATATCTCGCTCAAGTTAAATCAATGCCCCAGGAATGATACAAGGAACACACAAGTACATTTTATTCACTTTTACAAGCAATCTAGTAATCTTCGTTCTTCCTCTGACATCCCCATGCTACAAATACCCCGCTACAAACTCTCCTCTGCAGTTTGTCAATCCTTCTCAGTGCTTGGTTCTTCAACTTGGAACTCTCTCTCTCTCTCTCTCTCTCTCTCTCTCTCTCTCTCTCTCTCTCTCTCTCTCTCTCTCTCTCTCTCTCTCTCTCTCTCTCTCTTTGCAGTTCCCCGAACATAGCCACTTTCAAGTCCAACTTAAAAACTCATCTCTTCCTTAAAAATGTCTGATCTCGCCTCCCATCACCACCATTATTCCTTCTTTTCTGATTCAGATCACCACCATCACACCGCATGCCCCCAGCCCCACACTCCTTAGCTGCTCACCTCCTCCCCATCCCTTCCTCGTCTTTTATTGTGTAGAAAACTACCCATATCACGTCAAGAAGCAGCGTCAGAGAATATATCCCTATTAGTGCGTCGTGTGAAGAAAACTTCACAGATGCAATTTTGATGCCAACAATCCCACACTACATAGAACAAAGATGGAAGACATCAAGACGGCATTTGCAAAGGAAGGGTTAGTATTTTTGCGTGTTTTACTGCACCTGTCCCATGTCAGAGATGCTCTAGTGACGTAATGCTTTTGTTTTCAATCTGGTCACATGTGTGGAAGAAATAGGCTATATTGAAAAAGAAGCATGTGTTTACATATTTGACAAGTTTAGATCTGATTGTTGTGGGTATTATTTGCATGTTCCCGAAACATAGCCTACTTGTGTTTTGAGTGACTGTGCTAAAGGAGATGAGGGTGAGGGTATTGATTTAGTATAGAGATCGCTAAAACTAATTTCATCATTCAGGAAAAGCGTGCCGAAGGGGTTACTGCACATTTTGCAGCAAACGGCAGGACGAAAGGAATCCTATCAAGGTCTTTGGAGCAGTTTGATTGTGAGTAAAGTTGTTTTTTTCTCTCTAGTTTTTCACAAACTACACACAGTTTCCCGATTAAATTTACATTTGTTGTGGTGTGCGTCTGTTAATTAGTGTGTGTGTGTGTGTGGGGGGGGGGGGGGGGGGTGTGGGTGTGTGTGTGTGTGTGTGTGTGTGTGCTTAACTGTAACCAGTGCACCTAGCAGTCGTCATGATATTAAGTAAACTTTGTTTTCTTGGCTGTAGTTCGTTGAGAAGGCGGCAACCCCACATACCCTGGTCTTGACCCTTCTCCCCATGAATGCTGTCCGGATCGAAGTGCCGCCTGGGCGATTACGCGGGGCACGATGGACAGGTATGTGCAGGTCTACTTGGACGCCCCTGCCTATTTGGACGCCGGGGCGTCCAATTGGGCATGGAGTGCACATATTTCATTTGACATATAATAACGTGTTTGTATAAGAAGAATGACAATCTGTATTGAACATAAAATTTATAAATAAATAAAAGAAAACATTCTTAGGATAAATTATACCAAAGGAGACTAATTCAGGTAATTAATTTGTATCTGTCTGACCTTAGCAAAGAACTGTAAGAAGGTTCCGGCATGTGTATGCTCTAGAACACGGGTGCGCAATGCGTCGATCGCGATCGAACGGTCGATCGGGAAGGTACTGTGAGTAGATCGCGAAGCATTAAAAAAATTGACGTCAGCCTATTATCTATATGTTTTGTATTTTTATGGTAGGTAGATCATTTTGGCTTGGTCATTTTATAAGTAGATCGCATGCTGAAAAAGTGTGGGTACTCCTGCTCCTATCCTATCCTATCCTGTCCCGTAACTCGGAGGTCGTAGGGGCACCACAGATGATCGTTTAACCAGCATACTCCATCTTTCTCTGATGGCCCTGATGGCTTCGCTCAGTGTCAAACCAGTCCATTCTCGAATGTTATCCTCCCACCTCTTTTTAGGTCTCCCTCTTCTTCTACCTCCTTGCACTGTGCCTTGCAGAATGGTCTTTGCAAGGCCTGATGATCTGGTGACGTGGCCATACCATCGGAGTTTCCGTTTCTTCACCACTGTGAGCAGATCATCGTGTTGTCCAATGGCTTGTGTGATGGTCTGTCGTTCGTCGTTGGTGATGTGTTGGGTATAGGAAATGCCCAGAAGTCTTCTGTAGCACCTCATCTCCATGCTTTGTATTCTTCGTTGTAGATATGCTGTGAGGGTCCATGCTTCGCAAGCATATAAGAAGATGGAGATTACAAGGGAGCGTAGCATTACTTTGGAATGTAGACTGATGGTCCTGTCTTTCCAAATGGGCTTCAACCGTGTCAGGGCAGCAGTTGTTTGTGCGCTCCTGGCGAGGACTTCCTGTCGGGACCCATTGTCTGATACAATGGCTCCTAAATATTTGAAGCTATGCACTGTGTTGAGGGATTGGCCTTGGACTTTGATGTCCGTGTTGATGCCATTAGTGTTGTTGGTAATCATTTTGGTCTTCTCTGCACTTATTTCCATTCCATAAGCTCTGGAGGTGGTGTCAAGCCTCTGTACCAGCTGTTCAAGTTCTTGTTCCTCTCCAGCCAATCCATCAATGTCATCCGCAAAACGAAGATTGGAGATTGCTCTACTCCCTATGCTGACTGTACCTTCGTGATCTGCAAGGCCATCTGACATGATGCGCTCTAGGAAGATGTTGAAGAGTGTTGGAGAGAGTAGGCATCCTTGACGCACACCGATTGTTGTTCTGAACCAGTTCCCGATGACGCTGTTATGGAGGACTGCACTGGTATCCTTGTAAAAATTGGGTTTGTTTTTCAACTCAGTGCAGAAAGTTCAAAACTCACACATGTGATTACTTGTCAGAATAAGATTGTCTTGAATGTTACTGTACAGTCTTGAAATAAGCAATATAAGCGATATTATTGATGGCAGCAAAAAATAATTAAACTAAATGAAATATGAGAGTGGCCCTTCAATTATTTTGAGTAGTATATTTTTACTAACATAATATAACTGAAGCAAACAAAGATTCTATAACGTCCAATCAATTTTCAGTCAACCAAACAGTTAATCAATAATATTTTCCAGAATATATGACTTTTTGATGCCGCCACAGAGGTCCTTGGAAAGCACCGGCCAAAGAAGAAGCTGTGGATCACACCTGAACTTTTGGACCTGTGTGATAAACGAAGAGAGATAAAAAAAAAAAAAAAGGAACACCTCACATGGAGCTGATGCCTACCGAAAAATCAACAATGACATCCGAAAAGGCATGCGCACAGCACAAGAGAACTGGAAAGAAAATCAATTCCAGGAAATAGAGAAAAGTCTGACCAAGAACAACAGCAAGAAGTCCTACCGGACTGTGAAGCGGCTGACAAGTGTTAAACAGCCCAAGGTCTCCACGATCCAAAGCAAGTCTGGCGTATGCCTTACAGAAGAACAAGAAGTCTTTGACAGATGGACAGAGTACTGCTCTGACATTTACAACCACACACCAAACGGAGACTCATCAGTTCTAGCATGTCCTGAGAACAGAGAAGAAGAAGAAATCCTCCCAATTTTCCGAGAAGAAGTTGAGGCAGCAGTGCAATCACTGATGAAGGGGAAGTCAGCGGGAGTGGACAACATACCCGCAGAACTGCTTCAAGCATGAGGAGAAGCGATGATTTACGCACTCACCATTATCTGTAACAAGATCTGGCAGAGTTCGGAATTGCCTACACCATGGACCCAGTAACTTGTCATCACCATTCCCAAAAAAGGTAACCTTCAGGAATGTGAAAATTACCGCACCATCAGCCTCATCATCCATCCCATCAAGGTCCTCCTAAAAATAATACTCAACAGGTTGAAACCCCAAGATGAACAAATCATAGCTGAAGAACAAGCAGGATTCAGAGCTAGAGCAGGGAGAAGTACCACTGAACAGATTTTCAACCTTAGAATAATCTGCGAGAAATACCAACAGCACCAACAACATCTATATAATGTGTTCGTAGACTTCAAGAATGCGTTTGATCGAGTTTGGCATGCAGCTCTGTGGGCAACCATGAGAGTGTACAACATCAGCCCTAAGATTATTAAAGTCATCAAAAGCCCGTATGACAAGGCTACCAGTGCAGTCCTCCACAACAGCGCCATCGAAAACTGGTTCAGAACAACAATCGGTGTGCGTCAGTGATACCTAATCTCTCCAACACTCTTCAACATCTTCCTAGAATGCATCAGGTCAGATGCCCTTGCAGATCACGAAGGCACAGTCAGCATAGGTTCGAGCAATCTACAACCTTCGTTTTGCGGATAACATTGATGGATTGGCTGGAGAGGAACAAGAACATGAACAGCTGGTACAGAGGCTTGAAACCACCTCCAGAACCTATGGAATGGAAATAAGTGCAGAGAAGACCAAAATGATGACCAACAACACCAATGGCATCAACACGGACATCAAAGTCCAAGGCCAATCCCTCAACACAGTGCATAGCTTCAAATATTTAGGAGCCATTTTATCAGACAATGGATCCCGACAGGAAGTCCTCTCCAGGATCGCACAAACAACTGCTGCCCTGGCGAGGTTGAAGCCAATTTGAAAAGATAGGACCATCAGCCTACATTCCAAGGTAAAACTGCTGCGCCCCACCCCCCACGCCTGTCATCTCCATCTTCCTATACACTTGCGAAACATGGACCATCACAGCAGATCTACAACGAAGAATACAAAGCATGGAGATGAAGTGCTACAGAAGACTTCTGGGCATTTCCTATACCCAGCACAACACCAACGACGAAGTCCGACAGACCATCACATAAGCCATTGGACAACACGATGACCTGCTCACAGTGGTGAAAAAACAGAAACTCCGATGGTATGGCCACGTCACCAGATCATCAGGTCTTGCAAAGACCATCCTGCAAGGCACAATGCAAGGAGGTATAAGAAGAGGGAGACCGAAAAAGAGTTGGGAGGACAACATTCGAGAATGTACTGGCTTGACAATGAGCGAAACCATCAGGGTTGCCGAGGACAGAGAAAGATGGAGTACGCTGGTTAAACGATCATCTGTGGTGCCCATACGACCTCCGAGTTACGGGATAGAATAGGATAGGATGACCTTTTTCCTTTCTCTTTCAGATCAGATTTTTTTTAAATAGTCTTCATTGATGCATGATTTTGAATTTCATAAATATATACACATACACATGCATAAACATACACACATGAATAAACATAAAAACATAGCCTATCGATCCTATCCTATCCCGTAACTCGAAAGTCGTTGGTGCACCATAAATGCAGCGCTCCCTTCTCATCTCCATCTTCCTGAAACATGGACCCTCAAAGCAGACCTACAACGAAGAATACAAAGCATGGAGATGAGGTGCTACAGAAGACTTCTGGGCATTTCCTATACCCAGCACATCACAAACGACGACAGACCATCACACACGCCATTTGACAATATTATGACATGCATGCTCACAGTGGTGAAGAAACGGAAACTCAGATGGTATGGCCACGTCACCAGAGGATCAGACCTTGCAAAGACCATCCTGCAAGGCACGGTGCAATGAGGCAGAAGAAGAGGGATACAGAAAAATAGGTGGTATGACAACATTTGAGAATGTACTGGCTTGACACTGAGCGAAGCCATGAGGGTTGCTGAGGACAGAGAAAGATGGAGTACGCTGGTTAAACGATCATCTGTTGTGCCCCAACGACCGAGTTACGGGATAGGATAGGATGGGGTAGGTCACTCTCCACTCTGCAGATCTTGTTACAGATAATGGCGAGGGCGGCAATCATCGCTTCTCCTCCTGCTTGAAGCAGTTCTGCGGGTATGTTGTCAACTCCTGCTGACTTCCCCGTTTTCAGCGATTGCAATGCTGCCTCAACTTCTTCTCGAAGAATTGGGATGATTTCTTCTTCTTCTCTGTTCTCAGGACATGCTAGAACTGATGAGTTTCCGTTTGGTGTTTGTAAAGGTCAGAGCAGCACTCTGTTCAGCTATCCAAGACTTCTTGTTCTTCTGTAAGGCACAAGCCAGACATACTTTGGATCGTGGAGACTCTGGGCTTTTTAACACTTGTCAGCCGCTTCAGTCGGGTAGGTCTTCTTGCTGTTGTTCTTCTTCTTTAGACTGGTCTCAGTTTCCTGGCATTGATCATCTACTCCTTTGCTGTGCGCATGCCTTTTCAGATGCCACTGTTAACTTTTCGGTAGGCATCAGCTCACTGGGAGATGTGATTTTTCCTTTTCATCTCTCTTCATTTGTTACATAGCTCCAAAGTTCAGGTGTGATCCACGGGTTCTTTGGCCGGTGCTTGCCAAGGATCTCAGTGGCGGCATCCGTCTCTGCTGAGTTGAAGGTTGTCACGACGGCCTATGAAAAAAACGTGGAACTATTTCTTGTTAGCGCTTAAAAAGTCGTGTTGGCTAAGCATCTTTGGCTGTCCCCTATACGCTTAATGTGTCTGGGGACGTAAATTTTACTCAACCGGTGCATCTTTGGGATGCTGTTTGAGCGTGAGAGAGGAAGTGTAACTGCATTAGGTCTAGCCTAGGGGAAGTGAACGATGATTGAAAAATAATTTTGTGGTAAAAGTGAGGATGGAGAGTGAATGGTTGGTGAAATTATTATAGGTAGGATTAGGATTTAGGTAGGTAATAGTTTTGTGATAATTTAGGAAGAAATTGTTTTGTATTTTTTCGTGGAGCGACTTGGAACAGTAAGTACTCACTCTGGTTTCTCATTTTCATAGCCGGCCATTTTGAATTCACTGTTGATAATTTAATAGTACTTGCTTCCAACTCGGTCTCCGAAATAGTAGTGGGAAATAATTTATTCATTCTATTGCTGTTCTGTTTACAGTTGGTTGTTTAGAAAATTGATGAGAACTTAAAATATTATTTTGCTCTTTGAAATATTTCTCAATCTGCATTTGTAGCAGATATTTCATATTGTTAAAACTTATTCTAAAATAAATCTATTTGGTGTGAAAGAGATCCCCAAAAACAAACAAAAATGCAAAACTGCGTGTTGTGTTAATTTTCGTAGTCATACATATTGAATTGGTGTTTCTCTTTTCTCGCCTTCACTGCGCTCAATGGTTGTGTTCTTGATAATGTATCGAGTGTCGTTCATTTGATTACATTCATGCAATAATAACGCATAGAGGCGTGTTGTCGTCTTTGGCGACAGTTCTTTTAGTAGTAAAGACTTGAAACAAAGACAGAATCACGCAAATACACACAGTAAAGTATAATGTACAGGAATACGTAACGTAATTCATAACACCACCCGCTTCTATGACAAAGGTGGTGGTCATGGTGTTGAAATCTTCTTCACCAGTTCCTAAAATGAACAGTGATGCAAATTTCCCTCCAATTGTGGCCTGAAATATTTCTGCCAACTCTGTGTCTTGCAGTTTGTCCAGGTCGAACTTCAGGCTGGTGAACTTTGCTTTGTTTACTTTCTTCAAGTCATAGACCATAATATATTATATTGGTCTATGTTCAAGTGGAGCCGGAAAAACATCATCACGAGATCGTGGTCTGCTTCTGGAAAAGTGCGTGTCTTATCAATGTTGACGCTTGATCTGAAGCGTTTCTTGACCATGATGTAGTCAATCTGGTTGTGATGCTCCCCGCTGGGACTGTGCCAGGTCCGTAGTCTGGATTTTTGGTGGGGACCAAACGTGTTTGCCAGTATCAGATTGTTGTATCTGGCAAACTCCAAGAGTCTCAGACCTGTCATTTGTCTCGTTGTTGCAGTGGGATCTACACGTTGTGGTACGCATTTACTTTGTATAATGGTAATAATTAATGTTGTGCATTCAAATAATAAATGGTGTAGGCCTACAGACATTAATTGTTTGCTGGCATATATAACTTAAGGAATATCATTTACGTATTTTGTGCTCCATGAAGTCAAACGTATTTTATATATCGATATCTATCTAGTACTAGATGGTAAGATTTTATGATTGTTTACTAATTCTTCAAAATGTCTTTCTACTAATGAAACAACGCGGCCATTCTCTCCGTCACTATACATGGTGTAGTGTTCCAAATTTCACATCCTTTTTACAACAAACAATATTAGGCATACGTTTTTATGTTCAAGCTGTTGCAGCGACTTGTGGGCCTAGTACAGCATTAAGCCGTGGACACTATATATAATATAGTGTTAAACAATAGAGCATATAATATGGTGTCAATGATGGGCTGTGTCGGGGACTATAATTTATTAAACGCAAACGTAGGCTGTGCTAGGGCTGATACTCAGGCCTCAGTTTGCTGTGGTTCGAATGGTCCAGAAGCTCCACCTGTAGTAGTGCCAACAGCAAGTAGCTTCAGATTATTCTAGTTTGTTTGTTTTTTGTTGTTTTCCCACCACATGGAAAACACGGCAACCCCTTAGTGACAACCTACAGCAGCAAATTAATCAACGTACTGGTTGTGACTGCTCAACCCAAGAGGAAGAGGAAGAGAAGCTTTTGAAAAACGTCAATATTGATTTAGGGGGATGGCCCCCAAATAATCGTTTGTAATAGAGTTATGTCTCTTAGCTAATGCATGACGAATCATATTGTCACGCCGAACACATTGTTGAACATAAAAACAATAACAAAAAAACAAAATTTTTAAATTGTTTCTTAGGGTCTCCGCTTGGAATGTTTTTGTGTGTATCTCATGAAAGTCAAGCCGCACATCATTTTTAAAACGATTTTTTTTTAATCGTGCTGTTTTCTGTGAGATATGGATCCAACATGGTTTACCGTGAAACACAAGGGAAGTAACCCGTCCACACACACCTTCGGTTGTCTGCCCTCGTACAATGGGGCTAGCTACCAAGATTGTGCCTTTCTAGATGAATAAAACTTTTACTGCCATCTAATTTAATACCATGGACTGTAGTAATGATCGATGGCTTATAGAATATTTTTTAAATTCCATAAGAACAAAGTATTGTAAGAATTTGAAATATATATGTAATTAAATGTTTTCTTTGAAACATGTTTTATTTAAATGCAATCAATTGCGCAATAGCCTGCCAATCAATGTTACATCTCTGGGCAATATTAGTTTTGATGTTTGCATTAGTTTAGCGAAAATGTTTATTAGTTCTTCTGCTGGTGAGTATTATATTGGAGAGAGAGAGAGAGAGAGAGAGAGAGAGAGAGAGAGAGAGAGAAGAGGGTGGGGGAAGGGGGGCTGAGAGAGAGAGAGTTTCTGAAGACTGGATGGTGATGTAGAAATGAACTAATAACACCTAACCTTCAACGTATAAGGCAATGTGGTACTGTACACTTTGGCATGAAATCTTCATTTGGAACACTTTGGAGTTATTACTTCATTTCTATATAACTGACATTGTTTGATCATAAATGATTATGTATTATCAATTGTTTGATCATAATTATATATGATCAGTTGTGTCTTATCTTTTCGGTGAAAAAGACATTCAAACAAAACAAAAACAAACAAATTTACTGGCATCAAAAGAGGAAAAGACCAAACCAGTTCACCTCATGGGGTGAAGTCAAACAAATAATATTAATACCAGGTTTTCCTGAAATAAAACTTATTTGAAATATTATGTAAGTTTGATTAATGCAATGGAAAATAAGATGACTCTCCAAATCGTTCCCCCTCCTCCCCCTCCCCCCATTCATTGTTTATTCATTTAGCTCTCATCTGTAATGGGCATAGAGAATAAATACAAACAGATAAAGACTGCCATGACTTTCATACCATGAACAAACAATAATAAATATATAAATGTATAACAGTGCTTCAGATTGTTGGTGCGCCCGCGCCATTGGCGCATATTTTATCAGAATGGCGCGTAAAAGTCAACGTGAATACGCCAGCCTGGCGCGTCATAAAAATCAAGAAGGACTAGGTGAACATACGATACGAGTACCTTCGATTGTTAATGACCCATCTTTTTTAAAATTGACCCATCATTTTGCATGGCCATGGGTCATTGGGCCCATGATGTCTGAAAACAATCTGAAGCACTGGTATAAACTAAAGAATAAATTATTAAATAATAAACAATAAATGTAAATAAATAGATAATTAAATAACATGCATTACTAAATAAGTCAAAGATTTTTGTTTTCTTTCTCCTTTTTTTTAATCATATATTCCGTTTGAATTATTTTGGAAATCAAATGTTCTTGGCTAATTTAGGTAGATTTACTTGTAACAAAAAGAAAAGAAAAGAAAATGTTTTCTAAAGGAAGTCTAGACTTTGTCATTTTACAAATACTGATGCACATCTTAGCGATAAGGATAAAATAATTTACTTGAAGCTTCACCCGTTTTGAAACAATCAGGTTATAAGCACAGAACAGTACCTCTGATACACCAATCTCCAAATTTATTTCAACATTTAAAATCAAATAGTGTTCAATCAATTAGATCAGCTTCAACCTAAACTGTATAAAATGTATTGGTATCAATGATATTTTCCAGGACATATGACTATTTCCTTTCTTTATCACATCGGATTTTTAAAATTTTAAGTCTTTCATTGATAAGTGATTTTAGATTTTCACAAACATATACATACACATGCATAAACATGCACACATATATACATGCATATTTCAAATATGTGTGAGCGTTGTGGCCAAGTGGTCTAATGCCGTACTAACTTTCCTTGTCCGCAGGCCGGAAACCAATGGTGCCTCACATGTGTGGGATTGATCCAGCATCTGGGCGTAATGTTTCTCCAAATATTATTTCTTTTCAACTCGGGCAAAGTCTTCTTGGGTGTCTTCTCCGGGTAGTCCGGTTTGCTCCCTCAGCAAAATTTCAAAAACACAACTAATATTATGTCGGTTGGGTTTGGGCACATAGGCTGCAATACACCTTCACCAGTGGAGGCTGTCCAGAATTTCCCGATAAAAAAGGGACAATAAAGTGTAATAAAAATCCACACACACACACACACAAAATCAAACATACACACAGGCATAAACATGCACACACAATTATACACATGCATAAACACCCTCATATACACATGCATAAACGCACATATACACATGCATCAACATACATGCATATACAAACACAAATATATACATGCATAAACATACCCACATAAACACAGTCATGCATAAACATACACACATAAACACACATTTATGTACTTAATAAAATTTAAAAAATCAATTATGAAAGATAACGTAAGCGATTTTTTTTTCAATAAGTTATGTTTTGTTACGTTACGTAGGTAGATTAAAGTCCCCGGAAACATAGCGTATTCTATAGGGGACAGTTAAGTTATGATTCCATGAAACATCATTTATACTATAGATGCTTTGTTTAATGGTAATACTGTTGTACATTCAAATGGTGTACAGATATTATTTGCTGGCATATGCAATGAATATCATTTACATATTTTGTACTCCATGAATTCAAACACATTTTATATATGATTTTTGCAATATCTCTAGTAAATATAAGATGTTATGTTTGTTTACTAATTTTTGAAAATGTTTTTCTACTAATGAAGCTGCCTTGTCCAGCAGCTCCATCTATAGTTGTGTCTAAAGCAAGTAGCTTCAGTTCATTCTTTTTACTATATATATTAATGATTTACCTGAGATACTGAAGAGTACGGTTAAGATATTTGCTGATGACACTAAAATATATAATACAACATCGAAATCTAAAGTCATTCAAGATGATTTACATAAGCTACAGCAATGGTGTGAGAAGTGGAAGTTATATTTAAATGTGCAGAAGTGTAAAGTTATGCATGTGGGGAAAGGAAATCGTGGATGCGAATATACAATGTTAATAATAGATGAAGTTTATAAATTAAATGTAAGCGATAATGACAAAGAGTTGGGTGTAACTTTTGATTGCAAGTTAAAATTTGACGCACATATTCAGAGAGTGGTAACTAAAGCAAATCAAATGTTAGGCATACTCAAAAGAGCATTCACACACTTGGAAAAAGAAACGTTTTCAAAATTGTATAAAGCTTTTGTAAGACCTCATATTGAATATGCTAACGTAGTTTGGAGTCCATATTTGAAAAGGCAGTCTGTAGCAATAGAAAAAAAATCAACGGCGAGCCACAAAACTATTATTTGAGTGTCGTGACATGACATATGATGAGAGATTAAGGTTTCTGGGCCTTCACTCTCTGAAAGGACGTAGGATCAGGGGAGATTTAATTCAGACATTCAAAATAATTAATGATGTAGAGGATGTTAATACTAATACTTTTTTATTGCTTGATCAATCTAACAGAACTAGGAAGTGTGAAGGTAAAATTTTCATAAAATATTGTAGAACTAACCAACGAAAATTTTCATTTGCACATAGAGTAGCTAATTATTGGAATTCTTTACCAACAAATATTAAATTTGCACCATCTGTAAATAGTTTTAAAAAACACATAGACACTGATTCCAAATTTCAAGAATTATTCTATCAATACGACTAGAAAAGATTATTTCAAATTATTGCATGCAAATCATAATGTAAACTATATATACCATAAACAATGAGGGGACGTTTTTATAAGCCGCGAGGCTATAGGCAGCGATGCCTGTCCTACATCTACTACTACTACTATTTAAAGTTTGTTGTTGTTTTTCCCACCACACCATGGAACACACGGCAACCGCCTTGTAACAACCTACAGCAGCAAATAAACAACTTATATATTGTGGCTGCCCAACCCAAGAACAAGAAGAAGAAGAGAAGCTTTTGAAAAACTTTAGAACAGTATTGATTTAATGATCGCCACCAAAACATCGTTTCTGCTAGAGTTGCCTCTCTTAGCTAATGCATGACTAATCATAATGATAATGTCACGCCCAACACACTGAGATGAAACAGCAACAAACCAATATCGTTAAAGTAGAATGTTATTGTATGTTTCTGAAGAGGGTCAAGCCGCACATTATTGTTAAAAGGGTGTTTAGCTAATAGTGTTTTTTATTTGCTAGATATCAATCCAACTTGGTTTAGCAGGAAGCGCAAGGGAAGGAACTCGTCCAAGTACAACTACGGCTGTCTGCCCCCTAGTAACGAAAAATGCCATTTTCAGTGGGGTCCGGCTACTAAGATGGTGCCCGTTCAATTTATTGGGTGAATAAAACCTTTACTGCCATCTAATTTAATTCCCAGGACTATAGTGACGATTGTTTATATAATATTTCTAAATTCCATAAGTATACTAAATATTGTAAGAATATAAAATGTATGTGTAATGAAATGTTTGAAACGTGCTTAATTTAATCAATTGCGTAATAGTCTGCCAATCAATGTTACATCTTTGGGCAATATTAGTTTTGATGTTTGTATTAGTTTAGCACAAACGTTTGTTGGTGCTTCAATTGGTCAGTATTTATGGTAACTAATATTGGAGAGATGATAATAAAACCAACACCTGGATAGTAGGCGTTAAAATTTTCGGTTTATTAGACTAAAACCTTCATCAGTAAGACCCAAGGACCCTATATTGGAGAGAGAGAGAGAGAGAGACAGAGAGAGAGAGAGTGTGTGTGTGTTTTTGAACACTGGATTTTTGGAGGCACGGTGGCCGAATGGTTAGAGCGCTGGCTTGCGGATTGGAAGGTCCCGGGTTCGAGCCCAGGCCTGGGCATTGTGTTGTGTCCTTGGGAAAGACACTTTACTCCCGTTTCCTACTCCTTCGGATGAGAGTATACACCAAGGTCTAGTCTGTGTCGCATACATTACATCCTAATGGACTTTAAAGATCCTGATGCTCATGTCCTAGACGGGTAAGGTGCCAGTAACAAGAACACACCCAGCATGCACCTTGGTAAAATGTGCCATAATGATCAACACGATTGATTGTGGGCATATACGGCAAGACATGCAAAAAGTCGAATCAGGAGCACAACTTGGTTAAAAGAGGGCTCACTCCTGATCCTTATAAAGATTTGCTAAAACAACCCTAATGGTAACATTGAAGGCACTCTACCTGCCGGTCACTTTACAATAAAGGCATCTCATACAGGGGCCACTGAGGTTGTATCGAAACCAAATTTACAAAAACAAAATAGAATATAAACATAAAATATTAACAAAATACGTACATATAAAATTCCTACATTGCTAAATAATAAAACCATAGAAAGCCCTAATGACCATTTGGCAGAAAGTGTCCAATATCCCCAACAGATCCCATACACAAATGAGGATTTTGGGGGAGTTTTCCAGGAAAAAAGGTAGGTCTAGTGAAAAAGATAGATTAATAGAAGAGATTAGGAATGAGAAAGAACAAATGAGAATGGCAGAAACAATGGTAATTTAAAGCATTAAATTTCCACAAAGTGTTGATATTATTTATTCAGAATACTCCGGCACCCCAACGGGAGATGAACACTGGATAACCATGTCAAAAAAAAAATAACACCTTGCCTTCAAAGTATACAACGGTGTAATACTGTCAACTTTGATAGGAAATCCTTACTTCCTTAGTTCATTTTCCACATAATAGTGTTATATCATAATTATGTATGATCATTTCAATAAAAAAAAAAAGACATTAAAACAAAAATTTACTGGCATCAAAAGAGACCAAACCAGTTCATCCCCAGGGTTTAATTTAACCCGAACAAATAATGCCATGTTTTCCTAAAATAAAATGTATTTTAAACATGAACGTTTGATTAACGCAGTGGAAAATGAAACTAACCAACATTTTTATGTGTTTTTTGTGTATAGTCTGCCAATCAACGTTACATCTCTGGGCAATATTAGTTTGATGTTTGCGTTAGTTTAATGAAAACGTTTGTTGGTTCTTTCAATTGGTCAGAATCTATGGTAACTCGTATTGATGACCGATCATTATGAAAAGTAGATGTACTACGTATTTGAAAACATGTACACTGCTGCAATTTAACAGATCACACGCAAGATTTGATAATGAAAAAAAAAATTATATTACAATCAAGACAAAGAGCAAGATGGAGAGAAATAGAAAAAGCTCACACATAATGACAGCCTCTGGCATACCAATCTCACTCAACTCACACCAGCACCATACAAATTGTGTTCCAAAGGAACGTTTTGTTGAATTTTATTAAATGTCATCCTGCTACAAATTACAACGGATGATTAAAAAAAATGCTAAAAAAATGGCGAATTGCCATAATGAAAAGGCGGCGCAAGCCAGCCCTGCAAAGAACCAACATGATCCCGAATGGTGCATGGGCGTGTCCTCCTTTCTGCTGTCTGACAACCCCTAGTATATTGGATATTGCATTGGCTGTTAAGACGTTTTCCCCTCACAAACATGAAAAAAATAAGAAAAAAAAGACGCAGATTTTGTGCTGATCTGACCACATTTTTTTTAAAATAACCACAAAGCTCCTACTTATTTATTTTTATTTTTTTATAATTTTTGTGAAATTTTGGGGAAGCAAATTATAGAAACACTGCAGGGCTATGGACAAAAATGAAAGAAAATACTCTCAGCACATATTTGCTGTAACTCAATATTTCAAGATGTTTGATCCACAACAAAACAGAGCTAGGTGACGTTCACTCAAATTCGCAAAGGCTTAAAACGGGAAGAAACGTGCAACGGAAATGAGAAGAGTGCCAGACAACAGAAAGGATGACAAGTAATCCGC
Source organism: Oncomelania hupensis (assembly GCA_036898135.1). Lineage (NCBI taxonomy): Eukaryota > Metazoa > Mollusca > Gastropoda > Littorinimorpha > Pomatiopsidae > Oncomelania > Oncomelania hupensis. The sequence continues at coordinate 799,171 of CM072522.1, read as the reverse complement.
AGTTTGAATCCCAAATAGGTGACATCCGTGACTATGGATAGGGCACGTGGATGGGGGTATAAAAGAAACCAACACAGAAAACGCGCGCACAAGAAACAATCGATTTAAAATACAAATTCCGGAAGAATTACTTTTGAAAAACAACAGGCAACGCCTACGACACACACACACATTATCCGGCTTTTATAAAAAGTCTACATTTTCTTACTACATTTTCAAAACCCATTTCTAACTAATTGAATCCATTTGCTAACAGGTTGTCTCACTAAACAATATAATATCAACTTTCATTGTTAAGTTTCATATCTATTTTATTTAACAGTTGGCTAGCTTTGGCGTAAAATTTCATCTACAAATATTGTGACATTAAATTAGTCAATGTTAAAAAAAATATATAAATAAAAAAGTCACACAAATGTCAAGTCATAACGCGCACAATAATAAATGTTTGTTTCTTCTGCTCTTGTGTTTTCCTGGCTTTGGTTGAAAAAAAACAAAACTACAACCACCAATACATTATATTGCTTTCAAGATAGCTTACAAAAATGATTCTGATTTTAGAGAACCTCTTTTGTCATATTTTGTTCGTTATGTCAATGGAATATAACACACACGCACACACCAAAATGGCCACACACAAATTTAATGACCAAACTGTAAAAAAAAAAGAACGATCGTCAGTTCTAATTGAAGGTAGCTGGCATGCTGCATCTCTTTATGAAATTCTGTTATGATGGAACCAGAATGCAGGTATGTACACAATTCATAAACTTGAACATCAAGTGTAAGTTAAAAAAAAAAAAGTTAGTAAAAGAAAAACACACCCAAATCGGTATAAAGTAAAAACAAATGGGGAAACCATGGTCACTCATGGAAGTGAACGCTGATCACACATATAAAAACAAAGTTGGCCACTGAAAAGTCTTGTAGTAAAATGTTGACAGCTACAGTCCTGTGCTGTCACCAACTAAAGAAGCCAAAATCTTTTGTCGATAATCAAGTTGTCATTTACAAAGTCCTAAAACAACAATGACGAAAAAGTAGCTAAGGACCAACAATGGAATTATCAAGGACAAAAACAAAAAACCTATATGCTGGTAATAAAACACAAAACTAAACCACATCAAACTCACACTGCAAGTAATAAACTAGTGATGAACTCTTGCAGCTCCCCTTCCCAAAAATCACCAATTACAACACATTTCAAAAGCAACTGCAATCACCTCAAAAGGAAACGTTTGCTAAAATCTCATTGTTTACCAGACGACACACCAAAACACACAAATATAAAAAAAAAATCCACACACAAAGACAAAAAATAATGAAAAATGGGGGTGGGAGGGAAAGACAAGAAGGAGGAGACAATATGAAGGCGCAGCAAGGTGTCCAGTGCGGACATTTGGTTGCCAACTACTCGCTTCCTGCATCACTCTTGTCGCTGTCGTCGTCATCATCATCATCATCGCTGGCGTCATGGATGACATACGCCATGAAGAGGAGGTCCTCAGTCTTGGGCACCAGCCAGTGGCTGGGCGGGAGGATTTGGAACCCGAAGAAGTTGAACACACGCAGGAGTGAAGCTACAACAGACACACATAAGCATTAGTCCCCTGGACCTTATAAGAATTGATTATCTCTGAAAAACGGGATGAAGGGAAGGAGAAAGGTTCCATGGCAGAAAAAGTGAGAAAATTAGAGGGAAAGAAAAGAAAAACCACGTCAAACTAGAGACTAAAGAATGAACAATGAAACAAGAAATATAAGAAAAGGCAAATACACTAAAACCCCACCCACCAACCCCAAAAAGGGAGAAAATAGAGGAACATGAAAAAAGTGAATATTCTCAATAGGCCAAATAGGAATATGACAGAAAAATGGTTCACCAACTCACAGCGATCTGGTCGATTGCGCTTGAAGCACAAGATGACGTGCGTGCACTTGAGCTCTTCTTCTGCATACTCCAGCAGCGTGATCAAACTACAACACAGAGCAGGTACTTTATGGTTACAAACAATAACATAAGGACAGTAGGGTGGCTAGAATAAATTAAGACCAGAAACGTTCTTTTCTTCAAGACGGCAACTGAAATGATTAAGGATGGTAGCGAATGATGAATGGTGGTGGTAGTGATGATCGATAGATTTAGCAACGCTTTAATGGTCCAGTGAAGTGCTCGGAGCTGAATCAGGACCACATTAATGATAGAGGTGATGAAGATGGTGGAGGTGATTGATGATGGAGATGATCAATGATAAGAGATGATCCATGATGGTGGAGGTGAAGTGAATGATGAAGATGGCTATGTGGCATCCAACACCCCTCCCCACTTCCACAGCAGCAAACATGCTCAATGCCTTGCCTTTCTCGAGATCCTTCAGGGAGAATTCCGGAGGGAACCTCGACGTAAAGACGGCGACGATCCACCAGGATGGTCTCCCAGACGACCTCAACTCCGGCCACAGGGGACACCTTGAAGCACAGGTTCATTGCATTGCCGCTCTCAAAGCTCTCACCCACTCCTGCAACACAACCATACCTTTGTTACTTGGCAAGTTTATTTACCAATTTCTTTATTTACTTATTTCACACCATTGCTGCTCTCAAAACCCTCTCCCACCCTAGCAACGCCACCACACATTTGCCCCTCTCACTCCTGCAACGCAACCATCCTTGAGATAAGTGTCTTTAGTTACTCCGAGTGCAACATCATTGTGTGGACTGGCTCCTTGGATAATCAGATACTATTGATGGTACCATTTTCACACCGACCCCAAACGTTCAACGCCTAGCTACAGCTGAGAGGATACGTCGACTCGGGCCATTTGATCAGACATGGCTTAATCGCCAATGGCCTGAAGTAGTTTGCAATGGGTGCTCTAAGTGCATTATGTCAAACTCTTTAGGTGTGGGCTTTTCAAATACAACACAAGGCTGTATGTAGGTGTCACAGGGCAGCCTGTGATGAAACCAGGTAGAAAGTGTGGGTGGAGAGTTAATGAGTTGGGGTAGTAACTGCGCGATGTCGTATGTATGGTTATGCGTGGAAAGCGTGATTTTTGAACAGCATAGTTTGGCCAGCCAGTTTTGGGAATGTGTTCACCGTTAGTCAGAACACGTTTTGCAGAGTGATAGAGAAGACGTACGGTCTTAGTTCTCTGGGTATTTTGTTCTGGAAGTAAGGTTGGAACAGTTATTAACGTAAATAATAATTGGTTCTAGGGAAAGCCTAGTTGGAAATGTTACTGTGGTAGTAGCAAGCTCGAGGAGAAGTGTGAGCAAATAACTAAGTTTGTGAGTTTGTGGTAGGTTAGTGTCGAGGTTATTGTCCACTAACGGAAACTACTACGCACTGGATACCTTACTTGGAGTACTTTGTAGGCAAGCAGTCGGAAGTTCGCTAGCTACAGGTACTTTACAATCGAGCCGTTGGGTAAGTGTGATGGTGATCTTCCTTTACTGTGCTAATGACCGATGGCCGGCTGTTTGGGGTGTTGAACGATAGCTGTGCGTGAGGCTGGGGGAAGGATGGTTGCACTGAGGAGAGGAAGGGTGCGACTGAAGGAGGGAGAATGAGGGAGGAGAATGGGGGTGAAGTGTGATGAAGGTAGGATGGAAGTGGTTGCTGTTGTTGAGGTTGCGGTTGCTCAAGATGGATAATGTGTTGATGATTTCATGTATTCATTTGCAGCATTGTTCATTTCATGCATTCATAATGTCATTTAGTTTTTGAATTATGCGTTTGATTACAAGTGACAGTAATAGTAGTCAAGGGAGGTGAAGTGGACAGCAGTGGCGCTTCCTCAAGGTACCGGAATTAGTTAGTGTAGTAAGGGGGGAGAGTGTGAGGAGGGAGGGGGACAGAATCGGGTGGACTTGACATTAACAATACGGCAAGCATGTTGCAGGTTCGAAAGTCCTTGTTCGTCGCTCGAAAGTTCGTCGAATTCTTCAGCGCGACGACGACGACGACATCTGGTCGTTGGACCCACATCATCATCACCACCCATTCGTCCACGTCCACGTTTGTGACATCCTCATTGTTCCACAACCCCATCTTTCCCGCGTGATCGTGACGTCTGTTGCGGGACCTAGCCTCGACGTTACAAGGTAGCCGACAGGAGGAGTCAGGCTGAGAGGCGTCGACGGCGGCAGGGCTGCCGCAACTACAGCGTCATCATCATCATTGTCAGCGGCGGAGGGAGTGGCGACACCACTACGCCTGGATTTAACAGCGACAGTCCGGTGACAACCACAAGGAGGGGCAGATACTTCACGAGACATCAACGGGGACACCCTACTATCAGGTCGGCTTGTTCTTTGTTGTCCCCCTCTTGACGCTTGACCCCCTCTGTGCTCGGACATTAGCATTGCACAGTCGTTAGTTAGACGTGGTTGATCAGCAACCCCCGTTCATCTGACATTTCCATTTCATTGTTCATCGACCCATTGATTGTTCCATCACCATTTTTCTCGTTTCATGTGTAAATGTTGTATGTGTATGAGTGTGTGGTATGAATGAATAAATAGCTTGAAAGTTGTATATATAATTGTTGTGTTATCATCACTTCACGTCTGCGGGAAACTGTCATTCTGTCTGGGTTGTCTGCGTGTGTAAGGTGTTTGTTTGTGGCGTCTACCCAGGGGGAGTCGTGGCAGTGACAGTAGGTTTGAAGACCAGGAGAAAAAACCAACGCATACAACATGACAAGCAATCATATGTAAATACACTAAAAGGCGCACTGCACTATCATATTCCATGTCATAAGATGGAATAACAAAGGAGTGAAATGTGCATCAAATCACGGTTTAGTAAAAGGCGTGACCATGATCAATTCTTGAATTATTAACATGGGTAGCTAGCTACCTTTGCTGGGAATGGAGAGATGGCTGAGAGCGGCAGTGACAATAGCCACTGCTGGGTCCTTGCAGCTGTTGTTGGATGATGGTGATGATGACAAGGTTGGCGACGCGCTAGGACGCGAGGCGCTGGCAACCAAGCCATCAGCACTGACAGGGGGCGCTTTAAAAACCCCCACGCCGTTGCCCTCTGTCACGAATGACACCTGGAACACACAGACAAGCAGAACATTGTTATGGTACAAAACCGTTGTACATATTTTCTCAAGAGCATAAGTCCTGAAAGCCAGAAATTTCAACTCGCCCACCAAGTCAGTTACTCAGGAAATGTTATCAATCTCCTGCAACATTTGTCTCCAATCCAGAAATTTCAACTATCCCACCGAGTTAGTGACTCGAAAAGTTATCAAACACCTGCAACATTTTTCTCCATTCCGTAAACAACTATCATAAAGAATAACAGAACAGTTTGCGATTTGATGAAACTTGCAAGAATCTTTGAAAATAGTATAGGTTTACGGACCGGATGGCAGCAAAACGGATCGCCAGTTAGCTACAGGTTTAGATCACCCAAAAAGGATTTTTATTTGCCTTTGGCTGCCGGGTAAGTTCTTTCAGCACACCTAAGGACAGTCATTTTCCTAAGGTTTCCAAAACAAGGGAAATTTGGGCCCACCAAGCCCATTAAGCATATAGAATTAATTGTGAACCAACCTGGGATTCATGACCGGCGTGGGGCACATCAGGAGCACCACAGAGGCCCGGGGCCCAGCCGTATAATATACCGGCTACTGGATAAACTGCAACACACAGAATGATACACTCCAAATTAATGAAAATGTAAACATACTAACACACCACTAACAAAATAAAACAAAAGGACAGATTTCTCAACACACAAAATGATAACATAGAGGTCGCATACCATTTTAGTTTGTCTCTTTATGCTTGCTTTTAAGACTAGTGCGTCCACTAACACAAAAACAGGTGCGTCAACCGTCAAAACAATGTGTCCAGACCCAACAGCGTTACAATTAGCAAATGGCCTGCGTGGTATTAGGATGTAGATGGACTTCAGAATATCTACAGTTCACCCTCAACACTAACCTGGAACGGTGGCGTCTTCTCTGACCCATAAAAAACAGGTCTAGATCCTTCTCCAAACTACACAACAAAATGACCGTTTGCCAGCTGCTCCACCACTTTATATACAGACAGGGTTTTACCCTCCAGTACCCACCAAGTCACCTGTTCTTCATTGATCCAGTTTCAGCAAACAAGGCAATGCTCACAAATTACAAAGTCGACAACTTCCCCATAATACTATTTATAGAGTTGGTAAACAAAATAGAACAAGCAGTCTCTCAACACAGAAGGCCCACAGTAATCAATAGTCTCCCATAGGGTTTTTCATTAAAAAAAATCTCTGTATTCCCCATAACATTAACAGCTCACCCGCATAGATAAGCAGCCTCCCATAATCATAACTGGTTGTCAAAACTTAGGTGTCAAGTTCCCAAGATGCCATACCACATGTTACCGCATGTGCAATTTTCCCAGACCTCATGATACCGCACGAAAACACATGGGTTTAGCTGAAGGGAGATAATTAACAAACTGTGCTCTTAACGTTAAATAAACGGATGGTCTACTTCCAGCAAAATCAGCATCTTTATACTCGTATGGTGGTTAGTAAATTTGCTTGAAACTGGAAGTGCATGTAACCCTCTGACATACACAAAAGATTTATCCAATTTTTCTGCCAATTTTATCAACATTTTTTTTTTAACCTGTAATTAGCAACTTTACCTTCAAACAGGTAAACTTCATAATAATTGTACCTGCACTTGGATCATACAAAGAACCGTCAATTGTCAATAGCTAAACAAATTATGAAGAAAATCAGTTTAGAAACATGCAAGCATGGGTTTTCTTAACAACCCCACTTTTTTGGACAAAAATGACCTCGGGCTTCTAAAAAATCACTATGGGAAGTTGAGTCAACTACAGAATCATAAAAGCAATTCTGGATTGCTATCTGCCATGGCAAAATTTGTTTTTTTGCAGCGTATTCACTTTTATTTGTGCACTGTTCTTTTATTTATTGAGATATCCAAGATGTTTCTTCTTATACCCTTGGTTATAATGTAATATAGCAAAATGTGGTGTTAATGTTTAATAAACATCAGAACATAACATAGATCTCAAATTTACACAGAAAATACATTCTGTATAGCAATCCAAGATGTTTCTTCTTATAACCTTGGTTATAATGTAATATTGTAAAATGTGGTGTTATTGTTTAGTAAACATCAGCATATAAACGTAGATCTCATATTTACACAGAAAATACTTTTCTGTATAGCAATCCATACATCACCGAAGGTACCCGAAGCTCGGCTTTTAGCGCCTGTATTTTGCTTAACCTATAATTGTGAAACAAAATGAGGATCAACGAATTTTAACGGTCCAAGGGAAGCAACCACAACTAGACTAACATGCCTGATAGCGATAGTTTATCCGATTACTTCAATTCAATATTTTAATTTCAAGTCTGTTCACAACAATGTGATTTTAGACAACAAAGAAGAATGAAACTTTAGTTAAATAAACTAAGTTTAAAAATTAAATAATGTAAATGTCAAAAAATGTAATTCCTTTTAACCCCAGTGCAACTTTGCATTTGGTAAAGTATGTATACCGTTAAGTACTGGGTGTACGGACCATATATGTAGGTGACAGCGAAGGGGTTAAGGTGACGAGCGACAGAGTTATTAGTCTTAGTTATGATATGTGACCTGATTTATCTAAATCACCCACAACCTAGTTTCAATTATTGGGATGCTCATCTTTTCTAAACCTAGACTATAGACAATGCAGTTTACAATGATAAGTTTTATTACTAACAATGAGTTAATTGTTCTTACCAGCTAAAGAGCTGCTCAAGAAGCTGATAGTACTCCATATGACATTATCTTAAGTTTGCGCATCCCACACCTACCCACCTCTTGATAAATACTGATGAAAGATTTCTGCAGATAGCCGAGATGTAAGACATAGGTGTCAAGAATATCAAAATTAATACATGTAATAGCTTGTTCTTGGGGGGATTATCAGTACAACTTAGACTACAAAAGAAAGAATCAAAGGTGAAATTCCCTATTTTGACCGATGTTTTATAGGCCTCATCTCGGTGTTATTCTGGGTGGTTTGGGCATGTTTGGTTACGTCACTTTTGTGTGCATGCGAGTGAGTTTGTGTATGCCTGCAAGAGTGCAAGGGTAACTACAGGTATAAAAAAAAGGGTAACGATGTCAAGATATAGGCTTGGGAAACTGGTATGACAGGGTTCAGTAATGCATACTATACTAATACCACACAGTTTTACACTATACTGCAAACACTATGAAAAAACAAGGCATCGATTGTATTTCTAGGTCAATTACTAGTCAAGTACAGTGATCATAGTGCAGAGTGTACTAAGATGTTAAACAGATAACAGTACACATGTTCCCTAGACAGGGAAAACCTACACAGCGTTACAGTAATTCACACCATGCAAAAGCCCATCTAGGACCACAACTCCTAAAACACACTTATTCTTTCCTTCTATTACTTGATTATGACTACAATAAAATTATCCTGAAAACTAAAAGTTTAACAGCCCAATTTTAATTTATAAAAAAGTAAAGTCACGTAGTTGTAGGAATATATTGTACAGTATCTCTGTCAACACTTGCCATCTGCCCTCATAAATGTTTTCCACCTGAGCTACATACTTCCCTGTTTAGACAATATGTTTCTTGTTTTTGTTCCTCGTTATGCTGTAAATATGGTTTGCAGACAATTTAATGCCCGACATATATGACAGATGAGCGTAGGAGGCCCTTATACTTGTGTGCTAAAGTGTGTGTGTGTGTAAAGAGCATAGAGTACAGCTTTATGCAGTTGTGTGCTATACATGCAAAGTATTATTAAAATCTAATACTTTCAGTTTGTACACTTGCTCTTTCACACTATTTTCTAATAAAACAAATTTATTTTATTCACATGCAAGTCACATATACTCTTTTGAAAATTAAGCTTTTCTTTCAAATGACATCCTCTACCACACCCTCCCCAAATGTTAATATATTCATAAAAGGATAATATGTACTCAATGTACTATCATCTAGAAATCATGTTCAAAAGTCGTGACAGCAAAATCAAAGTATCAAGATAGGCAATATTGTATCACATGACTGACCCACTGCCTTTACTGTTTACAAGTATATTAACACTATCATCCTCCTTCTCCTCTCACTAGGTAGGGTGTAAGATATATAACCAGGTTACGCCTCACATCTGCGCAACAACACTATGTATCCAAGCTACCGTGACCTGCCCAATTAACAGTCGGGTTGACATGTCAGGGTTGCGCAAAGCATACAGATATGGGACTCAAATTCTGATAATGAAAAATCGTGTAGAAATTGTGTTAAATGGACAAAGTAAAATGGACAAAGTAGAGATTGGGTGCGTGAAAACATACAGAAACCTTTGCAGAGGTGTTGTCATGTGAAAATGTCTCAGGAGAGGTCGGTCAATTAGTGAATATAAAATGCAGCAAAAGCGCCTACCAAGACATTTAATACAGTAAATTGTACTATTGAAACACTGAACACAGATACAGTTAACAAAACGTTCATTTACTTCTGGTAAAGCTTACAATTTAAGACCATGACACAAGACAACTATACCACATAAAATATTCTGGAGGTGTGAATGCTTACAATTTTTAAGGGGGTATTGAAACCCTTTAACAATTTCCATTGGAGGTATGCACACTCCTTGCTTCTTAGAAATGGACAATCTTGGGTAAAGTCGTTCAAATTTCAATGTTGGCATTTCACCAAATGCCTCTCGACTATCAGGTCAAACTGGGTCAAACTGTATCGGCAGGTATAGATGATAACCCCAAAAAATATATACTGTTTTAAACCACACTTACACTATCAGTATGTTTAAACAACAGGAGGGGGGTGGGGGTGGGGGGAATATATATACATACACAGGAGCAAATAAATGGGTCTTATATCATAACTATAATATTGAGTTGGGTTAAAAAAAAGCAGGTGATAATGGGCACCATAACAAGGGTCATCACATCTGACACATAGATAATAATACAGTATCAAAACAGGCTGAAACAAGGCAGCGTGCTCCCTGGTTAAGAGGGTCAATCAATAAGCGCCCCAATAGTCTGATGTACTTGCTTCACATGCTTGTGCGTGGCAAAACTCATGACAAACACATCCTAGCGACAGCTGCCAGTAACACAGTTTGGTACACTAAAGTACTTTAGTACCTTATACACCAACTTACTTTAATACATTAAGCCAGTTCAAGGTATTCAGTTTTTATTTATTTCCAAGCCATCACACATAACAGAATTTATGACAAACATGTAGACGCAACAGCTGGAAGCATCAGTTTGCTACGCAATAATTAGTAGTTAAAAGTACTGGTTAACACTAGTCCATGTTAATATAGATTTGCACAGTGTACTGAGCCCTTTAGTTCTGTCTCAGCTGCCTACAACTGGCCATGCACGAGCCAGTCAGCACCCTCCCCTTTTGTTAGGAAAACAGTGCCACAAAAGAAAACCTGACCAAAAACCTCAAGCAAATCTGCATTATTTCTAAAGTAGGCATATAGCAGACAATCTTTAGAATGCTTGGACAGGACGTTTAGATTCAAACTTCTCAAACATTGCGCACACAAAAATGAATATACAAGCAATTGGTAATCTCATAGCATGAATTAGACATTGTGTAATTTTACCTTTTATAGGTTTAGTTTTGCACTTTTGTCTTTGGTAAAGATATTACATATTTTATTTTCAAACAAGATAACTAACAACCTCATGTCTGAACTTAGCAAAAGTTATGACAAACATTATTTGCTAAATTGTTGCTTGCCGAACAGTGTGGTGCACAAACAGTAGTATAAACAGGACGGCAAACAATGCCACCAATGTTTTGTTATTTCTAATGTGTCAGTCATTCTTACACAACATCTGCAAAAACAGATTAAAATATAAGCGCTACAGAAACAGTTACCATAATTTTATAACTTCTGATTAAAGTTGTTAAATATTGTATTCCAAAGACAGTCATTTTAGCGCAAAATCTGTCCAAACAGGGAAAATATTATGCTGTATGCACCAATTTGCACAAAATGGACATAGCCAAACGAAACCACCATTTTTAAAAGTAAAATGTTACATCAATAATATGCAGGATTGCCCAACACAAATCCCCCACAAACAAAACATTACACAAATACCTCAAGGCCATTCAGTTTAATTTTGCCTTCTAATATCACATGTTTAGCATTGATGTTCTTTGAATTCCAAGGTCTTCCTTCTCCTTTGCTGACTTTCTCATAGCATTTGATTTGGTCAGGAAGTTCATACAAATTTTGTCCATGAAAGTATTCATATCCTCTTTGGTTTATGAATCGAGAGCTAAGTGTCACCAACACATTGTTTCAAACTGAAACTCTTACAGTGAGAGTTCAGTCTTGGTGAACATGTGATGACATGTCTTCTGTTCATCTTTTCTACGCTCATCCAGTTCCTCCATTATGGACTTGAACTTTTGGGATTGCACAGCTTTTTATTTTTCCTGGTCATAAGCCTGTTGTGAACACGAGTCACCAAGAGGCAGTTTTTTGGTAAAGTTCCATATTCTCCACTCCACCAACATGTTTCAGATCACCGATTCTTTGTTTTTCAGCAGTATCTTACTAAACATGCACTTTCCTTTCATTTTCACAGAGGTTTCCACACTACGCCAATTCAATCGGCAAAAAAGATGGACTGGAAAACTAATTTTCAAATTTGATGACTTTCCATGACCGTACAAACCCTTTAGCCCTATGCTCCTCATGAAACTCTCTACATTTAACATGGAAATGAGTACCGAGAAAAAAAAAAAAAAACTGGCATTAAAATGCAAAGTAATCACCAACTTTGATCTTTCTATGCTCTTGATTTTGTTATGACCTTGATCTCCAGCTCCAACTACATTATGTAGTATATCGAATAAAGTACTGCAGAAGTTGTATTATGCCAAAAATTGTGACCTTGGGATGACCTTGACCCTCATGTGACCACTCATGTATGATCAAATAACCCAATGTTGCATACTATGGGTTAAAAAAAACAGTAGGTAGGGGCATTCACACTAGTCCCACACGGGAATGCCAGTTCTCTGCTGCAAGTACCAACATTTCCATTTCCGACAGTTATTATTTCACATAGTATTCAAAATGGAAACTACAGAAATAAAGATGGATTCATTATCTTTTATCCTATGTCATTTGTTTGTAAAAAGTGTTAGAATGGAATGCGTGTGTGTGGTTCACACTCTATCTCCGGAGTTTCGGCCGACCGTGAAGCAGCTGTAATTACCAACTGCACTCTCACCTTCTGTGGCGCTTCTCTTTGGTGGTAGTATCCCATAAAAATAGCTTCACTCAAAACTCGGAAATAGTGTCGACTGCAAAATAAAGAGTCTCATTTCTTGAGTTGCCATTTTCTCGATTAAATCAATAGTCTTTTTTTTTTTGTTGTTTTTTAAAAATATATTTTAACTTTTCATCACTGAGGTGAAATTTGCCTGAAGAAAATTGGGCTTGGAGTATAACATATGAAGGGTTTACCTGTCAAAAATCAGCTTTCTGGTATCAATATTGGCCTCACTTTGAGACTCCAAAGTTGTCAATTTCTTCAATTCCAAAACGTTGCCAAAAAAACACCAACATTCGGCATTTTCAAACATTAATAACATTTTACCTATTTGTCCAATGGGGGGAAAAAATATACCACTGTGTTCAGAATGAAAAGCTCTTTAAATCTATGTCAGTTTTGTGATGAGGAATTTTTTTTTTTAAATGGCTTTTGACTACCTATTATAAGGCCCCCCCAAAAAAAGTCTGTACTGTATCCAGACCGACCCTAAATTTTTGGCCCAACCTTTTTGGGGGATTGTCTAAAAACAAAGGATTGGAAAAAGCCCCCCCCCCCCCCCCCCCCCCCCCCCCCCCCCCCCCCCCCTCCCCCCAAAAAAAATCACACCCAAGGTGGAAAAGGTTAAGAAAAAAAAAAGGCATATCTACCGACCCTTTTTTTCCCCAATTAACTAAATTCTTACTGCCAAGATAGTAGAGTTCTGCAATGACTGGCCACAATCAGGTACTTTCAGTTTGGTCAGTTCTACTATACCGAGTAAACATTCCTCACACTCACAGGAATTGAGGGAATAAAGCAAAAAATAGAGCAAACAACTAGATAGATCATTCTAGCGACTACTTTTTTTTCTTGGGAGTTTTTGGGTGTTGAAGCAAAAAAAACCAACAAAACAATGGATGAGCCATGTAACAATCATAGCATATTCTGACCTATAAATATATAATTAACAATGCAGCTGCAGTGCAAAAGAATTGGATAAGGCAATGAGACAAATGATTAATTGAAATCAAATGAGTCACAGCACATGTTGCACTGACAATGTAATTACTAAATCAAGCAGCCCCAAAATAGCAACATCTTCACAAGTCAAGGACAAATATGTTCACAACAAATTCAAGTGCAGCAATGATGGGGAGTTTGAGGGGGGAGAAGAAAAGAAACATTCTTGAAATACTACTTTTATCTCAAATATTAATTGTTCAATACTAGTGGCTGAGCAATCATCAATCATCAGTATGACATTATCAATCAACAAGCTGATTCGTTTTATATAACTAGTTAATAACGGACAAATATACTGCATGCAAAATATCTGCCTGAAACTTTAATTTTTGATTGAGCGGTGTGAGTGGGGAGAGGGAAGGATTAGAATACAAGAAACGTATTGCTTTCTAAGGTCAGCTTTGACAGCTTGTGCCAATCCCGTAACTTGATACAATCATGAATATGATATGATGCAATTTCCACTAAAACCCTCAAAAGGCACATAACAAAAAGAGAGCTGTAGTCTTTTTTTTTTTTTTTTTTTTTTTAGTACACAGCACAATCAGATCCTTTCAAAATAATTTTGGTAATTTTATTTTCTTTAAGATCAGCATACCTTGTGCTTTTAGCCTAATGACACTCGGGCAAGTTTTGAGCTTCCCCTTAATTAGTACTCAACGCAAGGGAAAGAACTCCGCAAAATGTTAACACCTTGCTAAGAAAAAAATACAAAATGAGGATTTACACCTATTTTAGTGTGATGAAAAATACCATCAGATGTAGAATTTTCACACTTTGTGTTTAAAAGGTGTAAGGTTGGTGGTACAGAAAATTTCTATAAAAATACAAAGACGTGTTTTATGCTTTCATAGAACTCCCCCTTTATATTAGGCTATTGCTCAGCACAGAGTTCACAAAACAAGAGGTTATTACAAGCACAAGGAATGCTTAATATATCTTAAAAGAAATAAAATTGCCAAAATAGAAGAAAGAAAAAAAACAACTGAAGAAACTACATTTCTTTTGACTATCAGTACGCCTACCATTCTTCGTTTAGAAGATAAACGAAGAGAACAGATAAGCCTACTGATTGTACTGTGTTAGTAACTTTTGTGTCTTCATACGTTTATTTAGTTACTATAAACAATGACTAAATGACAGATCATCTGTCGGTCAGTTCTGCGAGTTCTGCTGATCATCAAAATGATCAAAATCAAGACGATTTGGGGTTACTGCTAAATCCAAGCCAACATCCAGTGTTCCCGATTACGCACAAAATATGAAAAATGACGCAGAAAAATTGGCATGTGTGCGTCCTGTTGACGCACACATTTTTTTCGGATCGCTGAAGTCAAAAATACGACCAACGAGTGGCGAACTTATTCACGGCATAATCAGAATCAGAACCCAACTGAGACTGCCATTGCAGACGATTAAAGATTGTGTCGGGAGTTGTCGTTCTTAAAAATCGCATGCGCGCGCATTGTACACTTCCTCAAAGCAATACATTCACTGAACAGAAGAAATCTTCGTGAATCCATTCTTTGATTCTATCATACACGATCATGTCACTTCTGACTTGGTTGACTGGGCCCATTTGGGGACTCTCAAAATTTGCACAAGGACTCTTAAAATTTTATACCTGGGAGTCCCAAGGGCGCTCATTTTTTGTGTGTGGAGGGAACACTGACATCTAACACCAGTGATGCACATGTTTTGGGACCCTAATAGGACATGATGTCCTGAACACAAAAAACCAATAGGAAATGATGTCCTGAATACAAAAAAGTAATAGGACACTGGCATTGTTGCCAAAAAGTCTTGTTGTTTACTGGGTATTACTGCATGAACAGTAAAGAGGCACTTCGAAACAGTGAAAGTTCAATTCTTGAAAATGTAGCGTTTTCTCTTGCTTGCCCACTTTTTTACAATCCGGTAAAGACACTCTTTTGAAGCGTTTTCAGTGTACACCCTCTGAGATATCAAGACGTTGAATGTTTTCTGCGTTACTGTCTTTCAAAAGCTGCATAACAGAGCCAAATTTCGCGAGAGGCAGATTTTCTTTTATTAGCCAGTTTACAGCTCTCGCTGTGGTGATCATTGCCTCCTCCTGATTTGTCAACAATAGATCCTCACAAACCTCTTCATTGTGTTGCTCTTGGGGCACTTGGATTGCTAGTTTGTGACTAGCTGTAGTCAAATGATCTTCTAATGCACTTTTTAAAAAAAGTTAACGCAGCCGCGAGTATACGAGTTTTTCGCCACACCAGAACTTTTAAATACCGTACAGAACATGGCCTTTTTTTCATCGTCAAATGCTACCCACGCCCTCTGAAAAACGCGATCAACACGAGTACTAGTAGGCTGACTCGAAGTTGACGGTTTCTTGGCTTCGCGACCATCGGCATCGGAAGAATTCTCCACAGATCGTGTAGGCTCTGCTTCTTTTAATGTGCTGGGAACTGAATTACCGCAAATAAGACGGTTATTTTTTTCGCAGACATTTTCGATAATTTCGATCGAATGTTTGGCTTACCAAAAGTACAAGTACAATGCCAACACAGATCCAACGTAAACTCAAGTCGCGAGCACCGATTGACTAAAACAAAGCTGTATTTGTTTCAAGGGCGCTGGTTGGCTGTGTTGCTTTGTGACTCGGGATAAAAATAGCAATCCCATGCAGGCGATGACAAGGGAGATAAGGCATATAATATACGTTTCAGCATGTAGACGACGGTCCCGGGGGCTTGTTTGGTTTTCCGTCTAGCGCTGCATAAACGTTTCGCCCTCTCTGCAAAATACGCGGAAACTATCGGACACGTGTCCGACTCGCCATCGTTTTAATCGGACAAGGTGTCCGCCTTGAGGTTTGACAATCGGACATTTAAAAAAACAAGCGGTCAATGTCCGGTGTCCGGGCAACTTGTGCATCACTGTAACACCTCTCCATACACTATTTCTTCTAGTAGTGTAAAGCCTATATAACTAATAAGCCTAAAAGTCACTGTCATCGACGCTTTCACCCATGATCTAACACAATATCTTTCTGCTTTTCAAAAAAAATCACCATGTAAAGACTATCGCACTGTCTAGATCTAGTTAAAAAAAGTAAAAGGGAAACGGAAGATTTTTAACGGGATAAATTTTAAAGCGATGCATTGTGGTTGATCGTTGGTAGACAGTTACGACGCCGTAAACTAGTTTGGAGCCTGAATGGGCCTTGCGAGAAAAAGACACTAACTCGTGGGCCTGAGCTGGCCTTGCGAGTGACAAAGGGCAAATTACAACTTGTTTTGTGAACTCTGAGCAATAGCCCTGGGGAAAAAAATGAGTTCTAATCTGGACATGTATACATAAAAACAAGGAAACTGTTGTCTTTGTATTTTTAAAGGCATTTTCTGTACCAACCTCACACCTTCCAAACACAAAGTGTGAAATTTAACATCTGGTAGTATTTTTTTTAAATCACACTAAAACGGGTATAAATCCGCATTTTGCATTTAAAAAATTTTTTTTTGTTCTGTGTGGTGTGAACATTTTGACTAGTCAGTAGTTGCTTCTCTTGCATTGAAAACTGAATAAGGTAAGGGGAAGCTCAAATCTGGCCCGATTGGCATTAGGTTAAGGAAAGTTGTATATGCACAAGAAAAAAAGACAAACATTATGACTGAATAAATATAGTAGTATCCAATGAGATTAGTGGATTACCAAATCATTGTGAAGCTGTACATTTCACGGTCTCTTGAACCTGACAGTCTCATGTGGCCTTCATGAGCCATTAGTCACTCAATGGAAATGTCCACTCCTTAACTTTCTTAAGGTCTGTCTCAATTGGAACATTTTGGAAGGTTCTTTCTCAGGGTTTACAAACTAAAACTGGATCTTTTTAAGTGGACTACAATCTTATTTCCTAGTTGTGCAATAATTTTGCTCGATCCTGGACAAATTGACAATCATGACTCAACTGCCCTTTAGGTTATAATTAAGTCATAGGCCTACAATTAAACGTCTTTTCAAGTTTTTAGTTATAGTCCTCCAATTTTAGTTCCTAGTCGTGCAATAATCTTGCTATATCATCCACTCAATCAGTCAATGACTGTCATTGCATGTTGCTATGATCCCACCCTACAAGTACAAATACAAAATCATGCGCTTTATACAAGACATTACGCGGAACTACAAAATATAATATATAATAGGAACAACATTACAATTCAAGCATCAAACGAAATCTAAAACTCGTTGTTATAGTGTGATCAGAAAAAAACCACACACGACTAAAATTAGAATGGTGTGAGTCCGGTCGCCATTTTGTTGACCGCAGCAGAGCCCATCCTGCTACGTAATTCACTTTCAGGTTATAAAATACATATAAAACAGCAGAGAACAAAACTTACATGTTGGTTCTTTGTAAGGCTGGCATCTTTTCTTTTTCCTCTTTCGCTTTCGGCCCAAAATTCTCGTCCAAAACGATTGCGTCTGAAGCCTTCAGCATCTCTCCGTGCCGATGATCGGCGGAGAAATTTTACAAATGACGTCTGCTGAAAGTTCAGTCACGTGGGTAAAGTGAAATTTTAATGTATAAAATATTTTCATATAAATTTGATTTGGTACATCTTTCTTGAATTTTACTTAATTACTCTTCCAATTATTGCCATAATAATCATTATTCTTTTAATAAAAAATACATAGGCCTAATATCAGTCGGCGTGAAAATTCGCGATTTTAATTTCCAAGATGGCTGCTCCTAACAAGTCAAGGTAGAAAAAAATTGAAGAGATTTTGCCAGGCCATATCGCCACGTTTCTGTCATGTTCAATTGTATTCATTTATACTGTATTTATGAAATCTGATTTTGTAGTTAATATTTTAGATTCTGGAATGATTCATTCGATCGCAAATATACATCTATAGGCCAAATTGATGTAGCAGACGAATTGTTTTTAATATTTAATTTATATCATATGTGTGTGTGCTTGCGTGTGTGTGTGTTTATGTGCAGGTGAGTGTGCATATGCATCTCTAACTGCTGAGAGTATACTTGGCAAAGACTTCCCAGGCTTACATTTGCCTCTCCACTCATTTCCCATATCCTGAGCCGGCTTATATCAGACCTGAAATATATTTATGTGCTAAAGATGGGACATTAAATAAGCCGTGAAGCTTAATGATCACCATGATCTAGTCCCTACACTACTACTACTACTACTACTACTATATCCTGATATATTGACTGAAAACGAGGTGAGGGCATTCCTCGTCGTTAGGCGAATCGTCATACATACCCATCCTATCCCGTAACTCGAAAGTCATTGGGGCACCACAGATGATCGTGTAACCAGCATACTCCATCTTTCTCTGTCCTCAGCAATCCTCATGGCTTCGTTCAGTGTCAAGCCAGTCCATTCTCAAGTGTTGTCATCCCTCCTCTTTTTCTGTCTCTTTCTTCTTCCACCTCCTTGTACCATGCCTTGCAGGATGGTTTTTGCAAGACCTGATGCTCTGGTGACATGGCCATACTATCACTGAGTTTCCATTTCTTCACCCCTGTGAGCATG
Source organism: Oncomelania hupensis (assembly GCA_036898135.1). Taxonomy (NCBI): domain Eukaryota; kingdom Metazoa; phylum Mollusca; class Gastropoda; order Littorinimorpha; family Pomatiopsidae; genus Oncomelania; species Oncomelania hupensis. The sequence continues at coordinate 780,256 of CM072522.1, read as the reverse complement.
TCATCATGTTGTACAATGGCTTATGTGATGGTCTGTCGGACTTTGTCGTTGGTGATGTGCTGGGTATAGGAAATGCCCAGACCTCTTCTGTAGCACCTCATCTCCATGCTTTGTATTCTTCGTTGTAGGTCTGCTGTGAGTGTCCATGTTTCGCAAGCGTATAGGAAGATGGAGATAACAAAGGAGTGCAGAAGCCTTGCCTTGGAGTGTAGAGTGATGATCCTGTCTTTCCAAATGGGCTTCAACCTTGTCAGGGCAGCAGTTGTTTGTGCGATCCTGGAGAGGGCTTTCTGTCAGGACCCATTGTCTGATACAATGGCTCCTAAATATTTGAAGCTATGTTCAACGGGTTGAGGGATTGGACTTTGATGCTACTGGTGTTGTTAGTCATCATTTTGGTCGTTTCTGAACTTATTTCCATTCCATAGGTTCTGGAGGTGGTGTCAAGCCTCTGTACCAGGTGTTCCAGCTCTTGTTCCTCTCCAGCCAATCTATCAATGTCATCCGCAAAATGGAGGTTGGAGATTGCTCTACCCTCTATTCTGACTGTGCCTTTGTGATCTGCAAGGGCATCTGACATGATGCGCTCCAGGAAGATGTTGAAGAGTGTAGGAGAAAGTAGCCATCCTTGATGCTTTGCAGATTGTTGTTTTGAACCATTGAACCAGTTCCCAACGGTTCTGTTGTAGAGGTCTGCACTGATAGCCTTGTCATACTTTTACAAGGCTTTTAATTACTTCAATAATGTTAGGGCTGATGTTGAACACTCTCATGGTTGCCCACAGAGCTGCATACCAGACTCGGTCAAACGCTTTTTTGAAGTCTACAAACAAATGAAATAGATGTTGTTGGTGCTGTAGATATTTCTCGTAGATTATTCTGAGGTTGAAAATCTGCTCAGTGGTACTTCGTCCTGCCTTGAATCCTTGTTCTTCAGCTATGATTTGTTCAGCTTGGGGTGTCAACCTGTTGAGTATTATTTTCAGTAAACTTTGCTGGGATGGCTGGTGAGGCTGATGTTGCAGTCATTTTCACACTCCTGAAGGTTACCCTTTTTTGCAAAGAGTGATGACAAGCGACTGGGTCTATGGTGTAGGCCACTCCCCACTCTGCCAGATCTTGTTACAGATAATGGTGAAGGTGTCAATCATCGCTTCTCCTCCTGCCTGAAGCAATTCTGCGGGAATGTTGTCCACTCCCACTGACTTCCTCTTCTTCAGCGATTGCACTGCTGCCTCAACTTCTTTTTGGAGAATTGGAAGGATTTCTTCTTCTCTGTTCTGGGGACATGCTAGAACTGATGGGTCCAAGACTTCTTGTTCTTCTGTAAGGCGCATTCCAGACTGACTTTGGATCGTGCAGGCCCTGTGCTGTTTAACACTTGTCAGCCGCTTTACAGTCTGGTTGGCCTTCTTGCTGTTGTTCTTGTTCAGACTGTTCTCTATTTTCTGGCATTGATCTTCTATCCAGTTCTCCTTTGCTGTGCGCATGCCTTTTCGGATCTCACTGTTGATTTTTCTGTAGGCATCAGCTCGATGTGAGGTGTTATTTTTATTTTGTATTTATCTCACAGGTCCAAAAGTTCAAGTGTGATCCACAGTTTCTTCTTTGGGCAGTGCTTGCCTAGGATCTCAGTGGCGCCATCTGTCACAGCAGAGTTGAAGGTGGTGGTCATGGTGTGGACATCTACTTCACAAGCTCCCAAAATGAGCAGTGATGCAAATTTCCCTCCAAATGTGGCTTGGAATATTTCTGCCACCTTCGGGTTTTGCAGTTTGTCCTGATCAAACTTCAGCCTGGTGCACTTTGCTTTGTTTACTCTTTTCAAGTGGAGCTAAAAGACATCATCAAGAGATTGTGGTCACTTCAGATGTTGGCTCCTGGAAAAATGCCTGTCCTGCCAGTGTTGACGCTTGATCTGAAGCATTTTTTGACCATGATGTAGTCGATCTGGTTGTGATGCTCCCTGCTGGGGCTGTGCAAGGTCCATCATCTGGATTTTTTGTGGGGACCAAGTGTGTTTGCCAGTATCAGATTGTTGTATCTGACTCCAAGAGTCTCAGACCTCTGTCATTTGTCTCATTGTTGCAGTGGGGTCCACATGTGTCTCCCCAGTTGTGGTATGCATCTTGGCCAACCTTGGCATTCCAGTCTGAGTCGCCTTGCACTATCACTATGTCCTTCCTTGGCACTTAGTCAAGGACAGCCTGCAGATTTTCATAGAAATCTTTGTCATCACTGTCATCTTAGTCCGATGTTGGAGCATAGGCCTGGATGATGATGATGTTGAAAGGGTCTGCTTTCAGACGGATGGTAATGAGTCTACTGGAGACTGGGCGCCAACCCATGACAGTGGCCAGAATGTCTTTGTGGACCAAGAATCCAACTGTTTCACCTAGGCCTTTCCAGCTCAGGTCGCTCCACTCATCTCTGCCTCTATTTGAAAAAGGCGTAGTTATTCACCTGAGCTCTAGTGAACCCCTCTGCACACTGAGTGTCTGGGGTTCCCCAGGCTTGAGCAATTGCTTCTTGCACACTCGCTACCTCAGTGAGTGAGTCTCAGCACTGTCTGCTGTGAACAGCCACTGCCTAACTCTATATCTGCATGTCTCCAGTGCTGTCCCATGAAATAGTTCTTTACATTATTTGCAAAGAATGAATCTGTTTTTTTTTCATTTAGAACTATTCTTCTGCGCTTTGTTGTCTATTCCTTCAGTTTTTTTGTTCCTACTCCTTCGGATGAGAGTATATACCAAGGTCTAGTCTGTGCACTCACGTATTCCGTCGCACAGACTTTAGACTAGGTCTTTTCTCCCACATCGCCCAGGATTGTGCTCAGTTGTCTGGCCATCAGATTAAGCACCCAAAAGACTGCAAGGGGGCTCCTCAAGCTGCTTGAGTTAGATCCTGTATCGGCCAGTGCCTTGAGCTGCTCTTGAGCTGGAGAAGCGCTTTTGAAGAATGATTAAATCAATCAATAAATAATTATTGTACACAGTTCTCAATATTTCTAGATGCTCACACATAGCAGAAAATACACATGTTCAAAAGTGTTACAATTTGTTGGCGGTATTGTGACTTAGTTTTATCCTCAAAAAGGAAAAAGAAAAGATGGAATGCTTGGCTACTATCTGAACTATCTGCAGGCAAACAATGATCCAAATTGGCTCAGCCAATTTATTAAATGCAGCGCAAAACGTGTTTAGAAAATGGTGAAGGACAATAATATCTTGACCTTTCAGAAAGTACAGATACCAATGATCTAACATGCTTAGCAGTAGTTAACATATCTGCAAAGTAAAAATGAATCATTTCAGTTCATTTCTTGTTGAGGTAAGTATGGTTTGAACAAAAAAGTCAAATTCTGATCGACTGACTGACATTTGGACTGCTACTGAAAGATGGCCCATAATTTGAAGTACCTAAACTCAACCAAATCGCTTCAGCTGGTTTTGAGATAGCGTGGAAAACGTCTGACTTTAGCAAAAATATTTCTCCAGTGACGTTTTGCAAAGTGTGTTTAGCAACAAAATGGCTCGAGTGACCTTGACCTTTGCAGTAGAGCAAATATGATGGCACGGGAGGCAGGTCTATATGAGTGAACATTGAAGTTTAACGTCTACATTCACCATTTGTGATTTGGCTGATGGGGATAACTTAAGTAATGTTTCTATGAGGTTTAGTCAGAATTGGCTCAGTGGTTCTTGAGATATGGCTTTCCACAGACGGGTGGACAGACTGACATTTGGCTCGCTTTCTGATTCCCCCCTGACTATTTCAAAGTTTGTCAGGAAATACTAAAATGTAACTAAACCTGGGGTGTCGGATAGTGCAGTGGTTGGAGCACTCGCTACTGTGTCGAAAGTGAAGCACCGTCCGGTGCGGTTAGCACTTGGATGGGTGACCGCTAAGGTGTGAAGCGACAAACAACAACGCCCCCAGTTGACTCAACTGTGATTGAGTACCTACTCTCTTGAGGGTGGGGAAGGTAAAGCAGCGAGGGAGAGAGTTGGGCATCACCCTCATTACGCTGGCCCAAGATAAGTGTGATCTCCAACATCACGCTCCCCTACGGCCACAAGGCTATGGGACTACCTTTACCTTTACCTTTTTTTTTTTTAACTAAACCTCAAATTCTACGACCAGCAGCAGAGATTATTGGAGAGATGAACCTATAGTATAAGCATCAGCTTGGTTCAGCTATGCACTGTCACTGTGTATTTGTACTTTCGCAGTTGTGTGATTTTTTTATTTACGTGCATACTCCTCTCCCCCCCCACCCACCCCCCAATTTTTTTGTGTCCTAATCTATGTGAGATAAATCTTATATAGTCCAAAAGAAACATTAAAAAAAAATTTTTAATGTCTGTACATCCATTTGTGCAAAACTTTAAAATGGCTAAGTTCTCAAAGACTATTGTATGTATCACAACCAAACTTGGTAGCATGGTGTCCATGAAACATTGAAAATGGAATGTAGTTCAAGGTCACAGGTCACCAAATGTTAATTTTTTTTAAATGAAAATTTTTCACACAATTTCACTTTTTTCCTACGTTATTATCTATGATTCTTTTGTGCATGATAGATATCAATGAGACCCACTACCTTGCAAATTTGGTCAACCTTGCTCCAAGGACAAGGTCACTGGAGCTGTCCAAAGTTGGTTCAAATAGGTACTTTGAAGTGACCTTGACCCTAAGCTGTGAGATATATAAAGTCCAAATTTATTGTATTTAGAGTTAGTAGATTGGTATTTCATATATGCTCCATTTTTGCATTGATCTTGAAGGTCAAGGTCATTTTAGGCCTTGCAAAATCATTTCAATACTTTTTTTTAAATTGTACAGTGGAATGGCTATATATTTAACCCATGGTATGCAACATTGGGTTATTTGATCATACATTAGCATCAGGGTTCATATGAAGGTCAAGGTCATCATGAGGTCAAGGTCTCTGAATGTCAAGGTCAACCTAAGGTCATGTTTTTTGTTGTAGGTTATATAATACCACTTTTGCTGTAGCATATTTGATTGTACATGAGTGTATTTGGAGGTGGAAGTCAGGGTCCTCTTAAGGTCAAGAGCACTGAAATATCAAAGTTGGTGTTACTTAGCATTTTCCTGTCCTATCCTATCCTATCTTGTCCTATCCCGTAGCGGTCCTATCCTATCCTTACCCGTAACTCGAAAATCGTTTAACAAGCGTACTCTATCTTTCTCTGTCCAAAGCAAACCTCATGGCTTTGCTGTGTCAAGCCAGTCCATTCTTGAATGTTGTCCTCCCACCTCTTTTTCTGTTTCCCTCTTCTTCTGCCTCCTTGCACCGTGCCTTGCAGGATGGTCTTTGCAAGGCCTGATGCTCTGGTGACGTGGCCATACCATCGGAGTTTCTGTTTCTTCATGACTATGAGCAGTTAATCATGTTGTCCAATGGCTTGTGTGATGATCTGTCGGACTTCGTTGTTGGTGATGTGCTGGGTACAGGAAATGCACAGAAGTCTTCTGTAGCACCTCATCTCCGTGCTTTGTATTCTTCGTTGTAGATCTGCTGTGAGGGTCCATGTTTTGCAAGCATATAGGAAGTTGAAGATGACAAGGCAACACAGCAACTTAACATTTTAATGCCACTGTTTCCTTTTAGTTTTTTCTGGATACTCATTTTCATGTTAAATATTGCAAGTTCTATAAGGAGCATGTGAGCCATATGGGCTTTTGCCCTTCTAGTTTTTCAGTAGCTTCGCTGACTTTTCATCTACTTCCAGTGCTTCATTTCAAAACTATGTTCTTAGTCTCAAAACAAGTGTAGGTTTCCATTGTTACACCTAAACACTTAACCCTTTAACACGTGGAGCGACCTAGAGCACCCAATATTTTTGCTATGGGCATGCTCGTGGTGCGACCGTAAGCGGCCGGTAATGACATGGTCTGCTCAGAGGCTGCAAATGGAAATCTATTTATAGCAAAGGTGCGAGATTCTCGCACACGTGATCGTGATTTCCTGCGCTTTCCCGCTGAGTTTTCACTGCATTTTTAGAATGTGTAGAACGCACACAGTGAATTTTCAAAGTTTGATTAAAGTTTGAAGTTTGACAGGCTGAGAATTACGGCGTCAGATTCTTGCAGAATCTGATGGAGAAAATGACCCATTTGAAGGATTTTAGGAGGTTGATTTGGTACAGGTTAATGATGGAGAGGAAAGTGATTTGGACTTTCACTTTGACGATATTTTTCTGTTGGATTTGAATAACAGAAACGATGAACAATCGGTGCTTTATTATTTGTGGCAGTGATCGTATTGCTGCATGTTGTGCAGTATGCAATGTTGACATTCAGAGGTTTTTTTCCAGTTGCAACACATTGTAAAAATGTATGTGTAACATTTCATTTTGAAGAAAAATATGTGGTTGATTTATTAATAATGATAAGTGGAACATAATTTTGGGTGGTGCGTTTTAAATTAATTTTTGTATGTGCATGGTGTAGCATTTTGACGGAGTTACTTACCTTGACCTAGGAAATAGCAGATAAGGCTTAGGCTCCTGTGGGAGTTAAAGGGTTAAGCAAGATCCACAAGATCACATAATTCGTACAACCAATGTAATATCAAAATATTCCCAGAAGTCATACTTTGTGGGTGTGTTTTGTTCCTAATACATTGGTAATAATGAAATGAGTTTAGCTTCATAAGGAACGCCTGGTTTTACAAAAGCATGGGCTTTGTGTTTGACGAAGTTCATAACCTTTAGCCTTTGCATTCTAATGTACTGCGTAAACAATGGATAACACTGACAAAAAGTAGTGCCCACTATGAAACGAGATCAAAATCACGAGCTTGCAAAAGAATGCCTTTGCCCTTAGTCCTTACTCTCAGCATACAACGTATTTTCTGTGGCCTGCATCATTCATCCATTGTGTGGATTTTTTTAAAAATTGTACTTTTTGTTTTGTTTTATCTTGGTTAAAGTGTCAAGATTGCACCTGGTGCTGTGGTTTGTGATGAGTGTGAACTCATTGGTGACATCACTATAGGTAAGTATGTATATCTATCTATCTATCTATCTATCTATCTATCTATCTATCTATCTATCTATCTATCTATCTATCTATCTATCTATCTATCTATCTATCTATCTTCCCCTATGGGGGTGCCGGGGGTTTCAGTATAAATAGTATCCACACTTTCTGGAAATTTAGTGCTTTAAATTCCCACTGTTGCTGTCTTTCTCCTTTGTTCTTTCTCATTTCTACTCTATTTTATCAATCTATGATACTATCTTCTTCTTCGCTAGACCAGTCACCTACCTTTTTTCTTGAAAACTCTTCTGGGACATTTGTGTGTGAGGTGACAGGTCTGTTGGATCAGCTTGGGAATATTGGACGCTTTCTGCCAGGTGGTCACTGGGGCCTATGATGTTATTATTTGGCAATGTAGGCATTTTATATGTATGTGTTTTGTTGATATTTTATGATGTTTGTATTCTATTTTATTTTTGTAAACGGGGGTTCGATAAATTAGAGTTTAGCCTCAGCGTCCCCTGCGTGGGATGTCCTTATTGTAAAGTGACCAGCTGGTGGAGTGCCTTCAGTGTTACCACTAGGATTGTTTCGGCTGATGTTTTATGTGGATCAGGGGCGAGTCCTCTTTCAGCGAAGTTGTGGTCTTGATTTTGTGGTCCTGATTCGGCTATTTGCAGTCCGCTGGACCCTGTATAAAAGCAATGGTAAAGGTAAAGGGGTAAAGGTAGTCCCATAGCCTTGTGGCCATAGGGGAGTGTGATGTTGGAGATCACACTTATCTTGGGCCAGCGTAATGAGGGTAATGCCCATCTCTCTCCCTCGCTGCTTTACCTTCCCCACCCTTAAGAGAGTAGGTACTCAGTCACAGTTGAGTCAACTGGGGGCGTTGTTATTTGTTGCTTCACGTTTTGCGATCACCCATCCAAGTACTAACCACACTGGACGGTGCTTAACTTGCGACACAGTAGCGAGTGCTCCAACCACTGAGCTATCCGACACCCCTGTGTAAACAATGAATAACTATCTATCTGTCTGTCTATCTATCTATCTATCTATCTATATATATATAATTATATTATATATTTCCTCCGGCTTTCCATTCCTCTTTGCACTGGCTCCAGGTTGCAAAGAGAATTGACTATGAAGTCCTCTCTATTACATGATATCATCTATTGTGTGAACAAAACAGCTCGTGAATACTTTCAAGAATTGATTAACATTTATGCTCCTTCTAGCACTCTCCACTCATTGTCAACATCTTGTCTTGTGGTGCCTGGTAAGAGAGGACACTGAGAAGAAGCGATCTGGGGCTGGGTCAGTTAGAAATATGAAATCTTCAAAAGCTGTGCAGTGTTTTTGCTGAAATTTCAAAAGCTCCCTCTTTTCATGATGGGAACTGGAACATTTTTCCCTGCACCCTGAACATGTCTCTGTGACATGGAGTTGTGCGCCATTAGCTATATACATATATATAGGATTACAGATCTAAGTTTTAAATTAATTGTTTTTTCAATTTCTTTTGCTTGTGATTTTGTTTTGTTTTGTTTTGTTTGTTCTCTCCAAACTTCTTTCAGTTAATTTCTAATAAATAATACAAATTTATGAGTTTTCTTCGCTTTGACTGCAGTATTAGTGAATGGGTGGCGCAACAGCGTAGTGGTTTGGGCAGATGCTAAGGTGCTGCGAGTTATTATCTTATCATCATCGTCATCGTCATCATATTCACCATCGTCATCATCATCACCATCACCAGGCGTTGTTGGTTTGCTTAGAAAATTAAATTCACTTTTATTGTTTTAATATTTTTTTGTTTTCTGTTACTGCTGCACCTTTAGGAGAGGGGTTGAATTCATTTTGTTTTCTGTTACTGTTCTAGGTGCGAGAACTGTCATCCACCCCAAGGCTCGCATCATTGCAGAGGCTGGCCCTGTGGTGATTGGAGAGTTTAACATCATCGAGGAGCTGGTCTACATTACCAACAGGTATGATGTGGTCAGGGGTCATGCTGGCAATTTCAGTTTTGTGTTATTTAAACAGGCTTTTCTTTGCCAAGGTGAAACTTCAGGCCTTCTGTGCTGTACAGTTGTGAGAACGGGACCGTGATAGTCGTTTTGGAAAAACTAAACCAGGCATTTGAAAAGAAATGCCACTGCAAAATGCTGCAAATCAGTACAATACAACACAATACAATACAATATGCTGCAAATTAATACAATACAATGCAATACATTTTTATTATCCAGCTTTCAAATTTCATGCATTAAAGTGGAAAATTGGCTTTGACATGGTCGCAAAACTTTAAAAAATAACAATGATGATTAAAAAAGGATAAAGGGAAATCACCTGTTGTAAACATAAGATCAAGGATCACGTCAAGAGCCTGGTTACATCCATTGCTGCCCTCCTTGCCATTGTGAAGAAAAGGAAGCTTGCATGATTTGGTCACATCATGTTAGAACCACACCCTTGCAAAAACCGTTTTGCAATTTTATGTAAAAACTATACTTTTGACAGATGTTTTTATTTTTTATTTTTACCAGTTGGGGATTATTGTGAATATTAGAAGGATCTGTGGTGTTAAATGCATGATACTTAATAGCTTTAGTAAGTTAATTTGATTACCCAACAAATTGATAAACATGTCATCCAAATATGGCTTGATGGTTTTATTCTTGCTTTTTCAGATTCCCAGATGGGATGGAAGAGAAGAGGAACAGCCAAGTGATGATAATTGGCAACAGTAATGTATTCGAAGTGGGTGCTCGTATCCTGTTTATATTCAAAGATTTTTTTTTTTTTTAATGGTAACATTTTTCAATAATATTTACCAACCATGCAGGTGAATTTTAGGTTGCCTTGTCAGCAAAAGGTCCTGCAGCCACTCAGGACTAGTTGAAATAGAACCTAGTCCTTGCTGAGTGTGTATATTTGGAACTCGCCCGTGTAGGGCATGAGCATCAAGATCTTTGAAGTGGAATGCATGCGTGCACAGACTAGACCCTGGTTTATATTCGCATTCTAAAAAGAGTAGGGACACTACATTATTTAACATAAGTGAAGTTATTGGTTTGCTAAATGGCCTCACCCATCCAAGTACTCTGCGTTTGGCAAGCGAGACAAGGCGTGCTGTGCCTTGCGTGCGAAACGGAGTCAGCAGGAGAGTGAGCTTTTAATTTCTCCCCCCTCCTCCAATTTGTCTGGAATTCATTGCTTTCCAACCTCAAAAATGTTGCTGCCACCTCAAATGTTTTATCTCAATGTGAGATCTATCTTTTTAGATACCTTTTTTAATTTATTTTTTTTTGGATTACCCCTTTGCTGCCAAGGGAAAATTGTATGGAGTTAATTAATAACCATTTGCCAGACAAATGCGACTTGCAGTCATAAAAATGTGCCAACGAATTCTAGCTTGAACGTTATTAGAAATAACTGGGTAAAACTGTACATTTCTAAAGGGAATTTTAATTTTCGACCTGAATGAATATTCTATTCTTTCCCTCTCTCTTACCTTTTCCATTTAAATTCTTTGGGTTTTTTTCTCACCCTTCCCCCCGCCCTAGTTTTCTCTCAGAATGCTTTGTGTTATGATCCTTGATGTTGACCTCAGAGGTGGAAGCTGTGAAAGTTGGAGACCACAACGTAGTGGAATCAAAAGGTAAGCTCTGGTTATGGTTTTGGATTTTATTTAAAATGTTTGTACATTAAGAGTCTCAATATAACAGGGATACTGAAAACACTCACCCTGTCGCTAAATGCCAATTAAAATAATAAATACAATACATCTTTATTATCTCAAAAGGAGTTACAGAAGTGTCACAGTTTAAAACAATAATATTTAGAATTCACCAATATTGACTTCACATGCACCTTGTAAACCTCACTCGCAATGCTGAGATATCGTCCACACAATAGTACAAGTACCACACAAACGTGCAAACACACCTCACTCGCAATGCTGAGATATCTTCCACACAATAGTACAAGTACCACACAAACATGCAAACACACACACACACGCACACAAACGCATGCCCATGCATTGCAGATGAACAAGCCAAGCAGTCAGGTCCATGTCACAAGGCATCACAGTGCACTGGAATCACATAGCTTGCAATATCACAACAAATAATTGATTGTCACAGTACCAAACATAATCTTTTAGGCATTAACTCTTTCCCTGCCAATCGACGATATATCGTCGATCTGAGCCGCCATGTTTGTGCCAATCGACGATATATCGTCGATTTCAGTATTCCGTTTCGTTCCGGGTTTTTGCGCAGTCCAATCCAAGTTTTATTTTAACCAAAGAGAGATAACTCTTTCTACTTTCGTTCTCGATCGACACGCGCGTGGTTTCTTCAAATTGATTTGTTTTTAGAGTGTTTTTTGTGCATTTTACTAAGCATTGTGATGGGCACAATCGACAGTGTGTCAAACTCTGGTAATAATCAATATAATTTCAAACTGTAAACTGTATTTTGATCCTAAATAAATTTTCTTTCTGGTGTGTGAAGCTGATTCAGTGATTGGAATTATTCCTCCAGATTTTTTTTATCACTGTGGTATGTAGAAATATTTTTATTTTATTTTATCATTTCAAAAAGATCAACATGCTTTCAAAACACATATTTCAATAACATAATCAAATTAACATTTTTGTGGGTTTTTTTCTTATTCTTCACTCTTTTACCTTTAATTTGATATGAAATATGTCTATTTAACAACTATTATTGAAAGAACAGTAGCTTAAATGCCTAAGGTACTGAACTTTCTTTCCGGTGCCAGAGAAATGTCTGGCACAAACGTGGAAACATGCCTGGCAGGGAAAGAGTTAAGAAATGATAAAAATGTTTGGATTTAGGCACAATGAAAAGTTAATAATAAACACACTTGCACTCTTACTAATAACATTGGTACTATAAATAAAGCAGTTATGCTTAAAACTTATTTAAAGAGGAACAAATATTAAAAGGTAATGAAGAATAAAGTACTATAAAAGTAGACAAAAACAATCCCAACCTGCAACACACACACAGACACACCCATACACACACACACACACGCATGCACCTGCATTGAAAGCCAGCAAAAACCATCAGCATCTGTCGGAGGAAGCATTGATCAGTGAAACTGCAGTGGGTAAAAGCAGTGGACTTTACAGCGGACTGTGCGAGATTTAATGCATCTCGGACGCATATACCTGAAGGCAGAGGTTCAAATTTATGTGACAAGGGATGGAAAAGGCCGTCTTTAATGCTGATTGCTTTGCTGAGGGGGTCCTCTTCTGGAACAGCTCATAGGCGCTTGCATTTTGCCAACAATTCTACTACAGACTGCTGATACCGGTCAAGGAATGTATGTTTTTCATGGTCAGAGTTTGGTACCAGCATATAAAGGGAAAAGTGAACACTGATTCAAAGAAGGCGCAATAGCATTGTTCCAACACATCCTGAGACACCAACTGGGGATCTAAAAGGCAAATTTCTGTTTTTAATCAGACAATAAAGTTGTATTGTGTTGTGAAACTTGCAGCTCTCTCACCCAATTGGTGACCTTTTTCTCATTTATCCCTCCCATTTTGCAGACCTGTTTTAACTACAATTTGACCATAAAAAACTACCAATTTCCGAGCAAACGATCTACCTACACATTGTGATTACTTTATATGTATTTTGACTGCTTCCAATTACTTTTTTCCCGAGTCCAGGTAGCGATCCAGCTTTTTCGCCACCTCTGCATATTGCATTCAGTTGCAAAGCCACCCACGATATGTACGATGTGCAGCCTTTATTTGATGTGCATTAGGCCTAGCATGCAAATTCTCTGTGCGGGCATCGATGTCACTGAACGTGGTTAAGCATCCTTGACGATGAGGGAAAAATCTGGTGGTGCAGGTGTGGTGCATGGTTGGTCTGTAACTCAAACCTTACTGCAAGGATTTGAGCCATAGTTGGTAGACCTGTATAACAGGGTAGCAAAATTGTGCTCATGTATATTTTTGTTTGGTGACATTAAAGGTGAAGTTATTGATTTCCAGTACGCATGGTACATATGTGTTGGTCAGCATAGGACACTGTCACTTATAAGTGATCAAATTTTGTTTGTTAATGTTAGTATTAGGTGCCGAGATGTCCCACTGACACATCACATCTTCTTTTTTGCAACAGTGGAAGGTCAAGGTTTACAAAAATACAGTTTATGTTTTTGTAAAAAATCTTGTTTTGTTGTTGTTTTGCCAACCTTGAATTTGCAAAAAGTGGTGTATAAGAACAGTTCATTTTATATCCAATGAAGGTCTTTTTTTTTTTTTTTTACACAGCCTTCAGATCAAGTGGAGCTGCCATTTACCAAGGTCAGGGCTTACCAAAATATGATTTATGTTTTTGGGACTGTTTGTTATTTTTGTTCTTTTCAGCCAGCTCCTTGAACTTGCAAAGCGAGCTTTATCAGAACAGTTCATTTCATACCCTTCCAAAGAGTTCATGCCCAGTGAATGTCTTTTTTTCTCAGCCTTCGTTGGACCTCAGGTAGAACTGTCATCTGGTTGCATCATTGGTGCAGCCTGTCAGGTCACCACCTGTGAGAGGCTGCCTGAGAACACGGTGATCTATGGTGAACAATGCCACCGTCGTTTGCAGAGAGAGCGACCACCCGTAAGTGACTTGTTCTGTGTGGTGTTCCACATCCATTTGGCTTACATAGCGCTCTTGTCAGCTTCAGGAAAGCTGCTCAAGCTGTTGTCCGAGCAGCCCATGTCCTGGTAAAGGAGAAGGATAGAGAATAATTGGTTATTTGATTGGATCATGATCTCAAAATCTGAGTTTATGACAGGGCATCTGTGTCAAGTCAGAAGGTTGAATGTATACATATGTCTTTATATCGTATATTTATATATACTTCCATACTTCACATTTTATTCATGATACTTTTGTCATTATTCTGTCCAGAAGTAATACATTTTCATTGGCTTGGTGATACTTGACCTTTGCACATTTGCCTGGGCATACCCACCTTGTTTATTTTATGTATTAATTTTGAATTATTTAATTTAATTTATTTAATGTTTATTTATTTAATGTATTTAATTTCCTTAATTTAAGTATATTTTTTCATTTTATTTTTTGTTTATTTCATGTTTAAAATGTATTTTATTAATTTAATGTCCTTTGTTTAACGTTTTATTTTTATTTTTATTTTATGGATATTTATTTCATTAATTTTATTTCTTTTATGTTTACTTCTCATTTATTTATTCATTTTATTTTGTTATTTATTTATTGGTTTATTGAATTTTATGTATTTATTAATACATTTAGTTTTATTTATCTTTTTTAAAAACTATTTTATTTTTATTTTTTTAAATTTGATTGTGCAATTGCATTTGTAGTTTATTTATTTATCTTATTAATTTAAATTTCATTTACTTATTTATTTTATTTTGCAGGCGCAAAATCTTCAGATTGACTTTTTGACCAAGATTCTTCCCAACTACCACTATATGAAGAAGGCATCTAAGGCCACGTCGCCTCAGAAATATCCTGTAGAGGCACCAATGTAATCTTACTTACGCGATCTCTGTCTAAAGCAAAGGGATTTTTCCAATAAGCTCAGAGAGCATCTCAAGATGCTGACCACTAATGTCCAGCATACGCAAATTATTTTGCATGCTGAAGTCAGGATTTGAACCCAAGACGCAAGGCTGAGCCACAGAGCTATTTGTTTCATGTTGTTTCACAAACTTGTGAATGATTATTGTAAGGGTTTTGTGGCAGAGCTGGATAGGCAGGTAGCCTTTGTGCTCCTTTTTGTGGTTCAACTCATAAGTTGAGTTTAAGCACGCACATTTGTCTAATTTATCCAACCTTCTAAATGTGACAAATTTGGTTATGGTATCAAGGAAATTGTTGAACACGTTAGTAGATTTAGCATAGTTCCAGTTAGTTGCAACTCTTATTACTAAGCACATGTTGTGTTAAGCGATTGTTATTTGTCTAATTAAAATATTGCCCTTAGACTATCCTGATCCAGCATGCAAAATTGCCAGAAGGGAATGACATTTTGCAACACAGTTTCAGAAGATATTTTGGAGGTGGTTTTTGAAAAAAATTGTTGCAGAAAAGTGCGCGTCACTTTTTTGGGAAGTAAGTGTGCATATTTGGGCCACATTCGAACGCTGTGTATAAAGCATTCATGTGCTGAAAATACTGATCCTTTCCTCACATTTATGAGAGTAAAATGTTTGTGAGCATGATGGTGCACAAGTGTTTGTGAGTCTGTTTGTCATAATTACTGTTTTGCTTGTAAAGAAGAACACGTGCAACACATTTCATGTTTGGTCAGCTTGTGGTTTTCTCAACAACACAATTTTGTATTGTTCCATGCTTTGTGCTCTGGCATATTTTATGAAGGTGTATTTTTCCTTTTCTGTCATTATTGACGCATCAAGTCCTATGTTCTGGTCTCACAAAGCTGTTGTTATTGTGCTTTTTGGTGCATTTTGTTGAAGAGTGTAATTACATTGATTCACAAGGGCAAAAATTCACCCAGACGCCAAATGGGCAACTGGAGGCCTATTTCACTTATCAGCTCAAGATTATAAGCTTTTAGCTAAAGCCCTTGCTAGGCAACTAAATAAAGTGCTTAGAAACCTGATATCTGAATATTAAAGGCCTAAAGTATCAACATTATTAAAGATAATTGATGATGTTATTGACATGATGACTCAAGACCATAAACCAGTTCATTAGTAACTATTGATTATTTTAATGCTTTTGAATGTATTTCTAAAACTTTACATCACAGGCATTTAAAATGTTTGGGATTTGGTATAAAAATTGTGTACACTAGGTATCTGTTTTGATGAATAATGCACAGAGTTGTGTGAATTACTGTGGATGGCTGTCAGAGTCTTTCTCTGTGGAATTAGGAATGATTGGCTGTCAGAGTGTTTCTCTGTGGAATTAGGAATGATTGGCTGCTCTTTTTCATCTTTTGCTTTTTGATGAAGATCCTATTGTATGTTATTACACTTTTTTTTTTTTTTTAAAGTAGACATAAAAAATGCTTTTGAATTGTTTGATAATTTTTTTCTTATTTCAGTCAGTGGCTCAGCAGTTGCAAAGACTGTCACCTCATGCCTTTTGGTTTCACTTGGAAAAGAAAAAGTAAAAATTCTGGGTCTTTAGTTTTGTAACAACGTATGTGCCTCAAACATTGAAAATAATCAGTTAAAAATAATAGAGAATTGAAAAAGAATAACAACAACTTGGGAACAGAGAAACTTAAGTGTAATGGGGAGAATTCATATTACTAAAACCTTTTTGATTTCACAATGGATTTGTATAATGCAAGCCATTACAGTGCCTGAAAACTTAATTAATGAGATAAATTGGCTGCTTTATAGGTATTTTTCAAATATATTTCGTATTTTAAAAAAGGGAAGAAAAATTTAAAAAAAAAAACTGGTTTATTTAGTAAAGCATGCAATGTAATTATGTATTTATTTACATTTATTTATTATGTTATAATTGATTAATATTTAATGTATAAATTTATTTATTTATTATTGTTTGTTCTTGGTATGATGGTTGTTCATGTCTTCACCTGTCTGTATTTGTTGTGTAACATCCCCTCTCCATACCATTTCCAGACGGGAGCTAAATGAATAAACAATGAATTGGGAAAATAAATGATTTGGTTTGTCATCTCATTTTCCATTGCATTCATCGAACTTTGTAATATTTCAAACAAGTTTAATTTTAGCTTAGCATTATTTTGGCTTTTTGGTGAATGGGTTCGGTCTTTTTCTGGCAGTAAGTTTGTTTGATTCTTTTGTTTGTTTTGTCTTTTTCACCGAGCTGATAACACAACAACAAAAATAGCACATTTAAGCATACATAATTTTGTTCGAACAATATCAGTTACCAGATATACTGACCAATTATTGAAGTACCAACAAACGTTTTCACTAAAATAATGCAAACTTCAAAACTTATCGTCACGCTCATAAGATAATTGCCTAACTCAATTTTCATAGTTTCGAGATAAACGATAAAAACATGTTATTTTTTAAACTGAAAATTCTTTAAAGATTTTTTTTGCATATATCTTCACAGAATGAAGTTGCCAATGTATGTTGAAGCCAGTTTTGAGAAATGTGTGTTCGTTTGCCTGCAAACTGATATAGGCAGAATGAGCACTAACAAAAGCTGAGATAGGCAAGAAGTGAAACTTCAGATAGGCATAAGAAAGTTTTTAAAAGACAAAAACACAAGATAGGCAATATTGAATTTTTTTTCCATTTAATCAATAACATAAAGATAAACAAAAAACTTCATGTACTTGCAATGTCAACGGTAAAACATGACAAGCCTAAAGAAACAACACATAGTTTTTTCATAAACCTACACATCTTCTATGCGCTTGCAAACAAAATGTCAATAAAAAGAATCCTTTTTAATTTAATGTGATCTAACAAACTGTGATCTACTTGCAGCAGTGATGTATTACTTTCCTAGCCTATTCCTGTCCTATCCCGTAACTCGGAGGTCGTAGGAGCACCACAGATGATCGTTTAACCAGCGTACTTCATCTTTCCCTGTCTTCAGCAACCCTCATGGTTTCGCTCAGTGTCAAACCAGTCCATTCTCGAATGTTGTCCTCCCACCTCTTTTTCGGTCTCCCTCTTCTTCTACCTCCTTGCACTGTGCCTTGCAGGATAGTCTTTGCAAGACCTGATGATCTGGTGACGTGGCCATGCCATCGGAGTTTCTGTTTTTTTACCACTGTGAGCAGGTCATCGTGTTGTCCAATGGCTTGTGTGATGGTCTGTCGGACTTCGTCGTTGGTGATGTGCTGGTGTAGGAAATGCCCAGAAATCTTCTGTAGCACCTCATCTTCATGCTTTGTATTCTTCGTTGTAGATCTGCTGTGAGGGTCCATGTCTTGCAAGCGTATAGGAAGATGGAGATGACAAGAGAGCGCAGCAGTCTTACCTTGGAATGCAAACTGATGGGCCTGTCTTTCCAAATTGGCTTCAACCTCGCCAGGGCAGCAGTTGTTTTTGCGATCCTTGAGAGGACTTCTTGTCGGGAGCCATTGTCTATTACTTTGTACTTGACTAAAGGCATCATAGAAAACATCCTCTCCTCATAAAAAGACATAATACACAAACACATCTTCTGTGTGCTTGCAAAATAAAAAAAATTAAACACAAATAATTATTGTTAATGTGATCCAAACTAAAGGTGCAGTAAAGTGTGTACTTGACTGTTGGCATCTTATCACACTCCCCCTTCCCTTACTTTTACCCTTGTAAAATGTTATTCATTTTTTAAATTAACTCAAAGCATCATGGAACACTCGCTCTCCTCTTAAAGGTAATTATTAAACTTGCTTAATTAACTTCTGTGAGCTTGCAAAACAAACAATTATTTGTATGTGATCCATACAAAAGGTAATTCACTTGCAGCAGTGAAGTATTACTTTGTACTTGACTCAATGCATCATAGAGCACTCCCTCTCCCCTCCCCTTCTACCTGCACCCAGGCATAGAAAGTCTTTTCCGGACAGGACGTCTCTGTGTGCTTTGTAGAGGTCTATTCAGGGCTGCCATTTCCATCTTAGTGTGAAACGGAACGTTTCAAGTTCTTACAAGACACTAATATCTGTTCCACTTGACCGGGGCTAAACCATGTTAGACGCTCAACGTGAAGCACCTGCAACAATTTTATTTCACATAAAGTGGCAATAACTTCCTCGGGGTGATCTTCCAGTTGTGGCAAAGTGTGAAGTTGCAGATGGGTAAGCGGTAGTTGAGCTAAGCAGCTCAAGTCTGAGAGGGAAAAGCTCGAATTCCCACTGGCCCTAAACACTTTGATTCCTACTTCCTGCCCATGCACTTGTCTCTTGGACAACTCTTCCGGGACAAAACTACTCATTTGTGTGTGAGGTCTGTTGGATCAGCTTGGGAATATTGGATGCTTTCTGCCAAATGGTCACTGGGGCTTCCTATGATATTATATGGCAATGTAGGCATTTTATATGTATGGGTTTTGTTTATATTGTATAATGATGCTTGTATTCTATTTTGTTTTGTAAACGGAGGTTCGATAAATTATAGTATAGCGTCAGCGTCCCCTGCGTGGGATGTCTTTATTGTAAAGTGACCGGCTGGTAGATTGCCTTCAGCGTTACCACTAGGGTTGTTTCGGCAGATCTTTTAAGCGGATCAGGGGTGAGTCCTCTTTCACTTCTCTGGTCCTGATTTGGCTCGGAAGAGTCTGCTGGACCTAAAGCAATAACCATATAATGTAATGTAATGTTGTCTTTCTCACTTGACGAGGAGGACTCAGGCTGGTAGCTTCCCGCGCTTCATCGTCACAGTCGTGGGGATCTATGGACACACGCATATACAGACGCATCTATAAATAAATATGCTCGATATTTTATGTAACATAAAACGAGAACAATGGTTAGCAATGCTAAATGGTAAATAGCCAAGTATTTTAACTTTATTTAACGTTTTTATACAGTCAGTCTGCCGTTTAAGACAAAATGCCTATCTCAGCTCTGTCTTAATTTGCAAATTGCCGATATCAATCGCTTCACATTGAAGATGATGCTTGGAACAGCATTTATAGCCATTTTCCTACAACACCTAAGAATAACAAGTTCTAAAATTGATTACTTACCTTCGTCTTCTGATTGAAGTATGTTTTGCAACATCTCTGTTGCTTTTTCAGCCCAAAATTGTTCAATGCGTCTGGGCGCCGCCATCTTGGTTGCAAAATGCCTATGTCAGGAATGAGATAGGCAATTTGGCATACGAAGCTGTGGCGACCGTTACGATTTAGATAGAGACTTGTACTCTCTAGCACAGATGGCTTGTCTTCCCAGGGCTTTGTTTTTACCCCAACTGCACAACTGCCTAAGTCTGAGTTAGGCATTTATGTTATGAGCGTGACGTTATATTCATTTGATCTTCTTATAATAGTTAGTTCTTATGGAATTTAGAAATATTCTATATGCCATCGTCTTTACAGTCCTGTGAATTAAATTAGATGCCAGTAAAGGTTTTATTCATTAAATCAACTGGACAGACACAATCCGTTTTCGGTACAAAAGGCAGACAACCGTAGCTGTTACGTGAACGAGTTCCTTCCCTTGTGTTTCCTGCTAACACTGGTTGGATCGATACCTAGCAAAGAAAGTTAAACAATAATGTGTGGATTGACCCTCATGACAAACATACAAAAACATCCTATGCGAAGACCGTAATTAACAACTTTAAAATTTTGGTTTATTGCTGTTGTTGTTGTATTTATGTCCAACAATGTGTTGGGCGTGACGATATGATTAGTCATGCATTAGCTAAGAAAGATAACTCTAGCACACACAATGTTTCGGTAGCGATCACTTAATCAAAACTGTCTAATTAACATTTTTCAAAAGCTTCTCTTCTTAGTTTTCTGCTTTTGTTGGGTTGAGCAGCCACAATCAGTACGTTGATTCATTTGCTGCTGTATGTTGTTAATAGAGGGTTGCCCTGTTTTCTATAGTGTGGTGGGAAAAACAACAACAAACTTGAATAATCTGAAGCTACTTGTTGTAGGTGGAGCTGCTGGACTTAGCGCACACATTCCAGCAAGCTGTGGCCCGAGTACCAGCCCTAGCACAGCCTGTAGCCCTAGCACAGCCAAATGCTGTACCAGGCCCAGAAGTCTTGAACATTAAAATGTATACCTAATATCGTTTGGTATAAAACTGATGTGAAATTTGGAACACTACACCATGTTAGTGACGGAGAGAATCGCCGAGTTGTTTCATTAACACTTATCCAAAGACATTTTCAAACATTACTAAACAAACTTAGCATTTTAGCATGCACTACAGTTCAGTTATAATTATAAAATACGTTTGAATTTATGGAGCACAAAATACGGCAATTATATTCATTGTATATGCCAGCAATGTCCGTACACCATTTATTATTTGAATGTACAACATTATCACCATTATGCAAAACAAATGATGTTTTGACAAAAATGACACTGTCCCCTATACGCTCTATGTGTCCGGGGACATTAATCTAACCAAGGAAGGAAGGAATGTTATATAGAATCATACGCTTGTTGCGAAAGCAAAAAACGCTTACAATATCTTACATAAAATGTATTTAAAGGTTAAATACATAAATGTGTGTGTACTATGTTTATGCATGTGTATAAAATTACATGTTTATGCACATGTATAATATTATGTGTATGTTTATGCATGTGTATAATATTATGTTTGGATGTTTATGCATGTGTATATTATGTGTATGTTTATGCATGGGTATCATATTATGTGAATGTTTATGCATGTTAATATTATGTATGTTTATGCATGTGTATAATATTATGTGTGTATGTTTATGCATGTGTATATTATTATGTTTGGATGTTTATGGATGTGTAGAATATTATGTGTATGTTTATGCATGGGTATCATATTATGTGAATGTTTATGCATGTTTAATATTATGTATGTTTATGCATGTGTATAATATTATGTGTGTATGTTTATGCATGTGTATATTATGTGTGTATGTTTATGCACATGTATAATATGTGTGTATGTTGATGCATGTGTATATTATATAAGTTTATGCACGTGTATAATATTATGTTTGGATGTTTATGCATGTATATAATATTATGCATTTGTTTATGCATGTGTATAATATTATGTGTATGTTTATGCATGTGTATTTTGTGTATGTTTACTAATGCATGTGTATATTTGTGTATGTGTGTGCATGTGTATGTGTTTGTAAAAGTCTAAAATCATTTATCAATTAAAAGACTTTAAACTTTTAACAAATTGATCTATTAAAGAAAGAAAAATGTCATATGTTCTGAAAAATAACAAATAACGAATCTTTATTGTCCCCGTTTGCACAAGGATATTTGTGTGTGATGCACAGTAACTGTTGACATATTAAGAAGACAACACAAAGGTTAGCGTACATGTATACAATAAAGAAACGGTAGTGGATATTAGAACACCTTAATGCATAACAATACTAAAAAATCTCAAGACTATTACTTCCATTTTATCAATCATTCACGCTTTCTCATGACCATGCTAATCCTTGCACATTCATTCTTATCCACGCACCGACTCATCCCACACACACCCTTAATACATTTAAGGTGCACACTGTAGTTACGCTAGTCGTTCTAGGGTTACACATTACACACTTCCACTGTCAATGCTATGCCAATGTTTCCCTTCACTAACTACAGGGGAGTGGAGGTTTTAAAAAAAGGTAAAGGTAAAGGTAGTCCCATAGCCTTGTGGCCGTAGGGGAGCGTGATGTTGGAGATCACACTTATCTTGGGCCAGCGTAATGAGGGTGATGCCCAACTCTCTCCCTCGCTGCTTTACCTTCCCCACCCTCAAGAGAGTAGGTACTCAATCACAGTTGAGTCAACTGGGGGCGTTGTTGTTTGTCGCTTCACACCTTAGCGGTCACCCATCCAAGTGCTAACCGCACCGGACGGTGCTTCACTTTCGACACAGTAGCGAGTGCTCCAACCACTGCACTATCCGACTAAGTAACAACCACTAGGCTACTGAGCAAATTAAATGGTGTTACATGGGCACTATACACATGATTAGTTACGACTAGAGACATTCCGCAATGAATACATCAATAAACTGTTTGTTACTTCAAAAACATGTGACTAGATTTAACATTGCTAATAGAATCATGGTACTAGGTAGGTATCACAGATCAAGGTCACGTATGATTATGAGCCACTTAATTAAGAAACAGCCACTCACATACCCATTACTATGTGTACATCACATTCACGTACACACACACACACACACACACACACACACAAATAGACTAGTATTGATACCTATAATTGTTCATACTTTTGAGATGAAGTTGATGTATTTTTTTTATATAATTGTAATTTTGTCAAAGCATTTAAAACATGATTGAACACTATTTGACTTTTTTAAAATAAATGTGAAGATTGGTGTATTGGAGGTACTGTTTAGTGCTTACAACCTGATTGTGTCCAAACTGTGAAGCTTCAAAGTAAGCTATGTAATCCTTGTCACTAAGATGTGCATCAGTATTTGTAAAAAGGCCAGGTCTAGACTTCCTTTTTTGTTGTTATGAGTAAGTCTACCTAAATTAGCCAACAACATTTGATTGCCAAAATAATTCAAACAGAATATTGGTTTTAAAAAAAGGAAGAAAAATAAATATCCTGGATTATCTGGTAATGGTATGCCATGTAATTATGTATTTATTTAAATGTATTTATTATTAAAGTATTTATTATTTAATATATATATTTATTTATTATTGTGTGTTCTTGGTATGACAGTTGTTCAAGTCTTTATCTGTCAGTATTTATTGTGCTACACCCCCTCTCCATGCCCATTAAAGACGGGAGCTAAATGAATAAGAATGAATGCAGGAATACAAATGATTTGGTGAGTCATCTCATTTTCCATTGCGTTAATCGAACTTTCATAATATTTCAGAAAAATCTGGCATTGTTTGTTTGGCTTAACTCCTGGGGTGAACTGGTTTGTCTTTTCCTCTTTTGATGCCAGTAAATTTATTTGTTTGTTTTGTTTGAATTTCTTTTTCACCTAAATGATAGGACACAATTGATCATACCTAATTATCAAACAACTGATCATACCTAATGATGATCAAACAGTATCAGTTATATAGAAATGAACTAGCAACTCTGTTCCAAAGGAAGATTTCCTGTCAAAGTGTACAGTACCACACTGACTTAAACTTTGAAGGTAATGTGTTATTAGTTCATTAGTCCAAATACAAAAATAAGTATACTGCTTCAATCAACAGTAATGACTATGTGAATCGACAAATCGAAATACAACACAACTCCAAACAAGGAAACATATACCGCATCGTTTCACCTAATAACTATATCTCCATTTGCCGGGTCACATACTACTACTAGCCTATAATAAATCACTAAAGTTACTGATAGGGATAATAATAGGAAGGAACTGTGACCATTGCAACCTTGAGCAGTTAAAACAAAACAACGTATTTTCTACAATAATACTTAATAAGTAATCAATAATCCCAAAGTTTACGTATCTCTAGGGAGTAATCTAATTCTAAACTAATGGCAGGTTCCAATGTTCACCCCCCACCAGCAGTTGCTTCAGTGAGATAAAGGAAGGGAAAAAAATAGTTCCCACATCTGCCGGTAAAAATATGGGACAACAGGTCTTTCTTTCAAATAGTCCAGACGTTATTCCAAACATCTAATAAAAAATATTGAGGGTAAGAGGTATAACAAGCTGAAGATACAAAGAATATACCCTGGAGAAATTTATGCATTATATAGAAAATAATAATGTGTTTTAGTTTCTGCAAATTAAAGATGACCGAGGCCGTGCAGTGAGGGTGTAATATCACAGGAGTGAAGCGAACGTTTTCCTGTGGAAAATGAAAGTAGAACATATTAAGGGACGAAGCCATAGTGAATCCGCGATGACTCAGAGGTACTGTAAATATGAGGAGAACAAAACAAACAGCAACACCCATGTTGAGGTCTGAGGCAATATTTCGATTTTTATTCAAATCTTTATCAAGCCATGTATTAAAAACATCACTGTAAATATGACAGTGGGGAGAAAGAATACTTTCACTACTACTAATATTTAATAACTGGTAGTAAGTTAGTACTTTAACAGCAGTACTACACAAACATCAAATCTTAGTATAGCATAGTTCGGCAACTAGGCTAACAGCCTTTGGCCCTCATATTAGATCTTGATGAGGGTCTCAAGACTCAGACTCCTGGACTCAGTGCCTTCCAATTTAGAACCTTTTAGACTCCGATTTGGTGGAGTAGATGATAACCTTAAATAACTTGTCTATACAGTTCTTGAACACATTGAGTGATTTAGCATCGATAGCCTCGGCAGTCAGGTTATTCCAAGGGATTACAACTCTATTAGTAAAATACTTCTTAAATTTTCGAGTATTCTTAAAAGTTTTAGTAAGTTTACATTTGTGACTTCGTGTTATACCAACATCATTAAAATTTAAAAGAGAAGAAGTGGTTAAAGGATCATACAAATTATGCACAATTTTAAAAATTTCGATTAAATCACCCCGCTCTCGCCTATGCTATAAACTGGGCAACCTCAGTGACTTCAATCTCTCCTCGTAGGAGAGTCCTGACATTCCACATATCTTCCTGGTGAATCTCGTTGGACCCCCTCGATCAAGTCAAAATATACTTCCTCAAGTATGGACACCAGATGGGGTTTGCGTACTCCAAGATAAAGAGGGGTATCATGATGTCCTTGGATATATTACCTATAATTCTTACAAGCATGGCTGATATTTTGTTGGCTTTCTTAACAGTACTCTCAATGTGATTCTCAAAGCTGAGCTCTGTATCCACAATCACTCCAGGACCCCTCTCGGCACCAGTCTTCTGAAACTTACACCTTTCTTTACCAGCATCACTCATAAAATACTCATGCTGAGGATTGTTTTTGCCCAGATGCAACACCTTATATTCTTCACTATTAAATTTAAGTAGCCATGTTTCCGTCCATTCAACCAACTTGTCAATGCATTTCTGCATTCTCTCCTTAGACTCATCACTTTCATCAACTTCTGTATATGCCTTTGTGTCATCAGCAAATATCTTTATGTCACACTCTACCTTCTCTGGCATGTCATTTATAAAATATATAAATAATGTCGGCCCCAACACGCCCCCCTGTGGGACACCGCTTGTAACACTTATTTTGTCAGAACTGTTGCCGTTAACAGTCACGTACTGAGTCCTGTCAGTCAGAAAACTCATAATCCATGCAAGTGGGCTGCCACTTATACCATAACAGTTTCTGTAAAAGTCTGAGATGTAGAACAGTATCAAATGCTTTCCTAAGATCGAAATATACTGCGTCGACTGAGATGCCTTCACCAAGGGAGGACATCCAGCTAGTCATTTATTGTCACTAACAACTGAGTGACACATGATCTACCCATGGAAAAGCCAAACTGATCATCGTGTAGAAGGCCGTTCTCGACGAAGTGATCGAGAGCACAGTGCATCTCTAACGAATCCCTCAAATACCTTACAGACAACCGAAGTGAGGCTACAGAGCGATAATTACCCAGAGAACTTTTGTCACCTTTCTTAAAGATCGGTTTAACTTCTGCCTACTTCCACTCATCATGTATCATGCCACCCTCATATGGTTCTATCGAAAAGTAACTTGAGAGGCAAAGCCAATTTACTCGCTAGTTCTTAAAACTTGCATTGCCTAGAAATGTAACATTGGTTGGCAGACTATTACACAATTCTTCCAATATTTAGTTCAGCAAAAAATATATGTACACCATTTATTATTTGAATGTACAACATTATTACTATTATACAAAGCAAATCATGTTTTGATAAATGAAACCGATAGTATCAATGATGTTTTATACAATCGTATGCTTATTGAATAAAATCTTTTTCCTTATCTTAAATAACATATTGTTTTTATTAAGTACATATATGTGTTTATATGTGCGTTTGCTTATGCATGTGTGTATATGTATGCATGTGGATATGTGTGTATGTTTATACATTTGTTTACATGTATGCATGTGGATATGTGTGTTTATACATGTGTATATGTGTGTACTTTCATGCATGTGTATATGTGTATAATCTTATGCATGTGACTATATATGTGTATGTTTATGCATGTGACTATGTGTGTATGTTATGCATGTGTCTATATATGTTTATGCATGTGTTTTATGTATGTTTATGCCTGTATTTATGTGTGTATGTTTAGGCATGTGTATATGGGTGTACATATAGGTATGTGTGTATGTTTATGCATGTGTGTGTGTGTTTATGCATGTGTGTTTGTTTGTTTATGCATGTATATATGTGTGTGTGTTTATGCATGTGTGTATGTGTATGCATGTGGATATGTGTGTATGCTTATACATGTGTTTACATGTATGCATATGGATATGTGTGTTTGTTTATACATGTTAATATGTGTGTATTTTTATGCATGTGTATATGTGTATAATCTTATGCATGTGACTATATGTGTGTATGCTCATGCATGTGACTATGTGTGTATGTTTATGCATGTGTCTATGTATGTTTATGCATGTGTTTTATGTATGTTTATGCCTGTTTTTATGTGTGCATGTTTAGGCATGTGTATATGGGTGTACGTGTAGGCATGTGTGTGTGTTTAGGCATGTGTATGTGCGTGTTTAGGAATGTGTATATGTGTGTATGTTTAAGCATGTGTATGTGCGTATGCCTGTTTTTATGTGTGCATGTTTAGGCATGTGTATATGGGTGTACGTGTAGGCATGTGTGTGTGTTTAGGCATGTATATGTGCGTGTTTAGGAATGTGTATATGTGTGTATGCTTAAGCATGTGTATGAAAATGGACTAACACAGAGGACTGCTAGCATTGAAAGTTTACAATAATGAGACACAAGTATGTGCATAAGCCAAAAGGATGCTCATTTGTACCAAAACAAGACAAAAGCACACAATGCACAGTTTGAAGCTAAGCTCTTTGCCAGGCAGACAACACAAAGCACAACAAAACAATTTACATGTATATAATTTATGTGTGTATACATGTTTTGGCATGTGTATGTATATGTTTGTGAAAGTCTAACATTATTTATCCATGAAAAGACTTTAAATAACAAACATCTGATCTGATAAAGAAAGAAAAACACTTTGGAAAATAACTGAACACTATTTGATTTTAAAATTTAAAATAACAGTGAAGATTGGTGTAGTGGAGGTACAATTCAGTGCACATATAACCTGATTGTTACAAGTAAATCATGTTATCCTTATCAGCTACACATTCTTTTTACAAGTCACACATGCATAAATGGCTACTTATTGTGACTATCATGTCTCTAAGATGTGCATCAGTATTTGTAAAAAGACCAAATGTAGACTTCCTTTAGAAGACTTTTTTTAAACAATAAATCTACCTGATTTAGCCAACAACACTTGATTACTAAAATAATTCAAAGGAAATATTTGGTTTAAATAAAAAGGAAGAAAAAGAAAACCCTTGGCTTATCTATAGTAATGCATGCCATGTAATTATGTATTTACATCTATTTGATGATTATTTAATAATTTATTATTTAATGTATAAATTTATTTATTTATTATTGTTTGTTCTTGGTATGGCTGTTGTTGAAGTCTTTATCTGTCTGTATTTATTGTGTTACACCACTTCTCCATGCCTATTACAGACGGGAGGTAAATGAATAAACAACGAATGGGGTAAAATCAAATAATTTGGTGAGTCATCTCATTTTCCATTCTGTTAATCAAACTTTCATAATATTTCAAATAAGTTTTATTTTAGCAAAAACCTGGTATCATTTGTTTGGCATCACCCCCTGGGGTGAACTGATTTGGTCTTTTCCTCTTTTGATGCCAGGAAATTTGTTTGTTTGTTTTGTTTAAATGTCTTTTTCACCGAAATAATAAGACACAATTGATCATATCTATAATTATGATCAAACAGCCATTTATCATATATAATAGTATGATCAAACAATGTCAGTTATATAGAAATGAAGTAATAACTCCAAAGTGTTCCAAATGAAGATTTCATGCCAAAATGTACAGTACCACATTGCCTTATACGTTGAAGGTTAGGTGTTATTAGTTCATTTCTACATCACCATCCAGTCTTCAGAAACTCTCTCTCTCTCTCTCTCTCTCTCTCTCTCTCTCTCTCTCTCTCTCTCTCTCTCTCTCTCTCTCTTTCACCAATATCAGTTATCATAGAGATACTGGCCATTGAAGAACAAACAGTTTTCGCTAAACTAATGCAAACATCAAAACTAATATTGCCCAGAGATGTAACATGGATTGGCAGACTATATTACACAATTCACTTAAAAAAATGTAAAAGCATGTTTCAAATAAAACATTTAATTACATAAACATTTAATAGTCTTACAATGTTTAGTTCTTATTGAATTTAGATATATTCTATAGCCATCGTCACTACAGTCCTAGGAATTAAATTAGATACCAGTACAGGTTTTATTCATCAAATCAACAAAACTGGCACCATCTCGGTAGCTGGACCCCACTGAAAATGGCTCTTTTCGGTACAAGGCAGGCAGGTAGATTTACGTCCCGCGTCACGTAAGCGAATAGGGGATTCTTCGGTACAACTTGACCTGCTGACGTGTAGATTAACGTCCCCGGACACGTTGCGTATAGGGGACAGCGATTCGGTACAAGGTTAGGTAGGTAGATTAAAGTCCCGCGTCACATGAGCGAATAGGGGACTGGGGATGGGGGGGGGGGATCCGGTTCTCTCCAGTCGGTACAAGCATGAACACTATATACATTACATATAGAGTCCATGGTACAAGGGTCGCCCACTGAGCTATATAGGTCAGGGGTCGCCGCAGACAGCCGCAGCGGTACTTGGACGAGTTCCTTCCCTTGTGTTACACGCTAAACCAAGGTGGATCGATATCTAGCAAAGGAAAACACGGTTTTCTAAAATCTCTTTGGATAATAATGTGCGTCTTGTCACTCATGAGAAACATACAAAAACGTTCTATGCGGAGACCCTAAGTAACAACTTAAAAATGTTGGTTTATTGTTGTTGTTGCTGTTTTTATCTCAAACAATGTGTTGGGCGTGACCATATGATTAGTCATGCATTAGCTAAGAGAGATAACTCGAGCATAAACGATGTTTTGGTGGCGATACAAGATACAAGAAAACTTTATTACCTCACTCTTAGAAATTAAGAAATGTTTTGCAGGCAGTTAAAGGTAGTCATCAATCAATAAAAAGAAAACATAACACCTGTGTCCTACACAGTTGGTACTTCACATTCTTACTGGACATCTGTACAGATAACAGGTTAAAAAGTTAATTACATTAAAGGAAAAGAACATTCATGTTGTTGTTTTTTTTAAATGCATATAAGATCATACAAGTCAATTCTAATCACAGAGATAACTACACAGACAAAGAAGGGAGAACTAATATGTTTAAAACCTACATAACAGCTGTCATTGCACAAATTAGCACCACAAGTGATTAAATTTATTAAAAGAAATAGTATAAATAAAGGCACTCTCTTTTTCG
Source organism: Oncomelania hupensis (assembly GCA_036898135.1). Taxonomy (NCBI): domain Eukaryota; kingdom Metazoa; phylum Mollusca; class Gastropoda; order Littorinimorpha; family Pomatiopsidae; genus Oncomelania; species Oncomelania hupensis. The sequence goes on along the minus strand of CM072522.1, from coordinate 750,037 downwards.
TACACACACGCACACACCTACACCTCCACACACACCGTCACAGATTATTTATACTTATTCAGAAGTTCGATCGACTTTGGTACAAAGCTGCATATGGTTCTAACAGTGGAAACTTTAGGCACTCGAAAATGGCGAGCAGATGGTAAACGTGTGTAATGCTTTGCAAGGATATGTGTGGTGCCTCTAGCAAACTAGCTAACCGCACTGGACGGTGCTTAACTTGCGAAAATTAGCGAGTGCTAAAACAATGAATGGGGTAAAATCAAATAACTTAGTGAGTCATCTCATTTTCTATTGCGTTAATCAAATTTTCATAATATTTGAAATAAGTTTTATTTTAGGAAAACCTGGTATCATTTGTTTGGCTTCACCCCATGAGGTGAACTGGTTTGGTCTTTTCCTCTTTTGATGCCAGTAAATTTGTTTGTTTGTTAGATTTGTTTGAATGTCTTTTTTTTTTTTACTAAAATGATAAGACACAATTGATCATACATAATTATTATTAAACAACTGATCATCTATAATTATGATCAAACAGTTGATCATACATAATAGTATGATCAAACAGCATCAGTTATATAGAAATGAAGTAATAACTCCACAATGGTCCAAATGAAGATGTCCCGTCAAAGTTGACAGTACCACTTTGCCTTATACTTTGAAGGTAAGATGTCATTAGTTAATTTCTACATCACCATCCAGTCTTCGGAAACACACACACACACACACATACACACTCTCTCTCTCTCTCTCTCTCTCTCTCTCTCTCTCTCTCTCTCTCTCTCTCTCTCTCTCTCTCTCTCTTTCACCAATATCAGTTATCATAGAGATACTGGCCAATTCAAGAACAAACAGTTGCCGTTAAACTAATGCAAACATCAAAACTAATATTGCCCAGAGATGTAACATGGATTGGAAGACTATTACCCAAATAATTGCATTTAAATTGAGCATGTTTCAAACAAAACATTTCATTACATAAACATATAATAGTCTTACAATGTTTAGTTCTTATAGAATTTAGATAATTATATTCTATAGCCATCGCCACTACATTCCTTGGAATTAAATTAGATGCCAGTAAATGTTTTATTCATAAAATCAATAAAACAGGCACCATCTTGATAGCTGGACCCCACTGAAAATGGCACTTTTTTGGTACAAGGTTTGCCGCAGACAGCCGTAGCGGTACTTGGACGAGTTCCTTCCCTTGTGTTACACGCTAAACCAAGTTGGATCGATATTTAGCAAAGTAAAACACGGTTTTCTAAAATCCCTTTGGACAATAATGTGCGTCTTGTCACTCATGAGAAACATACAAAAACATTCTATGCGGAGACCCTAAGTAACAACTGTAAAATGTTGGTTTATTGTTGTTGCTGCTGTTTTTATCTCAAACAATGTGTTGGGCGTGACAATGTGATTAGTCATCCATTAGCTAAGGGAGATAACTCTAGCACAAACTACATTTTGGTGGCGTTCACTGAATCAATACTATTGTAACGTTTTTTCAAAAGCTTATCTTCTCTCTTTTTTTCTTCTTATGTTGAGCAGCCACAGTCAATAAAGCATAGCATAGTTCAACATACGTTGATTCATTTGCTGCTTAGGTTGTTAATAGAGGGTTGCCCTGTTTTCTACGGTGCAACAAACTTAAAATAATCTTGATGCTACTTTCAGTAAGCTGCTGCACTTAGCACATGCATTCCAGCCACTGCAAGATGAGACCAGAGTACCAGCCCCAGCACAGCCTAAATGCTGTACGAAGTCCGCTATTCACTGCACCAGCATGAATGTTACAACCTAGCTATGCCTAATATCTGCTGTTAAAATCATGTGAAATTTGGAACATTACACCATTTAAGGTGAAGGAGATAATGGCCTAGTTGTTTCATTAATAAAAAGACATCACAAGTTAGTAAACAAACATTACATTTTATCATATACAAGAGATATTGCAAAAATTATATATCAAATGTGTTTGAATTCATAGAGCACAAAATACATAAATAATATTCATTTGTATATGCCAGCAAGCAATATGTCTATACGTACACAATTTATTATTTGAATGTACAGCATTATTACCATTATACAAAGCAAATAATGTTTTCATAAATGACACCGAAAGTATCAATGATATTTTATACAATCATACGCTTATTGAAAAAAAAAATCGCTTATCTTATCTTACTGAACAATTTTTTTTAAATTAATAAATATATGTGGGTGCATTGTATGTGTATGCATGTATATAAGTGTGTATGTTCATGCATTTGTGTATGTTTTAAATTGTTTATGCATGTGTATATGTGTGTATGTTAATGCTTGTGTATATGTGTGTATGTTTATGCATACATGTGTATATTTACCAATGAAAGGACTTTAAATTTTAAAAAGACTAATTTGATAAAGAAATTTTAAAAAGTCAAATGTTCTGGAAAATATCATTGAAACCAATAAATGTTCATACTTTTTAGATCAAGTTGATGTCATTGAACTTTTCTTTTTTATAATTGTAATTTTGTCAAAATATTTTGGGAAATGATTGAACACTATTTGGTTTTAAAATTTGAAATAAATGTGAAGATTGGTGTATGTAGGTTCTGTTCTGTGCTTAAAATCTGATTGTTTTACAATGGGTGAAGCTTCAAGTAAATTAAAAAATTAAGTCTAGACTTCCTTTAGAAGACCTTTTCGGTTAAAAAATAAATCTACCTAAATTAGCCAACAGCATTACATTGCAAAAATAATTCAAACAGAATATTTGGTTTAAAAAATGGAAGCAGGACGAGGGCATGTAGATTAACATCCCCGGACACATATGGCGTATAGGAGACTTAATGGAAGAATTGACTTGACTTGAGTAGATTAACGTCCCCAGAGACGTTGCGTATAGGGGACAGATAATGGAAGAAACGTTTACGTTTACGGTTACGTTAGATAAATTTATAGTCCCCAACAATGGAAGAACTTACTTTACTTGGTTAGATTAACGTCCCCGGACACATGGCATATATAGGAGACAAGATGGAAGACATATTTATTTTTATTTTATTTATTTTTTTATAGTAAAGTTTACGTCTCCGGACACATTAAGCGTATAGGGGACGGGTGAACCACCACTTGCTGATGGAAGACAAGAAAAATCTTGGCTTATGTAGTAATGCATGCCATGAAATTATGTCTTTATTTATATTTATTTGTTTATTATTTAATAATTTATTATTTAATTTGTAAATGTATTTATTTATTATTGTGTGTTCTTGATATGACAGTTGTTCAAGTCTTTATTTATCTATATTTCCATGCCCATGTATATTGTGTAGTGTTCCAAATTTCAGAAAATTGATAAAATGACTGTCGTTTCATTCATAGAAAGACATTATTACAAATTATTAAACAACATCACATCTTATCATGTACTAGAGATATTGAAACACTTAATTAGTATTAACATATGTTTGAATTCATGGAGCACAAAATACATCAATGATATTCATTTGTATATGCCAGCAAACAATGTTTTATTCATCAAATCAACTGGAATTCTACCATCTTGGTAGCTGAACCCCAATAAAAATGGCCTTTTCCGGTACAAGGGGGCAGTCAGCCATAGTTGTACATGGACGAGTTCCTTCCCTTATGTTTCCTCCTAAAGCAATTTGGATCGATCTCTAGCAAAGAAAAACACGATTTCCTAACATTCCTCTTAACAATAATGTGCGTTTTGCTGCTGATGAGAAACATACAGAAATATTCTATGCGGAGACCATAAGTAACAACTTTAAAATGTTGGTTTCTTGTTGTTGTAGCTGTTTTTATCTCAAACAATGTGTTGGGCGTGACAATATGATTAGTCATGCATTAGTTAAGAGAGATAACTCCAGCACAAACGATATTTTGGTGGCGTTCACTGAATCAATGTCGTTTTAACGTTTTTAAAAGGCTTTTCTTCTTTTTTCTTCTTCTTGGGTTGAGCAGCCTCAGTCAATATGTCGAATAAATTGCTGCTTAGGTTGTTAATAGAGGGTTGCACTGTTTTCCATGGTGTGGTGGGAAAAACAATAACAAACTTAAAATAATGTGAAGCTATTTGCAGTAAGCACAACTAGAGGTGGAGCTGCTGGACTTAGCAAATGCATTCCAGCCACAGCAAGTTGAGGCCCACAAGTCGCTGCACCAGCTTGAACATTAAAACGTATGCCTAATATTGTTTGGAGCAAAAATGATGTGAAATTTGGAACATTACACCATATATAGTGAAGGAGATAATGGCAGATTTGTTTCATTAGTAGAAAGCCATTTTCAAAAATTAGTAAACAACATAACATCAAGTACTATAAATATTGCAAAAATTAAATTTAAAGTGTGTTTGAATTCATAGAGCAAAAAATACATCAATGATATTCATTTGTATATCCCAGCAAACAATGTCTGTACGTACACCATTTTATTATTTGAATGTACAATTAACATATTGCCATAATCCCTGCTAAGCAAATGAAGTTTTGATAAATGACACCGATAGTATCAATGATGTTTTATACAATCAGATGCTAATTTAAAAACAATCGCTTGCCTTATCTTACTTAACAATTTTTTTAATAATATATAAATTTGTGTGCATTGTGTGTATGTTTATGCATGTACATATGTGTGTATGTTTATGAATGTATATATGTGCAAATGTTTATGCATGTTTATATGTGTGTATTTGTATGCATGTATAATGTTTTTATGTTTATGCATGTATATTTAAATCTTTAGGCATGTGTATAGGTGTGGATGCTTATGCATGTATATGTTTATGCATGTGTATGTGTGTGTATATTTAGGTATACATGTGCATATTTGTGTCTGTTTATGCATGTGTATATGTGTGTATGTTAATGCATATGTACATTTGTGTATGTTTATGCATGTGCATATGTATGTTTATGCATGTGTACATGTGTGTATGTTTATGCATGTGTATGTATATGTTTGTGAAGGTCTAAAATCATATCAATTAAAAGACTTTACATTTTAAAAAGTCTGATCTGATAAAGAAAGAAAAAAGCCAAATGTTCTGGAAAACATCATTCATACCAATAAATGTTCAAACTTTTTAGATCAAGTTGATGCTATTAAACTTTTTTTTATAATTGTAATTTTGTCAAAACATTTTGGAAAATGATTGAACACTTTTTGATTTTAAAACTTGAAATCAATGTGAAGATTGGTGTATGTAGGTACTGTTCTGTGCTTATAACCTGATTGTTTCAACATGGTTGAAGCTTCAAGTAAATTCTGTTATTCTTGTCGCTAAGATGTGCACAAGTATTTGTAAAAAGACCAAGTCTAGACTTCCTTTAGAAGACATTTTGTTGTTTAAAAATAAGTC
>CM072522.1:579688-744151 GCA_036898135.1 Oncomelania hupensis | reverse complement strand
GGGAGGCTGAGAGAGGCTGAAGAGGAGGGAGCTGAGAGAGGCTGAGAGAGGCTGAGAGGAGGCTGAGGGGAGGCTGTGAGGGAGGCTGAGAGAGGGCTGAGGGAGGCTGAGGGAGGCTGAGAGAGGCTGAGAGGGAGGCTGAGAGAGGGCTGAGAGGGAGGCTGAGGGAGGCTGGGAGAGGCTGAGAGGGGCTGAGGGAGGCTGAGGAGGCTGAGAGAGGCTGAGAGGGAGGCTGAGGAGGCTGAGAGCGGCTGAGAGAGGCTGAGAGGGAGGCTGAGGGAGGCTGAGGGAGGCTGAGGGAGGCTGAGGGAGGCTGAGGGAGGCTGAGGGAGGCTGAGGGAGGCTGAGAGAGGGCTGAGAGGGAGGCTGAGGGAGGCTGAGGGAGGCTGAGGGAGGCTGAAGGGAGGCTGAGAGGCTGAGAGGCTGAGAGGAGGCCGAGGGAGGCTGGAGGGAGGCTGAGAGGGAGGCTGAGGGAGGCTGAGGGAGGCTGAGAGAGGCTGAGAGGGAGGCTGAGACTGAGAGGAGGCTGAGGGAGGCTGAGGGAGGCTGAGGGAGGCTGAGGGAGGCTGAGAGAGGCTGAGAGGGAGGCTGAGAGGCTGAGAGGGAGGCTGAGGGAGGCTGAGGGAGGCTGAGAGAGAGGCTGAGGGAGGCTGAGGAGGCTGAGAGAGGCTGAGAGGGAGGATGAGGGAGGCTAAGAGAGGCTGAGAGGGAGGCTGAGGGAGGCTAAGAGAGGCTGAGAGGGAGGCCGAGGGAGGCTGAGAGAGGCTGAGAGGGAGGCTGAGAGAGGCTGAGGGGGAGGCCGAGGGAGGCTGAGGGGGGAGGCTGAGGGAGGCTTAGAGAGGCTGAGAGGGAGGCTGAGGGAGGCTGAGAGAGGCTGAGAGGGAGGCTGAGAGAGGCTGAGAGGGAGGCTGAGAGGGAGGCTGAGGGAGGCTAAGAGAGGCTGAGAGGGAGGCTGAGAGAGGCTGAGAGAGGCTGAGAGGGAGGCCGAGGGTGGCTGAGGGAGGCTGAGAGAGGCTGAGAGGGAGGCTGAGAGAAGCTGAGAGGGAGGCCGAGGGAGGTCGAGGGAGGCTGAGGGGGAGGCTGAGAGGGAGGCTGAGGGAGGCTGAGAGAGGCTGAGAGGGAGGCCGAGGGAGGCTGACGGAGGCTGAGGGGAGGCTGATGGAGGGAGGCTGAGGAGGCTGAGAGAGGCTGAGAGGGAGGCCGAGGGAGGCTGAGGGAGGCTGAGAGAGGCTGAGAGGGAGGCTGAGGGAGGCTGAGAGAGGCTGAGAGCGAGGCCGAGGGAGGCTGAGGGAGGCTGAGAGAGGCTGAGAGGGAGGCTGAGGGAGGCTGAGAGAGGCTGAGAGCGAGGCCGAGGGAGGCTGAGGGAGGCTGAGAGAAGCTGAGAGGGAGGCCGTCGGAGGCTGAGGGAGGCTGAGAGAGGCTGAGAGGGAGGCTGAGGGAGGCTGAGAGAGGCTGAGAGGGAGGCCGAGGGAGGCTGAGGGGGAGGCTGAGGGAGGCTGAAAGAGGCCGAGAGGGAGGCTGAGTGAGGCTGAGGGAGGCTGAGAGAGGCTGAGAGGGAGGCCGAGGGAGGCTGAGGGAGGCTGAGAGAAGCTGAGAGGGAGGCTGAAGGAGGCTGAAGGAGGCTGATAGAGGCTGAGAGGGAGGCCGAGGGAGGCTGAGGGAGCTGAGAGGGAGGCTGAGAGAGGATGAGAGAGGCTGAGAGGAAGGCTGAGGGAGGCTGAGAGAAGCTGAGAGGGAGGCCGAGGGAGGCTGAGGGAGGCTGAGAGAGGCTGAGAGGGAGGCTGAGGGAGGCTGAGAGAGGCTGAGAGCGAGGCCGAGGGAGGCTGAGGGAGGCTGAAAGAGGCTGAGAGGGAGGCTGAGGGAGGCTGAGAGAGACTGAGAGGGAGGCTGAGAGAGGCTGAGGGAGGCTGAGAGAGGCTGAGAGGGAGGCCGAGGGAGGCTGAGAGGGAGGCTGAGGGAGGCTGAGGGAGGCTGAGAGAGGCTGAGAGGGAGGCTGAGGGAGGCTGAAAGAGGCTGAGAGGGAGGCTGAGGGAGGCTGAAAGAGGCTGAGAGGGAGGCCGAGGGAGGCTGAGGGAGGCTGAAAGAGGCTGAGAGGGAGGCTGAGGGAGGCTGAAAAAGACTGAGGGGGAGGCCGAGGGAGGCTGAGAGGGAGGCTGAGGGAGGCTGAGAGAGACTGAGAGGGAGGCTGAGGGAGGCTGAGAGAGGCTGAGAGGGAGGCTGAGGGAGGCTGAAAGAGGCTGAGAGGGAGGCCGAGGGAGGCTGAGGGAGGCTGAAAGAGGCTGAGAGGGAGGCTGAGGGAGGCTGAGAGAGACTGAGGGGGAGGCCGAGGGAGGCTGAGAGGGAGGCTGAGGGAGGCTGAGAGAGACTGAGAGGGAGGCTGAGGGAGGCTGAGGGAGGCTGAGAGAGGCTGAGAGAGACTGAGAGGGAGGCTGAGAGAGGCTGAGGGAGGCTGAGAGAGGCTGAGAGGGAGGCCGAGGGAGGCTGAGAGGGAGGCTGAGGGAGGCTGAGGGAGGCTGAGAGAGGCTGAGAGGGAGGCTGAGGGAGGCTGAAAGAGGCTAAGAGGGAGGCTGAGGGAGGCTGAGAGAGACTGAGAGGGAGGCTGAGAGAGGCTGAGGGAGGCTGAGAGAGGCTGAGAGGGAGGCTGAGGGAGGCTGAAAGAGGCTGAAGAGGCTGAGAGGGAGGCCGAGGGAGGCTGAAAGAGGCTGAGAGGGAGGCTGAGGGAGGCTGAAAGAGACTGAGGGGGAGGCCGAGGGAGGCTGAGAGGGAGGCTGAGGGAGGCTGGGAGAGACTGAGAGGGAGGCTGAGGGAGGCTGAGGGAGGCTGAGGGAGGCTGGAAGGGGCTGAGAGGGAGGCTGAGGGAGGCTGAAAGAGGCTGAGAGGGAGGCCGAGGGAGGCTGAGGGAGGCTGAAAGAGGCTGAGAGGGAGGCTGAGGGAGGCTGAGAGAGACTGAGGGGGAGGCCGAGGGAGGCTGAGAGGGAGGCTGAGGGAGGCTGAGAGCGAGGCCGAGGGAGGCTGAGAGGGAGGCTGAGGGAGGCTGAGAGAGTCTGAGAGGGAGGCTGAGGGAGGCTGAGAGAAGCTAAGAGGGAGGCCGAGGGAGGCTGAGGGAGGCTGAGAGAGGCTGAGAGGGAGGCTGAGGGAGGCTGAGGGAGGCTGAGGGAGGCTGAGCTGAGGGAGGCTGGAAGAGGCTGAGAGGGAGGCTGAGGGAGGCTGAAAGAGGCTGAGAGGGAGGCCGAGGGAGGCTGAGGGAGGCTGAAAGAGGCTGAGAGGGAGGCTGAGGGAGGCTGAGAGAGACTGAGAGGGAGGCTGAGGGAGGCTGAGGGAGGCTGAAAGAGGCTGAGAGGGAGGCTGAGGGAGGCTGAAAGAGGCTGAGAGGGAGGCCGAGGGAGGCTGAGGGAGGCTGAAAGAGGCTGAGAGGGAGGCTGAGGGAGGCTGAGAGAGACTGAGGGGGAGGCCGAGGGAGGCTGAGAGGGAGGCTGAGGGAGGCTGAGAGCGAGGCCGAGGGAGGCTGAGAGGGAGGCTGAGGGAGGCTGAGAGAGTCTGAGAGGGAGGCTGAGGGAGGCTGAGAGAAGCTAAGAGGGAGGCCGAGGGAGGCTGAGGGAGGCTGAGAGAGGCTGAGAGGGAGGCTGAGGGAGGCTGAGGGAGGCTGAGAGAGGCTGAGAGCGAGTGACAGAAGCTGAGAGGGGGGCCGAGGGAGGCTGAGGGAGGCTGAGAGGGAGGCTGAGGGAGGCTGAGAGAGGCTGAGAGGGAGGCCGAGGGAGGCTGAGGGGGAGGCTGAGGGAGGCTGAAAGAGGCCGAGAGGGAGGCTGAGGGAGGCTGAGGGAGGCTGAGAGAGGCTGAGAGGGAGGCCGAGGGAGGCTGAGGGAGGCTGAGAGAAGCTGAGAGGGAGGCTGAAGGAGGCTGAAGGAGGCTGATAGAGGCTGAGAGGGAGGCCGAGGGAGGCTGAGGGAGGCTGAGAGGGAGGTTGAGGGAGGCTGAGGGAGGCTGAGGGAGGCTGAGAGGGAGGCTGAGGGAGGATGAGAGAGGCTGAGAGGAAGGCTGAGGGAGGCTGAGAGAAGCTGAGAGGGAGGCCGAGGGAGGCTGAGGGAGCCTGAGAGAGGCTGAGAGGGAGGCTGAGGGAGGCTAAGAGAGGCTGGGAGCGAGGCCGAGAGAGGCTGAGGGAGGCTGAGAGGGAGGCTGAGGGAGGCTGAGAGAGACTGAGAGGGAGGCTGAGAGAGGCTGAGGGAGGCTGAGAGAGGCTGAGAGGGAGGCCGAGGGAGGCTGAGAGGGAGGCTGAGGGAGGCTGAGGGAGGCTGAGAGAGGCTGAGAGGGAGGCTGAGGGAGGCTGAAAGAGGCTGAGAGGGAGGCTGAGGGAGGCTGAAAGAGGCTGAGAGGGAGGCCGAGGGAGGCTGAGGGAGGCTGAAAGAGGCTAAGAGAGACTGAGAGGGAGGCTGAGGGAGGCTGAGGGAGGCTGAAAGAGGATGAGAGGGAGGCTGAGGGAGGCTGAAAGAGACTGAAAGAGGCTGAGAGGGAGGCTGAGGGAGGCTGAAAGAGACTGAGGGGGAGGCCGAAGGAGGCTGAGAGGGAGGCTGAGGGAGGCTAAGAGAGACTGAGAGGGAGGCTGAGGGAGGCTGAGGGAGGCTGAGGGAGGCTGAAAGAGGATGAGAGGGAGGCTGAGGGAGGCTGAGGGAGGCTGAAAGAGACTGAAAGAGGCTGAGAGGGAGGCCGAGGGAGGCTGAGGGAGGCTGAAAGAGGCTGAGAGGGAGGCTGAGGGAGGCTGAGAGAGACTGAGGGGGAGGCCGAGGGAGGCTGAGAGGGAGGCTGAGGGAGGCTGAGAGAGACTGAGAGGGAGGCTGAGGGAGGCTGAGGGAGGCTGATAGAGGCTGAGAGGGAGGCTGAGGGAGGCTGAGGGAGGCTGAGAGAGACTGAGAGGGAGGCTGAGGGAGGCTGAGGGAGGCTGAAAGAGGCTGAGAGGGAGGCTGAGGGAGGCTGAAAGAGGCTGAGAGGGAGGCCGAGGGAGGCTGAGGGAGGCTGAAAGAGGCTGAGAGGGAGGCTGAGGGAGGCTGAGAGAGACTGAGGGGGAGGCCGAGGGAGGCTGAGAGGGAGGCTGAGGGAGGCTGAGAGCGAGGCCGAGGGAGGCTGAGAGGGAGGCTGAGGGAGGCTGAGAGAGGCTGAGAGGGAGGCTGAGGGAGGCTGAGAGAAGGTAAGAGGGAGGCCGAGGGAGGCTGAGGGAGGCTGAGAGAGGCTGAGAGGGAGGCTGAGGGAGGCTGAGAGAGGCTGAGAGCGAGGCCGAGGGAGGCTGAGGGAGGCTGAGAGAAGCTGAGAGGGAGGCCGAGGGAGGCTGAGGGAGGCTGAGAGAGGCTGAGAGGGAGGCTGAGGGAGGCTGAGAGAGGCTGAGAGGGAGGCCGAGGGAGGCTGAGGGGGAGGCTGAGGGAGGCTGAAAGAGGCCGAGAGGGAGGCTGAGGGAGGCTGAGGGAGGCTGAGAGAGGCTGAGAGGGAGGCCGAGGGAGGCTGAGGGAGGCTGAGAGAAGCTGAGAGGGAGGCTGAAGGAGGCTGAAGGAGGCTGATAGAGGCTGAGAGGGAGGCCGAGGGAGGCTGAGGGAGGCTGAGAGGGAGGCTGAGGAAGGATGAGAGAGGCTGAGAGGAAGGCTGAGGGAGGCTGAGAGAAGCTGAGAGGGAGGCCGAGGGAGGCTGAGAGAGGCTGAGAGGGAGGCTGAGGGAGGCTAAGAGAGGCTGGGAGCGAGGCCGAGAGAGGCTGAGGGAGGCTGAAAGATAGGCTGTGCGTGATTATGTGCGTGGTGCGGTACGTGGTGCTGCGCGTGATGTGTGTGGTGATGTGTGTAACGATGTGCGTGGTGCTGTGCGTAATGTGCGTGGTGCTGTGCGTGGTGATGAGCGTGTTGATGTGTGTGGTGCTGGGCGTGGTGCTGTGTGTGGTGCTGTGCGCGGTGCTGTGTTGTGATGTGTGTGGTGCTGTGCGTTGTGCTATGCGTGATGTGTGTGGTGATGTGTGTAATGATGTGCGTGGTGCTGTGCGTGGTGCTGTGCGTGCTGTGTGTGGTGCTCTGCGTGGTGCTGTGCGTGGTGCTGTGTGTGGTAATGTGTGTGGTGATGTGTGTGGTGGTGTGCATAGTGCTGTTCGTGGTGGTGTACGTGGTGCTGTGAGTGGTGCTGTGCTTGATGCTGTGTGTGGTACTGTGCGTGGTGCTGTGCGTGGTGCTGTGCGTGGTGCTGTGCGTGGTGCAGTGCGTGGTGCTGTGTGTGGTGCTGTGTGTGGAGCTGTGAGTGATGTGCGTGGTGGTGTGCGTGGTCCTGTGTGTTATGTGCGTGGTGGTGTGCGTTTTGCTGTGTGTGGTGATGTGCGTAGTGCTGTGTGTGGTGCTGTGTGGTGCTGTGCGTGGTGCTGTGCGTGGTGATGTGTGTGGTGCTGTGCGTGGTGCTGTGCGTGGTGCTGTTGGTAATGTGTGTGGTGCTATTCGTGGTGCTGTGCGTGATATGTGTGGTGATGTGTGTAATGTTGTGCGTGGTGCTGTGCGTGGTGCTGTGTGTGGTGATGTGCGTGGTGATGTGGTAGGTGCTGTGCGTGGTGCTGTGTGTGGTGCTGTGCGTGGTGCTGTGTGTGGTGCTGTGTGTGGTGCTGTGTGTGGTGCTGTGCGTGGTTTGCGTGGTAATGTGTGTGGTGCTGTGCGTGGTGCTTTGCGTGATGTGTGTAATGATTTGCGTGGTGCTGTGCGTGGTGATGTGCATGGTGTTGTGCGTGTTTTGCTGTGTGTGGTGCTGTGCGTGGTGCTGTGCGTGGTGAAGTGTGTGGTGCTGTGCGTGGTGCTGTGTGTGGTGCATTGCGTGGTGCTGTGCGTGGTGCTGTGTGTGGTGCTGTGTGTGCTGCTGTGCGTGGTGCGGTGCGTGTTTCTGTGTGTGGTGATGTGTGTGGTGATGTGCGTGGTGCTGTGTGTGGTGATGTGCGTGGTGCTGTGTGTGGTGATATGTATGGTGCTATGCGTAATGCTGTGCGTTATGCTGTGTGTGGTGCTGTGCGTGGTGATGTGCGTGATTCTGTGCGTGGTGCGGTTCGTGGTGCTGTGCGTGATGTGTTTTGTGATGTGTGTAATGACGTGCGTGGTGCTGTGCGTGGTGCTGTGCGTTATGTGCGTGGTGCGGTGCGTGGTGATGTGCGTGTTGGTGTGTGTGGTGCTGGGCGTGGTGGTGTGTGTGGTGTTGTGCGTGATGCTGTGCGTGGTGCCTTTTGTGGTGCTGTGCGTGGTGCTGTGTTGTGATGTGTGTGGTGCTGTGCGTGGTGCTATGCGTGATGTGTGTGGTGATGTGTATAATGATGTGCGTGGTGCTGTGCGTTGTAATGTGCGTGCTGTGTGTGGGGCTGCGCGTGGTGCTGTGTGTGGTGCTGTGTGTGGTGCTGTGCCTTGTGCTGTGCGTGGTGCTGTGCGTGGTGCTGTGTGTTGTGCTGTGCGTGGTGATGTGCGTGGTGCTTTGCGTGATTTTTTGCTTGGTGCTGTGTGTGGGGATGTGTGTGGTGATGAGCGCGGTGCTGTGTGTGGTGATGTGCGTGGTGCTGTGCGTAATGTGTGTAATGATGTGCGAAGTGCTGTGCGTGGTGATGTGTGTGGTGCTGTGCGTGGTGATGTGCGTGTTGATGTGTGTGGTGCTGGGCGTGGTGCTGTGTGTGGTGCTGTGCGTGGTGCTGTGTTGTGATGTGTGTAGTGCTGTGCGTTGTGCTATGCGTGATGTGTGTGGTGATGTGTGTAATGATGTGCGTGGTGCTGGGCGTGGTGCTGTGCGTGCTGTGCGTGGTGATGTGCGTGGTGCTGTGCGTGGTGCTTTGCGTGGTGATGTGTGTGGTGATGTGTGTGGTGATGTGTGTTTTGGTGTGCATAGTGCTGTTCGTGGTGGTGTGCGTGGTGCTGTGAGTGGTGCTGTGCGTGATGCTGTGTGTGGTACTGTGCGTGGTGCTGTGCGTGGTGCCGTGCGTGGTGCAATGCGTGGTGCTGTGTGTGGTGGTGTGTGTGGTGCTGTGCGTGGTGTGCGTGGTGGTGTGCATGGTCCTGTGTGTGAGGTGCGTGGTGGTGTGCGTTTTGCTGTGTGTGGTTATTTGCGTGGGGCTGTGTGTGGTGCTGTGTGTGGTGCTGTGCATGGTGCTGTGCGTGGTGATGTGTGTCGTGCTGTGCGTGGTGATGTGCGTGGTGCTGTTGGTAATGTGTGTGGTGCTATGCGTGGTGCTGTGCGTGATGTGTGTGGTGCTGTGCGTGGTGCTGTGTTTGGTGCATTGCGTGGTGCTGTGCGTGGTGCTGTGCGTGGTGCTGTGCGTGATGTGTGTGGTGCTGTGTGTGCTGCTGTGCGTGGTTCGGTGCGTGGAGCTGTGTGTGGTGATGTGTGTGGCGATGTGCGTGGTGCTGTGTGTGGTGATGTGCGTGGTGCTGTGTGTGGTGATATGTATGGTGCTGTGCTTTGTGCTGTGCGTGGTGATGTGCGTGATGCTGTGTGTGGTGATGTGCGTGGTGCTGTGTGTGGTGCTGTGTGTGGTGCTGTGCGTGGTGCTGTGCGTGATGCTGTGTGTGGTGCTGTGCGTTATGTGCGTGGTGCTGTGCGTGGTGATGTGCGTGGTGCTGTGTGTGGTGTTGTGCGTCATGCTGTGCGTGGTGCTGTGTGTGGTGATGTGCGTGTTGATGTGTGTGGTGCTGGGCGTGGTGACGTGTGTGGTGCTGTGCGTGATGCTGTGCGTGGTGCTGTGTGTGGTGCTGTGCGTGGTGCTGTGTTGTGATGTGTGTGGTGCTTAGCGGGGTGCTATGCGTGATGTGTGTGGTGATGTGTGTAATGAGGTGCGTGGTGCTGTGTATGGTGTTGTGCGTGATGCTGTGAGAGAGGGAAAAGAGGCTGTGAGAGAGGGAAAAGAGGCTGTGAGAGAGGGAAAAGAGGCTGTGAGGCTGTGAGAGAGGGAAGAAAGGCTGTGAGAGAGGAGATAAGGGCTGTGAGAGAGGGGAGAGAAGCTGTAAGAGAGGAAGGATAGGCTGTGAGAGAGGGAAAAGATGCTGTAAGAGAGGGGAGAGAAGCTGTAAGAGAGGAAGTATAGGCTGTGAGAGAGGAGAGAGAGTCTGTGAGAGAGGAAAGATAGGCTGTGAGAGAGGAGAGAGAGGCTGTGAGAGAGTGGAGAGAAGCTGTGAAAGAGGAAAAATAGGCTGAGAGAGGGAGAGAGGCTGTGAGAGAGGAGGGAGGCTAGGAGAGAGGAGGGGAGGCTGGGAGAGAGGGGAGAGAGGCTGTGGGAGAGGGGAGAGAGGCTGTGAGAGAGGAAAGAGAGGCTATGAGAGAGGGGAGAGAGGCTGTTAGAGAGGGGAGAGAGAGGCTGTGAGAGGGGAAATATAGGCTTTGAGAGAGGAGAGAGAGGCTGTGAGATAGGTGAGAGAGGCTGTGAGAGAGGAAAAATAGGCTGTGAGAGAGGGGAGAGAGGCTGTGAGAGAGGAAAGAGAGGCTGTGAGAGAGGAGGGAGGCTGTGAGAGAGGGGAGAGAAGCTGTGAGAGAGGAAAAATAGGCTGTGAGAGAGGAAAAAGTCTGTGAGAGAGGAAAGATAGGCTGTGAGAGAGGAAAGATAGGCTGTGAGAGAGGGGAGAAAGGCTGTGAGAGAGGAAAGATAGGCTGTGAGAGAGGAAAGATAGGCTGTGAGAGAGGAAGATAGGCTGTGAGAGAGGAAAGATAGGCTGTGAGAGAGGGGAGAAAGGCTGTGAGAGAGGAAAGATAGGCTGTGAGAGAGGAAAGATAGGCTGTGAGAGAGGAAAGATAGGCTGTGAGAGAGGAAAGATAGGCTGTGAGAGAGGAAAGATAGGCTGTGAGAGAGGGGAGAAAGGCTGTGAGAGAGGAAAGATAGGCTGTGAGAGAGGAAAGATAGGCTGTGAGAGAGGAAAGATAGGCTGTGAGAGAGGAAAGATAGGCTGTGAGAGAGGAAAGATAGGCTGAGAGAGAGGAAAGATAGGCTGTGAGAGAGGAAAGATAGGCTGAGAGAGAGGAAAGATAGGCTGTGAGAGAGGAAAGATAGGCTGAGAGAGAGGAAAGATAGGCTGTGAGAGAGGAAAGATAGGCTGTGAGAGAGGAGGGAGGCTGTGAGAGAGGTGAGAGAAGCTGTGAGAGAGGAAAAATAGGCTGTGAGAGAGGAAAAAGTCTGTGAGAGAGGACTGAGAGAGAGGAAAGATAGGCTGAGAGAGAGGAAAGATAGGCTGAGAGAGAGGAAAGATAGGCTGAGAGAGAGGGGAGAAAGGCTGTGAGAGAGGAAAGATAGGCTGAGAGAGAGGAAAGATAGGCTGAGAGAGAGGAAAGATAGGCTGTGAGAGAGGAAAGATAGGCTGAGAGAGAGGGGAGAAAGGCTGTGAGAGAGGGAAGAGAGGCTGTGAGAAAGGAGAGAGGCTATGTGAGAGTGGAAAGAAGCTGTGAAAGAGGAAAGATAGGATGTGAGAGAGGAAAGATAGGCTGTGAGAGAGGAAAGATAGGCTGTGAGAGAGGAAAGATAGGCTGTGAGAGAGGGGAGAAAGGCTGTGAGAGAGGAAAGATAGGCTGTGAGAGAGGAAAGATAGGCTGTGAGAGAGGAAAGATAGGCTGTGAGAGAGGGGAGAAAGGCTGTGAGAGAGGAAAGATAGGCTGTGAGAGAGGAAAGATAGGCTGTGAGAGAGGAAAGATAGTGAGAGAGGAAAGATAGGCTGTGAGAGAGGAAAGATAGGCTGTGAGAGAGGAAAGATAGGCTGTGAGAGAGGAAAGATAGGCTGAGAGAGAGGAAAGATAGGCTGTGAGAGAGGAAAGATAGGCTGAGAGAGAGGAAAGATAGGCTGTGAGAGAGGAAAGATAGGCTGTGAGAGAGGAGGGAGGCTGTGAGAGAGGGGAGAGAAGCTGTGAGAGAGGAAAAATAGGCTGTGAGAGAGGAAAAAGTCTGTGAGAGAGGAAAGATAGGCTGAGAGAGAGGAAAGATAGGCTGAGAGAGAGGAAAGATAGGCTGAGAGAGAGGAAAGATAGGCTGAGAGAGAGGGGAGAAAGGCTGTGAGAGAGGAAAGATAGGCTGAGAGAGAGGAAAGATAGGCTGAGAGAGAGGAAAGATAGGCTGTGAGAGAGGAAAGATAGGCTGAGAGAGAGGGGAGAAAGGCTGTGAGAGAGGGAAGAGAGGCTGTGAGAAAGGAGAGAGGCTATGTGAGAGTGGAAAGAAGCTGTGAAAGAGGAAAGATAGGATGTGAGAGAGGGGAAAGAGGATGTGAGAGAGGAAAGATAGGCTGTGAGAGAGGAAAGATAGGCTGTGAGAGAGGAAAGATAGGCTGAGAGAGAGGAAAGATAGGCTGTGAGAGAGGAAAGATAGGCTGTGAGAGAAGGGAAAGAGGATGTGAGAGAGGAAAGATAGGCTGTGAGAGAGGAGAGATAGGCTGTGAGAGAGGAAAGATAGGCTGAGAGAGAGGAAAGATAGGCTGTGAGAGAGGAAAGATAGGCTGTGAGAGAGGAAAGATAGGCTGTGAGAGAGGGGAGAAAGGCTGTGAGAGAGGGAAGAGAGGCTGTGAGAAAGGAGAGAGGCTGTGAGAGAGGGAAGAGAGGCTGTGTGAAAGGAGAGAGGCTATGTGAGAGTGGAAAGAAGCTGTGAAAGAGGAAAGATAGGATATGAGAGAGGGGAAAGAGGATGTGAGAGAGGAAAGATAGGCTGTGAGAGAGGAAAGATAGGCTGTGAGAGAGGAAAGATAGGCTGTGAGAGAGGAAAGATAGGCTGTGAGAGAGGAAAGATAGGCTGTGAGAGAGGAAAGATAGGCTGAGAGAGAGGGGAGAAAGGCTGTGAGAGAGGAAAGGTAGGCTGTGAGAGAGGAAAGATAGGCTGTGAGAGAGGAAAGATAGGCTGTGAGAGAGGAAAGATAGGCTGTGAGAGAGGAAAGATAGGCTGAGAGAGAGGAAAGATAGGCTGTGAGAGAGGAAAGATAGGCTGAGAGAGAGGAAAGATAGGCTGTGAGAGAGGAAAGATAGGCTGTGAGAGAGGAAAGATAGGCTGAGAGAGAGGGGAGAAAGGCTGTGAGAGAGGAAAGATAGGCTGTGAGAGAGGAAAGATAGGCTGTGAGAGAGGAAAGATAGGCTGAGAGAGAGGGGAGAAAGGCTGTGAGAGAGGAAAGATAGGCTGAGAGAGAGGAAAGATAGGCTGAGAGAGAGGAAAGATAGGCTGAGAGAGAGGAAAGATAGGCTGAGAGAGAGGGGAGAAAGGCTGTGAGAGAGCCTCCGCTAAACAGCGACCTGACTCCCTCCAACCACCCGCTGGGGTGCACACTCTCACCGAGTCACGCCTCACACACTCGGACACCACAGGACAATTACGAGACAACTTCACGTCTGGGCACACTCATACTACTACCCCGCAGGTCCACCATATGTCACCGCCACGACTCCATCCAAGCAGACACCACAAACAACTTATTCACGCAGACAACCCAGAAAGAATGGCGATTTCCAGCAGACGGAAGTGATGATAACACAACGATTATATATACAACTTTCAAACTATTTATTCATTCACGCCACACACTCATACACATACAACATTTACACATGAAACGAAGAAAATGGTGATGAAACACTCAATGGTTCAATGAACAATGGAATGTTATGTCAGGATGATCGGGGGTTGCTATTCAACCACGTCTTTGTATCGAACTGTGCATAGCAAATGTCCGTTGCACATAAACGAACACGAGGGGGGGTTTAAGTGTTAGGAGAGGGACAACAAGGAAAGAGCCAACCTGGCGGAATGAAGTCCCTGTCGAAGTCCCCGTAAAGGTATCCACTCTCCTCTCGTAGCTGTTATAGGACCGGTGCTGACGATGTCCAAACATGGTGGCGTCGCCGCCCCCACTCGCCGCTGACGATGGTGATGAAATGATGATAGTGACGCAGTAGTCGCGGCAGCCCTGCCACCGTCGACGTCTCACAGCTGGACTCCTCCGGTCAGCTAAACTGCGACATCGAGGCCAGGTCCCGTCCTCCCACGTCACAACCACCACAGGAAGGGTGGGGGTTGTGGAATGATGATGATGAAGTCAATGGTGAGGACGTGCAGACAATGATGCGGACGAAGACGTTACGGATGGTGATGATGATGTTCAGTCCACCGACCAAGTGCCGTCGTCGTCGTCGTCGCACGACGTTGGTCAACGTTGATCCACGTTAACCAGTTGAACTGACGAACTGACGAATTCGAACTTTCGAACGACGAACTGTCGAACCTGCAACATGCTTGTCGCATCGTTAATATCTTGTCTACCTGCTTCTATCCCTCTCCCTCCACACACTTTCCCCCTTCCTTCTCATACAACTAATCTCTGATGCTTGAGGGGCACAACTGCTGTCCGCTTCCCTTCCTTGATTCACTCACTTATCCTCTTTAGCTACTGTTATTGTCACTGGTAAACAAACACATAATTCATGAAACTCAATGAAATTATGAATGCATGAAATGGGCAATGCTGCAAATGAATACATGTAAGCATCAACACATTATTCATCTCAAGCAACCACAACAACAACAACAGCAACCTCTTCCACCCTACCATCATCCTCCTCCCTCATTCTCTCCTTCCTCAGTCGCACTCTTCCTTCCTTCTGCCTCACACACAACTATCGTACAACACCCCAAACAGCCGGCCCTCGGTTACTGAGCACAGTGAGGAAAAACACCGTTGCACTAACCCACACGGTTCGATTGTACACGTACTCCGTAGCCCTTCTCCAACTGCTTCCTATGAAAGTACTCCCATAGGGTAATCCTTGTAGTGCGTAGCTTCCTTTAGCAGACACTTCCTCAATGCTAAGCTAACCACACTAACACCACTTTCCTATTCTTCCTACACTCCGTACTGAGCGTAAACTGTAGAAAAAGCAATATTCCAACTAGTATGCCTGGACCAGTTAATATCATCCGTCATCAACCGTCCTACCCTATATCCACAGAACACACACCACAAAAACCAGAGCACAAGACAACCAGGTCTAACCCGTAGCTCTGTCACAACCTGTTCTGACTTACAGTGAGTAAACTTCTTCACTGGCTAACCGACCTTATGCTGTTTATCACGATTTGCACGCATAACCACGCATACGACAACACGCAGTTACTACCCCTAACTCATTAACTCTCCACACACACAGTCTAGCCGGTTTCATCACAGACTGCCCTGTGACATTAGTTTATAAATAATAATAATAATAATAATAATAATAATAATAATAATAATAATAATAATAATAATAATAATAATAATAATAATAATAATAAATTAAAGGTAAAAAGCCTAAATTAAAAAGAAAAATATCCATATTGTAGTGGGGAAAAAAAAAAAGCCCCGCGTGAGATTTGAACTTGGGTCGCCCTGGACGGTAGGCGAATGTTTTATGTGATGTTGAAGCTGATGGTTGTAGTAACAAGGATGTCTCTGTTGACATGGTTATTGGGTCCCATCATGACAGTGTGATGAATGAATGTGAACATCATAACAATGTGATGGATGAATGTGATGATTGTAAATGTAACACTAACATTAGTAACATTGATTCCAACTGGAATGTTGATCTTGTATCTTCATGCAGTATTAAGGTTAGTGGACATATTATTGGTGATGAATATGATGATGATGGTGATGGTGGTGAGGATAATGTGTTTCATGAGGATAGCGAACCTACAAGAAATACAAGGGTTCCTAAAATTAATACTTTTTTGCATTTTGATGCT
Source organism: Oncomelania hupensis (assembly GCA_036898135.1). Taxonomy (NCBI): domain Eukaryota; kingdom Metazoa; phylum Mollusca; class Gastropoda; order Littorinimorpha; family Pomatiopsidae; genus Oncomelania; species Oncomelania hupensis. Next base: position 729,441 of record CM072522.1, on the reverse strand, counting down.
GTGGGAAATAATAAATTTAAAGATGAACTCGGTGTGGGTTTTGATTTTGATAATATTGACGCTATAGTAACACCTGATGTTTACATTGTTGTCAATAATGCTTTTGCCTTTGATCCTGTTTTGGATGTTGATCAATTTGAAGAAATTGTTACTAACAATGTTTATACAAATGCCAATACAGTTACTACTGTGGAGAATGACTTAAAGATTGACTTACCTGACAGTACATTTGATTCTTTGCTTTGTACACCTATGATAGGCGTTACTGTTGCTTCAGCGAATTCTGACTCTAATGTTGCTCATGTCTTTGAAGGTCCTGAAGATGTTTGTGTATCATGTGGTTTGTTGCATGCTGTTATCACTTGTGGAGATAATAATGATGTCTGTAACATTGATGATAATGAATGTAATGATGGTGTTGCTAACGTTGTAAATGTTGGTGATAATTTGACCTGGATAGTTGCATTCCGAGTAAGGTTAGTGGTGATCTGGGTTTATATGCTATTTCCAATTTCTGTGATATTGATTGTTCTGATGTCAGTCGCAATAACAATGATGCTGATAATAATATTGATAATAATGACAGTCATAATTCTACAGACAATGAAAATGATGATATTAGTGCTAATGATGAGGGTGATAATAATAACAATTATAATGATGATCTCAATGATGATGATATAAATGATAACGCCGACCCCAGTGTAACCTTCAGCGGAAACCTAAGTTATGCCAGTTTCTCACTCTCTTCTTTGCGCTTCCTTTCTTTGAATGTTGGTGGTTTGATATCAAAGCTGAAGTTTCCAGATTTAGAGAATCAGATAAGGAGTGCTGATATTATTTGTTTGTCAGAAACCAAACTTGATAACTTTGACAATATTGCAATTGATGGGTATTCTGTCTTTATGAAGAATAGGAAGGCTTTTAAAAGGAAATCAGGTGGTATTGCTCTTTTAGTTAAACATGAGTTGTTAGATTATATTAAAGTTGTAGAGCATCAATCTTGTAAGGAAAGTATACAAACTGGCTTTGATAAATATTATCGCTTGGTGCAGCACTCGGTTTCAGAGGATGGTTTATTCTTTGAATTATCTATTCCTCGTAATAATGTACTCCAGACATGTTTATGTGTAGTGGTTTATATTCCCCCTGAAAATTCAGTTTATGTGAACAGGAACGCCTTTCAAGAACTGGCTGATACTCTGACTAATTGGAATGACGATTGTAATGTAGTTATGTTGGGTGACTTCAATGCTAGGACGGGTACAGTTAGGGACTTTGTAGAAGATGAACAAGAAGTGGATAATTTTATTGCCAGTACTGCCGATTTAATTGATGTTTACGGTATCCAGAAAGTTAGGGTATCTCAGGACAGTAATGTAAACAATTTTGGCAACTCTCTCATAGATTTCTGTATTACACAGAACTTATTGATCGTCAATGGTAGAGCCGGCGATGATGCTAGTTTAGGTAGACCTACTTGCAAAGGTGTTAGCGTAGTTGATTATGTGGTTGCCTCCCCTGCCATGTTTACCCACGTTGCTAGGTTTGCCGTTGGCGACTTTGATGAGTGTCTCTCGGATGTCCATAGCCCTTTATTTTTTACATTAGCCTTTAATGATCTTTTGTTTGAAGATAATCCCTTAGTGAGTGATCTTAATATCCATTCTGTTAATAAACCTTTCAAGCCAATATGGGAAAAAGAATCTCAGAATGTTTTCATAGACAGCATTGATGATGAGCGTGTTCAAGATGTAAGGCTTACGCTGGAGCACCTCTTACACAGTGGGCAGGATATAGCTCAAGTCGATGTTAATAAAATTAACAAAGAAATTGCTGATATTTTATTGTCTGCTGCCAGCAATGCCGACATGCTAAGAAACATCAGCAATAACAGGGCGAAGAAGAAGAAGAAAAAAATGCCGTGGTTTGATGGCGAATGTAGGCTGAAAAGAAAAGTTTTTCGTAACGCTAAACGAAAGCATGCCCGTGTTCACGATCAGAATTCGGGGGAATTGAGGAAACAAGCGTACAAAGCATACAAAAGCACTGTTTGTAGGAAGTTTAATGCACATAGAAGAAATATGCATGCCAGTTTACGTACAATGAAGTGTAGAGATTTTAAAGCATATTGGAAGTTTTTGAATGAGCGCTCGAATAATGAACCACCTAATGTATCTATGCCTACACACGATGACTTTGTTAATTATTTTGAAGAGCTTGGTAACATCCCTGAGAATGAAATTCTACATCCTACAGACCCCCTTGACACCGAAACACACGTATTTGATAATAATAGTTTAAATGCTGATATTACACAAGAGGAGGTGTTAAAATCTATTAGAAAATTAAAAAATAATAAAGCTTGTGGTATTGATTATATTCTGAACGAGTTCTTAAAGGCTTCTTCTCCAAAGTTGTTAAATACTATCACAATGTTGTTTAATCTTGTTTTAAGCAGTGGTAAAATTCCAGATGACTGGTCAGTTGGCATAATTTGCCCGTTGTATAAAGGTAAAGGGGATAGGTTAAATGTAGATAATTATAGAGGTATAACGGTGCTTAGCTGTATGGGTAAACTTTTCACCAGCGTAATTAATGACAGGATTAACATATTTCTAGACTCAAATAAGTTGTTAGGCAATGAACAAGCAGGTTTTAGGAAAGGATATTCAACCACTGACCACGTTTTTACTCTTTATTGCTTAATTGACATTTATTTGCAGCAAAGGAAAAAATTGTTTTGTACGTTTATTGATTATAAAAAAGCATTTGACAATGTACAGCGTAGTATGCTTTGGGAGAAGCTAATTAAAACTGGTATTACTGGAAGAGTTTTGACAGTGATTAAAGATATGTATGAAAAAGCCAAGTCATGTGTTAGAACCCATGATGGTCTGTCATCTACTTTTTTTACGTGTAACGCTGGAGTGAGGCAAGGAGAAAATCTGTCACCTGTATTATTTTCTTTGTTTTTGAATGATTTAAGGTCTTTCCTTGCAGAACATATCGACGGGTTATCATTGCCACAGAATTTGGCGAATGGCCTCGGCTTTTCTGATGTTGAACAGTATTTTCATTTGTTTTTGTTACTTTATGCTGATGATACTGTCATTTTATCAGAGTCTGCTGAAGACATGCAGAAGGCCTTAGATATTTTAGATCTATACTGTACAAAATTTGGATTGTGTTTAAATATTGCAAAAACGAAAGTGATGATTTTTTCCCGCGGTAAAGTTAGAAGGTTGCCTGTTTTTAAGTTTAAAAATGTAATTCTTGAAATTGTTTGGGAATATAAATATCTGGGTACCCTTTTTCAATATAATAACAAATTTCAAAAAAATATCAGATCCATGAGTGTATCAGCTGAACGTGCTATGTTTGCGCTTTTAAAAAAATGTAGAAAACTGGATTTGCCCCTTGATATTCAGTTAGATCTTTTTGATAAATGTGTAAAACCGATTTTGTTGTATAACTGCGAGGTATGGGCCCATGAAAAAATGATAATATGTGATCGATTACAACTAAAATTTTTGAAGTTGATTCTTAATGTTAAAACTAGTACGCCGACCTGTATGGTTTTAGGTGAAGTTGGCTGTTTTCCTGTTTCCTTAGATGCTAAATGCAGGCTACTCTGTTTCTGGTATAAACTTTGTATTGATTGTTGCAATGATTCTGTTAGAATGTCAGTACTTATGTTTCGACTATGCTCTTATTTATTTTTTAATTCTGAGTATAAACTATCCTGGCTATGTACTGTTCGCTCTCTGCTAAATGATCTTGGTCTGTCTTTCATTTGGTTAAACGGCTGTAAATACTCTTTGAATTGTTTTAAGACCATGGTCAAACAACGCTTGAGAGACCAGTTCTTGCAAACCTGGCATCAGGATGTATTCGCTCATAATGCTTGTATTACGTATAGAATTTTTAAGAGTACGTTCTGTTTGAAGATTATTTAATTTCCTTGTCACCTCTATCGAGAAGAAACTTATTGAAATTTAGGCTCAGCTGTCACAAACTGCCAATTCAATCACTTAGATATTTGAATATTCAGAGAGAAGATAGAATGTGTGCTCTGTGTGATCTGGATGAACTAGGTGATGAATTTCATTATCTGTTTAGATGTACAAATTCTGTGTTAGTTATTAACAGACTTTCTTTAATACCTCAATACTTCAGGAATCACCCGAATGCCTATAAGTTAAATCAGTTATTGAACTCTAAATCTAAACGCAGATTGTCTGATTTGAGCCGTTTTATAGGGATTATTTTTTCACTTTTCCAGTAGTGACGCACAGTTCTCTTTTAATTTTATGTCAAACTTCTATTTTCATGTTTGGACGAATATAATCAAAGAGTAGGTTGCTAAATTTAAGCCGCTTTATTGCAGTTTGAGTTATGTCACTATTTATATATTGTGTATTCCCTTTTGTCTTATTTTGTGAACCATGCAATGCTGTACATTTTTCTTTCCATGTTGACTCAACATAAAACTTTACACGGATGTTTGAAATTTCAGAGGTTTATCTGTGATACCTATGGAGCAGCTTTTTTTGTGCCGTTCATTGTTTTTTAATGTAATTCCCCATCCCCCCTTTTCCCCTTTTTTGGCTAAAATGCCCCCTGGGCTATGAGCCTTGTTTCATGATTTAATTATATGTGATTTTGTTAATAAAAGGACAAAGTTCCAAAGTTCCAAAGGACAAAGTTCCAAAAGTTTACTAAGTAAGCTACCAAGGCTTCCTAGAAAAGTCCATCAATTTTTTGGTCTATATGGGAAAACATGCTGAAACCTCAATTTGATTTTTAATGGAAGCGCGCGGAATGAGGCTATTGCAGTTTGTGGACATTTTGTTTATTTATTTATCTCAGAAACGGTTAAACGTTCGGTAAGGAAATGTCGGCTATAACGATTTCGCTGGTTTTGAGCACACAGCAGGCCGATCCGTAGTGCCCAGCACTTTCCCAGATCAGCGTCCATACCGGACAAACTTTATAGTAGAGGCAAAGAAGGACTTCCGGCTAAGCAATTTATATATATAGATACTGTACCTCGGGTTATTAACTATAAATAATTATTATACACCTGGTTATTTACGTATCTGTAAATACTGTTCCTCTGATTATGGACTTACACCTCTAGTTATGTCCGTATCTGTAAATACTGTACCTGTGGTTATAGGGTCAGGTGTGTGGTAATGGTGATGACACGCACAAAGTCACCAACACAACCACTTGCTCTGTGCCGCAGTTTCCTATCTTACCGGTCCACATCAATGTTGTTATCCGTTATACCAAAATTGCACATTTCAGCTCTATTCCCGAGTCCCACCCAATTGCCACCACTCTAAGGGACCTGAAGGATTAAAGTATTTCCACCCAAATTATTGTGGGTCAAAATTAACAGGTTGCTTTGAACAAATATGTAAATTAGCCTTCATGCACATAAGTAGAAAGAAAGAAAGAAAGAAAGAAAGAGATTTCTCTTATATAGCGCACTTACAAGCTCAGAGAGCTTATCAAGTCGCTGACCCGTAATATCCAGCAATCACACAATAGTTTGCTGAAGTCAGGATCAGGATTCGAACCCACGTTACGCTCTCAACGACAAATGTGTTTAACAACAAATTATGTCCATTGACTTAGACTTTTGCGAGAGACCAAATATGATGACATGGGAGGCAGGCCACTTATAAAATTTAATTTCTCTGTTTTCAGTAGCAAGCTCATGGTGTAAGGGAGGCACGGCGGCCTAATGGTAGAGCTTTGGCTTGTGGATCTGAAGGTCCCGGGTTCGAGCCCAGGCCGGGGCATTGTGTTGTGTCCTTGGGAAAGACACTTTACTCCCGTTTCCTACTCCTTCGGATGAGAGTATAAACTGAGGTCTAGTCTGTGTCGCATACATTCCATCATAACGGACTTTAAAGATCCTGACGCTCATGTCCTAGACGGGTGAGTGCCGGTGACAAGAACACACCCAGCATGCACTTAGGTCCTTCTCCCCCATCCCTGGCTGCCCAGGATTGTGCTCAGTTGTACGGACGTCAGACCATGCGCCCAAAGGCTGCGGGTGGGCGTCTCGAACGGCTTGAGTTAGATCCTGTGTCGGCCAGCGCCTTGAGCAGCTCTTGAGCTGGTAAAGCGCTATTTAAGAACGATTAAATAAAAATAAAATAAGGGAGGTAACAAATGTTGAACTCATTTCATATTGAAGATGGCATGGGTTATCCCAGTTAGGAAGTGATTAACCTCTAACCCTTTTGCCTCAACTGTTTATAGTAATTTCTAGATAAGAACAAAAACAACAAATACGACCAGTCAACACAATATTTTAACATTATTCAGGACAGCAACAATTTCACCCACGTATATTTGTCTAAAGGAACCATCTTTCTGCGCGAAATGCCCTTACTGCACTCGTAATAAAAAATAATAACTACTAACAGTGTATAGATACATACTAATAATTGATAAAAGATTAACAATAGTATTGAATAAAATTTATAAGGAAATAATTTTTATATATTAATTGATTTTTTTAGTGTAGCAAATTGAAATCTTCGCGATAATGGGTTGGAGGATACGTAGTTTTTGATTGGGATAACCCATGCCATCTTTACAATTAAGAAAGTTCAACATTGGTTACCTCCCTTACACTATCAGCCCTAAATAAGACACTGCCTTCTATGCTACTTAAAATAGATAAAAGTGACAAAAATAACTAGTATATTTTCCTACAGTCATGAATCAGAACGAACCAAATTTGCGTCTGTCGGTCGTCGATCCTTTGCATGCTTTATCTCAGGTAGCTTTGGGCAGATCTGTTCAAACTTAGATATTAAGATACTACTCAGTTATTTATGTAAATTATATTTGCATTTCTGAAAGATGACTATGGCTGAGACCCACCATTTTGTAAACGCAGTTCGTGCTGTATCTCAAAGCTGTGAAAACAGATTTTGATTGAGCTTAACTTACATATAGTTCGAAGAGTAGCCTATCGTTTTATGCTTTCAATTTGCTTATTTAGAATAAAACAGATAGGACAGCTTCGCAAAATATATTAGCACTTTTGTAAATGCTGTATTTTATATAGCTGTGTATGTGTGTGAGTTTAGTAAAGACGTTTGAATGTATAGCCATAGTGTTGTTGTTGTTGTTGTTGTTATTGTTGTTATTGTTGTTGTTGTTGTTGTTCTTCTTCTTCTTCTTCTTCTTCTTCTTCTTCTCATTATAATCATCTGGGCAGATCTGCGCATGATGCTCAATATCTCAAAAGCGTCTGAAGCAATTTTGTTGAGTTTTGGAATGAAGGTACTTCCAGTCATAGGCCATCCTTCAGTAACAGTCCCACTGTCGGTCATTCGGTCGATCCATCGCTCCCAATTTCACTTTAAAAAAAAAAAATCAAAACATACTTTTTGCGTGATCTCAAGAATAACTCAAAATTCATCATTTTTATTTTGCGGATAATTTAACTACTGCCCAGAATGTTATATCGTTCGTATTTGGTTAAAAGTCAAAGTCATTGCGCTTCACCATTGTGACGAGATTACTAGTTTTACCCTGCCTATTTACTATTTAGCCTTGTTTAGTCATTGTAACCTTAGAAAGTTAGGGTATTACACAGCAGCCGATTACAGTATAGGAGGTACACACACTGCGAGCTTGATGCAGGCAGTTAGTGACGTCAGCACTGTGTGCCTTGAATCTGAAAGTTTTAACCAATGGGACGCAGGCAGAGCGGTTAGAGCCGGTTCTGACTGGGTCAAAACCTAGCATAGCTTAAGTCAGTGCTACGAAAGACACCGAAGTCTACACAGCTAGACCGGAGCAGAGAACTATCTTCACTCATAGACCAGGAAACAGGACTTTAGAATCTTAGAATTCTATCAAGTAGCCACGAGGCCTGACTTTGTCAAACAGGTAAATGAACATACTTCTGTTTCATCGTGATATATTTATATTATTGTTGAAATTGTGTTTGTAGAATTTGCCATGCATAGATGTGAATTGTTAATCCGAATTTGCGTGACCACGTGGCGAAACACGACCAGTTGCGCCGCCATGTTGTATACCTGACGGAACCACTGTTGTTGAACCTATATGTATGTTTGCAGACCAGTGGCTGTACCAGTGAATGTTTATATTATTATTAATTCTGTATGTGTGTAGTTAGCCACGTTTTATATTTATGTATGTATAGGAAATTAGAGTTGAGATTCCAGTGGACCACGGACGTAGCAGAATGTTCGTCGCTTATGTATAGAGATGTGGAGCTATCACTGAGGGCTACTTTGGCTTTCAGTGAGACGCTCTGCACAAACCGATTATTCAGGGTTGTGCAGAATTTCGTCTCTTATATTACAGACGAGCAGGCGAGCTATCCCGTGCGCCCAACTCCACAGGAAAACCAAGTTGGCTGTTTAGCCCCTACAGCACAAGACTGAGGGAGCAACCCTGGAAAAACCCCTGCAAGACCCCACAGCGTGGCAAGGGACCAAACTACACGACGACACATCGTGTACCAGAAGCTACCTCAACGAAGGACTTCAAACACACCACACTGCAGTTAAGTGACACGGAAGAAGTGCACCCAAACTGATAGCAAAAGGACCACAGTAGTCCACTCTTCAGAAACTATAGTAAAACGGACCACAGTAGTCCAATCTTCATGAAATCTAGAAGCCAGTGCCCGATGAAGACATAACAGCTGCATAGACTATCAGCGATCGAATTATTTGCATTGACTTATGACGTTTTAAGGTAGATTAGCACATCAAAGATCTTGTATAGAGTAGAAGAAATAAATGTGTGATTTTTAACTGTTATCAAGTGGCTGGACTACATATGATTCATAGCCGTGTGAAAGCTAGTGTGACAGTGATCTTTTACCATTTTTCTATCTATCTCTGTATCCCAGCCTTAACACAGACCGAGCTAAACAAATAAATTTATTAAAGTAATTCACAGGGTGACTAACTAGCAGTTCCCATCGAATAAAGCGTGAGGGTTACAGCATTCCATTGTGCAGAGCCCAGTAACCCATAAACCCCACGTGACACTTTAATTGGCGAGCCTGCCAGGATCTGTGTATAATAGGAATTGGGTATAACCGGATCTAGGTACAATAAAATTAGATAACAGTAGAAGTAGAATAACTTAGAATAGTTGTAAGTGTAGAACACGGACTCAATTTAGGTGCACTATTCTTTAGTTAAAAACTTTTTTGCTTCAATTCTTTTTGTGCCTGTATGTTGCATTGTTCTTTTGCAGGTTTTGCTTAAGTAACTGTTGTATGCCATTGACTATTGTTTTATTCTATTATTGATTACGAATTTTATGGTCTTTGCATTGTTGTTATTGAATTGCAATATTGCTAGTGTTTTGGTATTCCACTTGATTCAGAGGTTGGCCATAGACACGTTTGACAATGTCGGACCCAGTGGCCTTGAGATTGCGTTTCAAGGATTTAGGAGAAGCTTTACACTTAGCTGGAGGAGACCTAATTGCGTATATCAATGCAGAGGTAGAGAAACAGGAGGCTAAGGCAGAGAGAGCAGCAGAGAGAGAACAGAAAAAAACTAGACAGGGAAGCAGAACAAAAGAAAGCAGAACTAGAAGCAGAACAGAAGAAACTCGCATTAGAAGCAGAGCAGAAAAAACTAGACAGAGAAGCAGAACAGAAGAAAGCAGAACTAGAGGCAGAGCAGAAGAAACTAGAGCTAGAGGCAGAAAGAGAACAGAAGAAGGTAGCAGCAGAGAGAGAAGCAGAAAGTAGGAGATGGGAGTATGAGAGGGCAGAAAAGGAAAAAGACAGACAGCATGAGTTAGAGCTAAGAAGATTGGGATCAGGAGCTTCAAGTTCTTCCTCCACCCCTCCCCACTCAGATCAACTAGAGGTAGCATCCAACCCCGTACTAGGGATGTCATTTCCACTGGGGACATTCAACGAAAGAGAAGAAGGTCTAGATCTCTATCTGACTAGGTTTGAGCGTCTAGCAACAGAGTATAAACTAGATCCCACCCATTGGTCTTTTAAGCTTAGTCAAGGGCTAGTGTGACAGTGATCTTTTACCATTTTTCTATGTATCTCTGTATCCCAGCCTTAACACAGACCGAGCTAAACAAATAAATTTATTAAAGTAATTCACAGGGTGACTAACTAGCAGTTCCCATCGAATAAAGCGTGAGGGTTACAGCATTCCATTGTGCAGAGCCCAGTAACCCATAAACCCCACGTGACAACCATTTTCCAAACCTGTTTTACACTGCATCTAAAATTCAACTGAGCCGATTAGAAGTTTTTGTTCTTGCTTGAATAGAGTTCACATAGTGGCAAAGCATTCCATGTTCTCCTTTTCACAACACCGCCAACAAAATGACTGACGTCTTTGCATCCAATAAGCGGAAATATTGCTGACTGAATACGTGACTTTTTGACTGACAGAGAACAAACAGTAAGAGTTGGCAGTAAGATGTCTAGTAAACTTAAAGTACGGAGCGGTATTCCTCAAGGTAGCATTTAAGACCCAATATTATTCACAGCTTTTAATAAACGACTTACCAGAATGTGTACAGAGCACTTGCAATATATTTGCCGACGACACAAATATATATGACGTTACTAGCAATGGTGTTAAAATACAGCAGGATCTTGACAGCTTATAAGATTGGTCAAACTTGAGGAATTTATATTTTAATGTTGAAAAGTGTAAAGTGTTGCATATTGGCAAGATCCTCAGAATAAACATACAAAGAAAGTTCGCAGTTTTAGCCTAATAGACCATGTATAACACGTGATGAAGAGAAGAGAAAGATTTGGGTATGACATTTGACAAACCCTCTCATTTGATCCACATATACAGAATTGTGTCAATAAAGCAAACAAAATGATAGGAGTTATTAAAAGGACTTTCAGTTTCGTAGATTAAGAAATTATCTGTAATGTGTACAAGTCGATGGTTAGGACTCACGTTGAGATGCAAATACAGTATGGTATCCTGTGTTTAAAAGATAGTCTATTGTAATTGAGAGAGTGCAGAGGAGAGCTACAAAACTTGTGAAGGCCTGTAAGGATAGGCCCTATAATGAAAGATTAAAGCACCTAGGACTGCATTCATTGTATGGCCGTAGAATTAGAGGGAATTTGATACAAGCATACACAATTTACAATGGAATGGATGATTTAAAGTGGTCTGTTTTCTTTGCGTCGCCTCATTGCAATATTACACGCATGTCCGAAGGGAAAGTATTTATTCAGCATTCCAATACTAATATAAGGAAGTTTTTCTTTTCTAACAGAGTTGCTACTAATTAGAATAATCTACCTGTCTCACTTAAGTATGCACCAAGCATAAATACGTTTAAAAACCAGTTAAAAATACTTCCAGAGTTTAAAAATATATATTGTATTTGTCACAAAGAAAGGGGTTGGGGGGATGAGGATAAGCACTTAATCCCTCGCACTGTGTTGCCTCCCTTGTATAGGCCAACGTTGCGATGACATTCAAGGGAATAAGGCTGGGGGTTACTAAAGATTGAGAGACAGTCAAAAGGCCAGACGAGAAGAAGGTAGGCTAGACTAGTAAGAAATTCACACAAGGGGGAGTCCAGTTGATACAGTATTTAACTAGTCAATTTTATTAAAGGGAAGTAGGTCGTCTGAGTTGGATAACCTAAGGATGAGTCACTGAATATTGTCAATAATAGTTCGGAGTATCTTGGAGATATTCTGGGTGGGCGGCTTTGGGAATGCTAGGGCGATTGAGGACTGATTTCATCACTGAGCAGGAGGATATCTGGATTGTTCAGGGCGGCTTGGCCAGAGTGTCTTCGAATTGTGGTGGCCGCAGGATAGTAACTTAGCTTCGTTTTGCGTAGGGCGGTGGTTGGTCCCGGATTCTGGATGGTCGGCTTTTCAAAGAGTTCTCGAAGTTAGCTTGAATAGCAAGTGACCGATTTACTTTGCGTGAACAAGTGCAGTTTATTATAAAGTCCGTGCATCAAGGGGAGACCGTAAAAGTCAGAATTTGCATAAGAGCGGAGTACGACTATTTTGTGGGCGCGTTTGAATGCAGGGCGATTGAGACTGTTCATCTGAGCGGAGGATCGAATCCAGGCGCAGACCCTGTGACAGAGAGGCATTTGTGGTACTGTGCTGTGCGGAGGGGCGTTGTAGTGCTAATAGCTGCCCAACAGAGGATCCTCGTAGGATAAGGATGTTTAGAGTTCGAGGGGATATTAACTGCCATTGATCAATGGAGGTGTTCTGTCCGTTTCGTGAGAATTAAACCAAGACTTAGTGGTCAGTGAAGAGATTAGGTGACCATTTGTTTTATGAAAGTATTTTGAACCAGCCAAAAGAAGACAAAGCCTCAAAGACTAACCAGTTGTATTTGTCTGTGCTGTGTTGTGTTGTGGTGTTGGGGGGAAATGTTTGGAGTGCGAAGGCCAGAGCCTGTGACAGATTGTATTGTGATTTTATGTGATTGTGTGTTGGCGTATGAGTGGTGATGAGTGTGGGGAAGGATGTTTGTATGCGAGTGAATTTTTTGATTTTATTATAATGTTTCTTATGATTTTCTTATTATTATGTGATGGGGAAATTGTCTGTTGTGTGTTAAAGGTTTGGAAAATGAAAATGGGTCAGAGAGGGGAGAGTGTGTATGTATGGAGAGAGCGATAGAATGTATTTTACAAAGATGAAGGGAGGATAGAAGGATTGCATGTATATAGTATGGTTAGATAGTATGAATGAAGGAGAGATATATCGTGATGTTATATAACCGTGGGGGTGAATGGCATGATGTGTGAGAGGGATGAATCAGGGCTGTGTGATTGAAGTGTGGCTTATTGAAGTTATGTACATTTATATAAAATTGTGTTATAAGATGCGAATTATTAGCATCAAAGGTTGATTTATATTATATGTGTGTATAGCATCTTGTATTATCATCATGGTATTCATACACAGGTCAAGATGGTGGACGGAGGACGGCGTGTTATATTATATTATATAGTGTTTTGTTTTGTAAGCAGGCTGTTAAGACTGTGTATATGCTTACAGGTTTGGGCTGTTACTTCTACGCATTATTTCAACGCTGTTGCTTCTGATGTTGCTTCTTATGCTGTACTTATGTTGCTGTTGTTGACGCTAACCCACACGGTTCGATTGTACACGTACTCCGTAGCCCTTCTCCAACTGCTTCCTATGAAAGTACTCCCATAGGGTAATCCTTGTAGTGCGTAGCTTCCTTTAGCAGACACTTCCTCAATGCTAAGCTAACCACACTAACACCACTTTCCTATTCTTCCTACACTCCGTACTGAGCGTAAACTGTAGAAAAAGCAATATTCCAACTAGTATGCCTGGACCAGTTAATATCATCCGTCATCAACCGTCCTACCCTATATCCACAGAACACACACCACAAAAACCAGAGCACAAGACAACCAGGTCTAACCCGTAGCTCTGTCACAACCTGTTCTGACTTACAGTGAGTAAACCTCTTCACTGGCTAACCGACCTTATGCTGTTTATCACGATTTGCACGCATAACCACGCATACGACAACACGCAGTTACTACCCCTAACTCATTAACTCTCCACACACACAGTCTAGCCGGTTTCATCACAGACTGCCCTGTGACATTAGTTTATAAATAATAATAATAATAATAATAATAATAATAATAATAATAATAATAATAATAATAATAATAATAATAATAATAATAATAATAAATTAAAGGTAAAAAGCCTAAATTAAAAAGAAAAATATCCATATTGTAGTGGGGAAAAAAAAAAGCCCCGCGTGAGATTTGAACTTGGGTCGCCCTGGACGGTAGGCGAATGTTTTACTAAGTAAGCTACCAAGGCTTCCTAGAAAAGTCCATCAATTTTTTGGTCTATATGGGAAAACATGCTGAAACCTCAATTTGATTTTTAATGGAAGCGCGCGGAATGAGGCTATTGCAGTTTGTGGACATTTTGTTTATTTATTTATCTCAGAAACGGTTAAACGTTCGGTAAGGAAATGTCGGCTATAACGATTTCGCTGGTTTTGAGCACACAGCAGGCCAATCCGTAGTGCCCAGCACTTTCCCAGATCAGCGTCCATACCGGACAAACTTTATAGTAGAGGCAAAGAAGGACTTCCGGCTAAGCAATTTATATATATAGATACTGTACCTCGGGTTATTAACTATAAATAATTATTATACACCTGGTTATTTACGTATCTGTAAATACTGTTCCTCTGATTATGGACTTACACCTCTAGTTATGTCCGTATCTGTAAATACTGTACCTGTGGTTATAGGGTCAGGTGTGTGGTAATGGTGATGATACGCACAAAGTCACCAACACAACCACTTGCTCTGTGCCGCAGTTTCCTATCTTACCGGTCCACATCAATGTTGTTATCCGTTATACCAAAATTGCACATTTCAGCTCTATTCCCGAGTCCCACCCAATTGCCACCACTCTAAGGGACCTGAAGGATTAAAGTATTTCCACCCAAATTATTGTGGGTCAAAATTAACAGGTTGCTTTGAACAAATATGTAAATTAGCCTTCATGCACATAAGTAGAAAGAAAGAAAGAAAGAAAGAGATTTCTCTTATATAGCGCACTTACAAGCTCAGAGAGCTTATCAAGTCGCTGACCCGTAATATCCAGCAATCACACAATAGTTTGCTGAAGTCAGGATCAGGATTCGAACCCACGTTACGCTCTCAACGACAAATGTGTTTAACAACAAATTATGTCCATTGACTTAGACTTTTGCGAGAGACCAAATATGATGACATGGGAGGCAGGCCACTTATAAAATTTAATTTCTCTGTTTTCAGTAGCAAGCTCATGGTGTAAGGGAGGCACGGCGGCCTAATGGTAGAGCTTTGGCTTGTGGATCTGAAGGTCCCGGGTTCGAGCCCAGGCCGGGGCATTGTGTTGTGTCCTTGGGAAAGACACTTTACTCCCGTTTCCTACTCCTTCGGATGAGAGTATAAACTGAGGTCTAGTCTGTGTCGCATACATTCCATCATAACGGACTTTAAAGATCCTGACGCTCATGTCCTAGACGGGTGAGTGCCGGTGACAAGAACACACCCAGCATGCACTTAGGTCCTTCTCCCCCATCCCTGGCTGCCCAGGATTGTGCTCAGTTGTACGGACGTCAGACCATGCGCCCAAAGGCTGCGGGTGGGCGTCTCGAACGGCTTGAGTTAGATCCTGTGTCGGCCAGCGCCTTGAGCAGCTCTTGAGCTGGTAAAGCGCTATTTAAGAACGATTAAATAAAAATAAAATAAGGGAGGTAACAAATGTTGAACTCATTTCATATTGAAGATGGCATGGGTTATCCCAGTTAGGAAGTGATTAACCTCTAACCCTTTTGCCTCAACTGTTTATAGTAATTTCTAGATAAGAACAAAAACAACAAATACGACCAGTCAACACAATATTTTAACATTATTCAGGACAGCAACAATTTCACCCACGTATATTTGTCTAAAGGAACCATCTTTCTGCGCGAAATGCCCTTACTGCACTCGTAATAAAAAATAATAACTACTAACAGTGTATAGATACATACTAATAATTGATAAAAGATTAACAATAGTATTGAATAAAATTTATAAGGAAATAATTTTTATATATTAATTGATTTTTTTAGTGTAGCAAATTGAAATCTTCGCGATAATGGGTTGGAGGATACGTAGTTTTTGATTGGGATAACCCATGCCATCTTTACAATTAAGAAAGTTCAACATTGGTTACCTCCCTTACACTATCAGCCCTAAATAAGACACTGCCTTCTATGCTACTTAAAATAGATAAAAGTGACAAAAATAACTAGTATATTTTCCTACAGTCATGAATCAGAACGAACCAAATTTGCGTCTGTCGGTCGTCGATCCTTTGCATGCTTTATCTCAGGTAGCTTTGGGCAGATCTGTTCAAACTTAGATATTAAGATACTACTCAGTTATTTATGTAAATTATATTTGCATTTCTGAAAGATGACTATGGCTGAGACCCACCATTTTGTAAACGCAGTTCGTGCTGTATCTCAAAGCTGTGAAAACAGATTTTGATTGAGCTTAACTTACATATAGTTCGAAGAGTAGCCTATCGTTTTATGCTTTCAATTTGCTTATTTAGAATAAAACAGATAGGACAGCTTCGCAAAATATATTAGCACTTTTGTAAATGCTGTATTTTATATAGCTGTGTATGTGTGTGAGTTTAGTAAAGACGTTTGAATGTATAGCCATAGTGTTGTTGTTGTTGTTGTTGTTATTGTTGTTGTTGTTGTTGTTGTTCTTCTTCTTCTTCTTCTTCTTCTTCTTCTTCTCATTATAATCATCTGGGCAGATCTGCGCATGATGCTCAATATCTCAAAAGCGTCTGAAGCAATTTTGTTGAGTTTTGGAATGAAGGTACTTCCAGTCATAGGCCATCCTTCAGTAACAGTCCCACTGTCGGTCATTCGGTCGATCCATCGCTCCCAATTTCACTTTAAAAAAAAAAAATCAAAACATACTTTTTGCGTGATCTCAAGAATAACTGAATCAAAATTCATCATTTTTATTTTGCGGATAATTTAACTACTGCCCAGAATGTTATATCGTTCGTATTTGGTTAAAAGTCAAAGTCATTGCGCTTCACCATTGTGACGAGATTACTAGTTTTACCCTGCCTATTTACTATTTAGCCTTGTTTAGTCATTGTAACCTTAGAAAGTTAGGGTATTACACAGCAGCCGATTACAGTATAGGAGGTACACACACTGCGAGCTTGATGCAGGCAGTTAGTGACGTCAGCACTGTGTGCCTTGAATCTGAAAGTTTTAACCAATGGGACGCAGGCAGAGCGGTTAGAGCCGGTTCTGACTGGGTCAAAACCTAGCATAGCTTAAGTCAGTGCTACGAAAGACACCGAAGTCTACACAGCTAGACCGGAGCAGAGAACTATCTTCACTCATAGACCAGGAAACAGGACTTTAGAATCTTAGAATTCTATCAAGTAGCCACGAGGCCTGACTTTGTCAAACAGGTAAATGAACATACTTCTGTTTCATCGTGATATATTTATATTATTGTTGAAATTGTGTTTGTAGAATTTGCCATGCATAGATGTGAATTGTTAATCCGAATTTGCGTGACCACGTGGCGAAACACGACCAGTTGCGCCGCCATGTTGTATACCTGACGGAACCACTGTTGTTGAACCTATATGTATGTTTGCAGACCAGTGGCTGTACCAGTGAATGTTTATATTATTATTAATTCTGTATGTGTGTAGTTAGCCACGTTTTATATTTATGTATGTATAGGAAATTAGAGTTGAGATTCCAGTGGACCACGGACGTAGCAGAATGTTCGTCGCTTATGTATAGAGATGTGGAGCTATCACTGAGGGCTACTTTGGCTTTCAGTGAGACGCTCTGCACAAACCGATTATTCAGGGTTGTGCAGAATTTCGTCTCTTATATTACAGACGAGCAGGCGAGCTATCCCGTGCGCCCAACTCCACAGGAAAACCAAGTTGGCTGTTTAGCCCCTACAGCACAAGACTGAGGGAGCAACCCTGGAAAAACCCCTGCAAGACCCCACAGCGTGGCAAGGGACCAAACTACACGACGACACATCGTGTACCAGAAGCTACCTCAACGAAGGACTTCAAACACACCACACTGCAGTTAAGTGACACGGAAGAAGTGCACCCAAACTGATAGCAAAAGGACCACAGTAGTCCACTCTTCAGAAACTATAGTAAAACGGACCACAGTAGTCCAATCTTCATGAAATCTAGAAGCCAGTGCCCGATGAAGACATAACAGCTGCATAGACTATCAGCGATCGAATTATTTGCATTGACTTATGACGTTTTAAGGTAGATTAGCACATCAAAGATCTTGTATAGAGTAGAAGAAATAAATGTGTGATTTTTAACTGTTATCAAGTGGCTGGACTACATATGATTCATAGCCGTGTGAAAGCTAGTGTGACAGTGATCTTTTACCATTTTTCTATCTATCTCTGTATCCCAGCCTTAACACAGACCGAGCTAAACAAATAAATTTATTAAAGTAATTCACAGGGTGACTAACTAGCAGTTCCCATCGAATAAAGCGTGAGGGTTACAGCATTCCATTGTGCAGAGCCCAGTAACCCATAAACCCCACGTGACACTTTAAGTGGCGAGCCTGCCAGGATCTGTGTATAATAGGAATTGGGTATAACCGGATCTAGGTACAATAAAATTAGATAACAGTAGAAGTAGAATAACTTAGAATAGTTGTAAGTGTAGAACACGGACTCAATTTGGGTGCACTATTCTTTAGTTAAAAACTTTTTTGCTTCAATTCTTTTTGTGCCTGTATGTTGCATTGTTCTTTTGCAGGTTTTGCTTAAGTAACTGTTGTATGCCATTGACTATTGTTTTATTCTATTATTGATTACGAATTTTATGGTCTTTGCATTGTTGTTATTGAATTGCAATATTGCTAGTGTTTTGGTATTCCACTTGATTCAGAGGTTGGCCATAGACACGTTTGACAATGTCGGACCCAGTGGCCTTGAGATTGCGTTTCAAGGATTTAGGAGAAGCTTTACACTTAGCTGGAGGAGACCTAATTGCGTATATCAATGCAGAGGTAGAGAAACAGGAGGCTAAGGCAGAGAGAGCAGCAGAGAGAGAACAGAAAAAAAATAGACAGGGAAGCAGAACAGAAGAAAGCAGAACTAGAAGCAGAACAGAAGAAACTCGCATTAGAAGCAGAGCAGAAAAAACTAGACAGAGAAGCAGAACAGAAGAAAGCAGAACTAGAGGCAGAGCAGAAGAAACTAGAGCTAGAGGCAGAAAGAGAACAGAAGAAGGTAGCAGCAGAGAGAGAAGCAGAAAGTAGGAGATGGGAGTATGAGAGGGCAGAAAAGGAAAAAGACAGACAGCATGAGTTAGAGCTAAGAAGATTGGGATCAGGAGCTTCAAGTTCTTCCTCCACCCCTCCCCACTCAGATCAACTAGAGGTAGCATCCAACCCCGTACTAGGGATGTCATTTCCACTGGGGACATTCAACGAAAGAGAAGAAGGTCTAGATCTCTATCTGACTAGGTTTGAGCGTCTAGCAACAGAGTATAAACTAGATCCCACCCATTGGTCTTTTAAGCTTAGTCAAGGGCTAGTTTGACAGTGATCTTTTACCATTTTTCTATGTATCTCTGTATCCCAGCCTTAACACAGACCGAGCTAAACAAATAAATTTATTAAAGTAATTCACAGGGTGACTAACTAGCAGTTCCCATCGAATAAAGCGTGAGGGTTACAGCATTCCATTGTGCAGAGCCCAGTAACCCATAAACCCCACGTGACAACCATTTTCCAAACCTGTTTTACACTGCATCTAAAATTCAACTGAGCCGATTAGAAGTTTTTGTTCTTGCTTGAATAGAGTTCACATAGTGGCAAAGCATTCCATGTTCTCCTTTTCACAACACCGCCAACAAAATGACTGACGTCTTTGCATCCAATAAGCGGAAATATTGCTGACTGAATACGTGACTTTTTGACTGACAGAGAACAAACAGTAAGAGTTGGCAGTAAGATGTCTAGTAAACTTAAAGTACGGAGCGGTATTCCTCAAGGTAGCATTCAAGACCCAATATTATTCACAGCTTTTAATAAACGACTTACCAGAATGTGTACAGAGCACTTGCAATATATTTGCCGACGACACAAATATATATGACGTTACTAGCAATGATGTTAAAATACAGCAGGATCTTGACAGCTTATAAGATTGGTCAAACTTGATGAATTTATATTTTAATGTTGAAAAGTGTTTAGTGTTGCATATTGGCAAGATCCTCAGAATAAACATACAAAGAAAGTTCGCAGTTTTAGCCTAATAGACCATGTATAACACGTGATGAAGAGAAGATAAAGATTTGGGTATGACATTTGACAAACCCTCTCATTTGATCCACATATACAGAATTGTGTCAATAAAGCCAACAAAATGATAGGAGTTATTAAAAGGACTTTCAGTTTCGTAGATGAAGAAATTATCTGTAATGTGTACAAGTCGATGGTTAGGACTCACGTTGAGATGCGAATACAGTATGCATGGTATCATGTGTTTAAAAGATAGTCTATTGTAATTGAGAGAGTGCAGAGGAGAGCTACAAAACTTGTGAAGGCCTGTAAGGATAGGCCCTATAATGAAAGATTAAAGCACCTAGGACTGCATTCATTGTATGGCCGTAGAATTAGAGGGAATTTGATACAAGCATACACAATTTACAATGGAATGGATGATTTAAAGTGGTCTGTTTTCTTTGCGTCGCCTCATTGCAATATTACACGCATGTCCGAAGGGAAAGTATTTATTCAGCATTCCAATACTAATATAAGGAAGTTTTTCTTTTCTAACAGAGTTGCTACTAATTGGAATAATCTACCTGTCTCACTTAAGTATGCACCAAGCATAAATACGTTTAAAAACCAGTTAAACATACTTCCAGAGTTTAAAAATATATATTGTATTGCTATGATGAATAAAATACATAGGAAAATGACATGCTCAACAGACCCACCGAGTTATTGCCAAGTTGAGGAAGGGGCATTTAGAAAGGCTTCGTGGCCTGTTTTGCCCCACACTACTACTACTACTACTACTACTACTACTACTACTACTACTACTACTACTACTACTACTAGGCCTACTACTACTAGGCCTACTAACTTATGTGACTTATAGGATCCCTGTTATTTTTCGATTCTGCTTTTTTATGTATGTATTTAAAGTCTTACGAATATGTGTTATATATCTTTAACGCATTTTTGTAATCTGAGGATGATAAATTCAGCGGGAGGTCTGACACCCTCAACATTTCTTAAATCATGAAATTTTATTTTTTGTATTAGTGTGTTTGCAGATCCTAAACGTGTTTTTGATTTTATCAAAGCGATATAGATGACCTATTTAGTGAGTGGTCCTGATTCGGCTCATCGTAGTCTGCTACACACTATAAACAATGAATACAAATAACTAATCCTTTTAAGGTTGTTCTCAGTATTGTGTCTGATATATTGTGGTTTAATAATATATTATATATTCTTAATGTGCCTTTCTGTGAGATTTAATAAATCAATTGCATTTCATCTTAATTGCTTTTGTTTGTGCTCTCAAATAGTAAGATGGACACTTTGCATGCATAAATTTGTTCACCCACACAAATGCAGCATGGAGAAGCGGGATGGGGGAGGGGGGGGGGGGGGCATTTAGCTTCGGCTGTGGGCAATGGGCTGGCATTTTGTCGGCAGCCATCAGTTGCCGATGGTGGGGCGATGGTCAAACATATTGGGGGAATGACGGACCAGTGGGAGGCCGATGCATCAGTTTGGTGGGCCATCATCGCCTAACTAAATGATTAATGTGTGTTTGTTGTGTACGTAGAAGTGTCTTTAACATGTGAGCGTGTATGTTGGTTACAGATCGCCGCGCTTTCGGTCTGATTTAGAAATAAGGTGCGTATATCATCGAGAATTATTATTTTTATCATCATCATCTTATTATTTTTCCTACACCTCCTCTTCTTCAACCAATATTTTTTTCCCATGGATTCACGCATGCTCATGTGAATTTTTAGTTTTATAATCAAGAAGAAGAGGATAAATAACTCGTGTGTTCATCAATGACAAAATGAGTAGATCGGTTATTTCCCTTTAACCATGGGTACTCGCTTCATATGTCCATACCGATCATTAATTTTCTTTATCTCAGACAATGTTATAGTTTATACTGTTGTACACTTTCGCCTTAATTTTGTAACTGCTGATTTTTTTAAGCCACTTTTAGGAAGACCAAAGCCATTTGCAACCGACATAGTTTTTGGCGTTCCTGAAAAAATTGATAGGTTAGTTGAATGAGGACAATAACAAAGCAATGATGCGCGCGCATCACGGAAACTGGTCCGGCCGCAGGCGAAGGAAAGTAGTCTGCAAGCTGAAGACATCCCTCATTAGTTATTTTTGTCGGAGTGTCCTTTTTCTCACACCCCTTATCCGCTTGTCAGAGCGCTAAATCGTTTGATGAATCATCGGTGAGTGTGGAACCAGCGTTGTTTGCTTCTTAAGTCTTTGCTGATTCGTCGTTTTCAGGGCGATTCCAACTAAAGGTGCTTGTTGATTCATTGAACAGTATCGTGAGCTCGACTAGGCTTCGGCAGATTAAAACGTTTTGTTTATTTTTATTTTTATTTTATGGACTCGGGAACATATATATATTTGGCGTCAGTAAGGCAGACGTAACCAACGGTTTCTGCAAGAACAGTCAATTTACCAATTCCAGCGGTTCAGGAAATTTCACTTCGATGGTGCTCATTAAGACAAAATATAATTATGCTTTCCGACCACATACGCTGATACAGTGCCTTAACAGAAAAGAGAACTGACACTGACAGTGGGAGGAACAATGAAAGAGGAAGAAGAATGGCTAAATGATCATATGTAAGAGAGTTGCTGGGGGTTTTGCTCCAGTGTATGTTTGTGTTAAAAACTCTACAATGAAACTGAAAGGGAAAAAAGTGTTTGTCTGAAGTAGCATTCTTTTTGTTATCATTTGTTTCTTGTTATTGTAAATTTTGAATGCTAGCTGTTCTTCATTTTATTCCAATTGCTAGCTAATCTGGTAGTTTGCTGCATAGCGAACATCTGATTTGTGAATGTTTCTTTCAGTGTACCCACCCTACCCAACCCACATTTTTATTAGAGTTTTAGACTTAGTATTGAATCAATTGATCAGTTGTTTTCATTTCATTATTCAACCAACTGATTTAATATCAAAGTGGGCCGTATCATAGTCACACAATCAGTAGTGATGTTTACATACATACATGTATGTTTCATTATTGTTGTTTTTTCCCTTTTTAGCGGAAACTATAGTTTGACGATTAAAATTATGGGGTTAAATCCTAGGACAATGGGTTAAATGGAATGGATTAGGGTGGCCTTTTGGCGCAATTCGTTTGTCGCGGTTTACTGTGCGGAAGGTTGCAAGTTCGATTCCTGCTGGGCACAAACTTAAGTGACTTGGGTAAGAGCCTTTTCAGGCCACCAAGAGTTTTCTCCCTCCTTTCAATAATGGTATTGCCTATTGGATACAGTCTAACTAAAATTTCAAAAATAAAATAAAATGTGATTTTCTTTCCGTCTTCTAATACTAATACTATAGCGACTTGCCTTTACATCACATGTTTGAGTGATCTTATCCTATCCTATCCCGTAACTTGGAGGTCGTAGGGGCACCACAGATGATCGTTTAACCAGCGTACTCCATCTTTCCCTGTCCTCAGCAACCCTGATTGATACATGCAAAATACACATGTATCTATCGGGGTTTGAGTGATACATGTGTATTTTGATTTTTGTATGTAGGAGTGCATGTAGCTTGTGAGCTTGTATGTTGGTTACAGATCGCAGAGCTTTGAGCCTGATTTAGGAATATTATAATATAAATTATAAAGCTCTTATAAATATCATCCAGTATTATTATTTGGCGTTTAATATAAGTGCGCCTTTCTGTGTGGAATGCACGTATACCTATGATGATTGATGATTTTATTGTGGTTTGTATTTAATTTGTATTGTATTTTATGAAATATGTATGCATGTGTCATTTGATTTATTGTTATGATGCCCTTATGTGGTGTTTGTGTGTGTATGTGCATGTGTGTGTGCATGTGTGTGTGTGGCAGAGTGAGTGTGTGTGCTTGACTATGTTTTAATAACTATATTGTGTGGTTTTTGATTCTTTTAATACATCTTCTTAGAGTATGCATTGTTTTGGGTTTTTTTTCTGGCTGTAACTATGTTTTGAGCTTCTTCTGAGGGAAAGGCATAAACTTTTTTTTAACAGAAAAAAACATTATTATTATTATGATTGTGTTTATTATTATTTAGTAGTAGTAGTAGTATATTAAACCTATGGAAGATAAATCAGATTATGAAGAATGGGAATTTTACAAGTCGTCACCATGATTGTGGTAGAAGTTTTTGGAGTGAGTGGAAGAGGTGAAGAAGAAGAGATGTGGAGCGAAACAAGGTGGGGATGTCATCGTGTGTTTCCTGTGAATAATTTATCAGTCTGTGTTAAACAACTGTCTCGCTCACTTCCTTGGCAAGTTAGCACTAGTAGTAGTGGACACAGGCAATGCTGAAATTACCCTCAATGTGCAGAATTCATCATGATATCCTTTCAAAACATGCCCTCACACGTTTTACAATACAATTCTGCAACGCAGTTTATAATATAACTGATGAAAATATAATTTATAATGTAACTGTAGCTTCCTTTCTGTTTTATTATTAGTTGTACCACATTAATTTTGGCCATATAAATTTTTTTTTCATGTTTTATACATAGATTTTTGCGTACTAATGCATTAGTTAGTGTCTTGTTTTGTCCGATTTCATTGTGGATATAAATGTTCAGTATGAATGTTTGAGAACTGCACTTTGAGCTGATCTATCATTTATGGAAAAACACTATATAATTAATATACAATTATTATTATTGTTGTTTTTATTATTCATATTTTTATTATTATGAATTTTGATTTTTACAAATAGGCTGCAGCGTATCATATATCCCCATTGGCACATAAATACCACAAATTGGCCACATGTATATAAAATACCACAGATTGGCCACAGAGATAGCACAATTGGCCACAGAAATGTCACAATTGGCCACAGAAATGTCACAATTGGCAACTAAAACAAATGCACAAAAAAAAAGAAGAGGAAAAAAACAACTATTTGCAACTTGTAACATAACATCGATACCAATATTCCCGCAGTGGAATGTCTTTTATCTCTGCTTCAGCTTTTCAAATAAACTGCTGTGTCTTGGTGTCAACCTGTAAAAATATCAAATATTTTTGAAGGCGGGAATATCCTTTAAACTAAAAGTATTTGTATATGAAAACCCCTAGAATTTTTTATTAGCAGTAGAAATACTCCTTGCTTTTTACTTTTAGAGATGTACAACCCTAATTGAGTTTTTATTTATTTACTTTTTAAATTTAAATTAAATTAATATTTATACACACTAGACATTAATATTAACTCTTAATTAACCCTGGTCATGTGAAGACATGTGGCCTAGGTTTTGAGAGATGTTAGATGAGAGTGTCTGAGGCCATCTTTTTTCCCAAACTCTTACACTAGATAGCATGATCTTAAAAGAGTAAATGAATCCACATGATTGAGGTGCAAGCTCTACGATAATCCTATCGTGTCCTATTCTGTAACTCGTAGGTCGTTTGGGCACCACAGATGATCGTTTAACCAACGTACTCCATCTTTCTCGGTCCTCAGCAACTTTCAAGCCAGTCCATTCTCGAATGTTGTCCTCCCACCTCTTTTTCTGTCTCCCTTTTCTTCTGCCTCCTTGCACCATGCCTTGCATGATGGTCTTTGCAAGGCCTGATGCTCTGGTGACCTGGCCATACCATCGGAGTTTCCGTTTCTTCACCACTGTGAACATGTCATCGTGTTGTCCAGTGGCTTGTTTGATGGTCTGTCAGATTCGTTGTTGGTGATGTGCTGGATATAGCAAATGCCCAGAAGTCTATAGCACCTCATCTCCATGCTCTATATTCTTCGTTGTAGGTCTGCTGTGAGGGTCCATGTTTCGCATGTGTATAGGAAGATGGATATGACAAGGGAGCACAGCAGCCTTACCTTGGAGTGTAGACTGATGGTCCTATCTTTCCAAATGGGCTTTCAACCTTGTCAGGGCAGCAGTTGTTTGTGCGATCCCGGAGAGGACTTCCTGTCGGGACCTATTATCTGATACAATGGCTCCTAAATATTTGAAGCTATGCACTTGGGTTGAGGGATTGGCTTTGGACTTTGATGTCAGTTTTGATGCCATTGGTGTTGTTGGTCATCATTTTGGTCTTCTCTGCACTTATTTCCCTTCCATAAGCTCTGGAGGTGGTGTCAAGCCTCTGTACCAGCTGTTCAAGTTCTTGTCCCTCTCCAGCCAAACCATCAATGTCATCCACAAAACGGATGTTGAAGATTGCTCTATCCCCTATGCTGACTGTGCCTTGGTGATCAGCAAGGGCATCTGACATGATGCACTCTACGAAGATGAAGAGTGTTGGAGAGAGTAGGCATCCTTGACGCACACTGATTGTTTGTTTGTTTGTTCTGAACCCGCTCCCTATGGCGCTGTTGTGGAGTACTGCACTGGTAGCCTTGTCATACAGGTTTTTGGTAACTTCAACAATGTTAGGGCTGATGTTGTACACTGTCATGATTGCCCACAGACTCTGGTCAAACGCTTTCTTGAAGTCTACAAACACATGAAATAGATATTAGTGCTGTAGGTATTTCTCGCAGATTATTACAGAAGAACAAGAAATCTTGGATAGATGGACAGTGTACTGCTCTGACCTTTACAACCACACGCCAAACGGAGACCCATCAGTTCTAGCATGTCCCCAGAACAGAGAAAAAGAAATCCTCCCAATTCTCTGAGAAGAAGTTGGGGCAGCAGTGCAGTTGCTGAAGATGGGGAATCCAGCGGGAGTGGACAACATACCTGCAGAATTGCTTCAAGCAGGAGGAGAAGCGATGATTGACACCCTTAACATTATCTGTAACAAGATCTGGTAGAGTGGGGAGTGGCCTACACCATGAACCGAGTCTCTTGTCATCACTCTTCCCAAAAAGGGTAACCTTCAGGATTGTGAAAATTACTGTACCATCAGCCTCATAAGCCATCCCAGCAAAGTCCTCCTGAAAATAATACTCAGCAGGTTGAAACCCCAAGCTGAACAAATCTTAGTTGAAGAACAAGCAGGATTCAGGACAGGGTGAAGTACAACTGAACAGATTTTCAACCTCTACAATAAACTTTTTTTTTTTTAAATCACCATCTGTCGTAAAAGAGTTAAAGCCAAAACCTGTGAAGACCTAGCTGTGATGAGGTCAGGGACTCCCCAGCAGCCTCACAATAGTGGCTGCCTCATTTGACCTACTTAATCAGAGAGAAGCATTGTTGCTTGTGCAGTCAGTGTTATAAATACTTTAGGCTAGCACAACCTATGTCCAAATGTGTGTGCCTGTAGAGTCCAGTATGACTTGAAGCACCATGTACCGTAAACTATATAAATTGTATTATTATTCGTAGTATGTAGTAGTAGTATTTTGCAACTGCAAGGACAGCTATGTCATGTATTGATTATAGCAGTTGATCTTTTAGAACGTTTGGACACATCTTTTACATTTCAAATTTTTCATATATCAGACATAAAAAAGTATGAATGCAAATAGTCGTCTCTTAGCTCCAATGATACATTTTATAAGGTGTTTGTTGTTGTTGTTATTTTGCATGTTGATGTAGGGTTCAGACTGACTTAAAGTATCTCAAAGAAGGCAAAGCCTGGAGTGAGCCGGCACCAGCATGTTAGAGTTGGGGGCATTACATTTTGTATTATTGCGGTTATCTGTCCTGCTGACACTGCACTTTTCAGACATGATGTGTAAGGCGCTCTTTTGTCATCTCCCCTCATTCCAGATACTGTGATTGCAGGGACAGTGTAGTCACAATCATGGCCCTGTGGACATGGTAACACTGGATGGCTGTTAGTAATTAGGGCCAGTAATCAAAGATGTGGGCGTGTGTGGGGTCCACTGATAAAACGGGTGTTGTATATCTGGAGGTGTTGCATGTCCAACAGTGTTATAACCTGACTGTATTGTACTATAGTCTGTGCATTCCGACGCACAAACTTTTAAAATATCCCGATGCTCACGTCCTAGATGGGTCAGTGCCAGAAACATAAACATGATCAGCAAACACTATAGGTCCCTGTAGTTGTCATGGTGTTAGAGAATGCAATCAAGCGACAAGTTAGCACCATTTGCAGCTAAGGGTTAGATCTTGCTCTTTTCCTTCTCACAGACTAAAGAACACTTTTATTAGTACATCTGGGGACATTGACTATGACATTTATGTACGCCCAAGAGTATGAGAATGTCAAATAACAGTGTTGAATGTTCGAGAGTGTTTGGATGTCTGAGGGTGTACTGTATGTCCGAGAGTATTTATATCAGTCATGAGTATAATTCTATACATGTTTTATTTAAAACCTTTAATGATCTGTTTATCATCGAGTGTTAATGATTGAGAGCAGGTGCCTGTGATGCTCTTTCTGCCTTATCGTAGTGCAAGTGTTTAGTGAATGAGATGTTGACTGGTGGAGAGAGTGACAATATGTGTGTCGGCGAAATGAAATGAGTGAAAGGAGGTTGGAAGTTCTAATAACTAGCATCTTTTGTTTTATTTCATATCTCTTGACGTTCATGTCAAGAAAATTATCCTTGCTTATCATGATGAGGACAGTGAATTGATTCATATTAGTATGTATATGTCTGAGAATGTTGTATATCTAAAGGCATTAATTATATGTCTGATAAAGCCATTGCATGTCCATACATGCTTGGAGGAGGACAACAGAATCATGGTATAACATAGAACTATTGGATTTGGGAGTAGTCACAACAGAATGTTGACATTTTAGCTTGAGCCACAATTGTTTGCTAAACATGATTTGCCTCAGAAATTGCTGAACCGATTTGGACAATTTTTTGGAATATAGGTACTTAGTGGTTGCCAATCAGTCAGTGGCACTCCGCTGGTCGATCAGTCGGTCAGTCCATCGCACCATCTTTATCTACAGCTCCCTTATTATTTCAGGCATATTTGCACTTCCTCAAAGGTCAAGGTTGCTGATTTCCCTCATTTTCTAAACATGTTTAACCCTGTATCCCACAATTGGCTAAACAGATATTGATAAATTTTAACTTGCAGATAGTTCAGATAGTGGCAAATGGTTCCATGTCTTCAATTTGCATCTTTAGGATAAAGCCGAGACAGAGCAATTTTTTGGAATATAGGTACTTAGTGGTTGTCAATCAGTCAGTGGCACTCCGCTGGTCGATCAGTTGGTCGGTCCATCACACCATCTTTATCTACAGCTCACTTTCTATTTTCGAAAATGTACACTTTTGAAAATGCTGTTTTTCGACCACTCTATGTGTGTGTATGTGTTTATGTGTCTGGAAATACTTTTGGATGGCTTGCCTTGTATTTTATTTTCATTTGATGTATTATAATCTTTTAGTTTTACTGATGGTTAATTTTTTTCCTGTGTTTTCCATGTTTCAGATACTGGTGGTGACTGGCGTTTGTGTGGGTCGTAGTGTGGCAGATGCCAAAATTGCACAGAAGGCTTGAGATGTTTGCTGTGGTTTTTCACGCCTGTCCTGCTTTAGGAACACTTGTTGTGCATCCTTTCTGCAGCCATGTGACGGAGACTTAAATGAAATATACATTACATGTATTGTGGTGGTATAAAAAAAACGCACAGAGAAGAGAATAACAACTGTACCATATCACCCACATTTTACGAGATTGTGAGTAAGACAGGATCACTGGAGAAAAGACTTTGTGTTAAAGTTAGTCTTATTTTGTGTCACTGTATTTGTGCAGTTTGGCTGATTAGGTCTATTTATAATATAAGGGGAAAAAAACCACAAGCATTAATATGTATGTAAACTAGAAATGAATGCTATTGTGAGACAAGACGGGACAATACAGCATGTATTTTCAAGTGAAAGCCATTCCTCGGGTACCAACACTACACAAATACAGGACGATATACTTTTGCTTGAAAATGTCTCATTGTAGTGTTCTATCATCCCAGTTTGCGTTCATTTCTAGTTAAAGGATTTATTCTTTTGTTTTTCATTATTTTGTCATTTGAATGCAGTTGCATTTACTGTTTTATTCCATTTTTTATGTCTCGTTAGTAGAGAGGTGAACTTTGATATTATGATTCATTAGGTCTTAGCAGTGAGGTGGACTTTGATATTACATTTTCGTTGTCTTAGCAAGGAAGTGGACTTTGATATTATGATTCATTAAGCCTTAGCATGGAAGTGGACTTTGATTTTATGTTTCAAGTTTTAACAGGGAGGTGGACTTAGATACTAAGATTCATTAAGTCTTAGCAGGGAGGTGGATTTAAATTCATTAGATCTTAGTCTCTTAGTAGGGGAGGTGTACTTTAGTAACATTATGTTTCATTAAGTCTTAGCAAGGAAGTGGACTTTGATATTATGATTCATTAGTTCTTGTAGTGAGGTGGCTTCACGTATGAATTCCTAAAAACTGTTTTGAGTCCAGCACTGCACTAGATAATTGCTTTGGACTGAATCATTAAAAAGTTGTTTCTTTAGTTTAAATTTATGTATAAAGTGAATTTCTTTTGGTTTAAATTTATGTATAAAGTGAATTTATTTTGGTTAAAATTTATGCATACACTAATGGAAAATATTTAGTTTGTATTTACTGTTTAAAGGAAATTTAGCTTGAAACAAGTTGAATTTAGTGTACTTTATTTAGTCTGAATTTAGTTTAGGAATTGACATTTCTCTTTTCACAGACAACATCAGCCCAAGAATGTGTTATGAACTTCAGAGGTGAAGATGATTGTGAAGGTCAAACATACAAAACACAATTTTTTTTTGGGAACAGGAACTCGGACGTTGACTTGAGTGATTGACGGGAGGTGGACAGGGTGGAGGGTAAAACTACTCTGCCATCAATATTTCCAAGGCCCACCTTTCAGCAAGCTTAAGGTCAGGTACTGTGAAGGTCAAAGGTCAAGATGTCCAACAGCATAGCACCATGGAACCCATTGCAGTTTGTCATCATCTGCACCTTTACTGCCTTCACCGCCTTTTTCATTCCCCCATACAGTAAGTCATTTATTGGTGTTCTGGTTAGGGATTTAAGGGTACTTGTTAGGGATTAATTTGTACATGTTAGGGATTCATGTGTACGTGTTAGGGATTCATGTGTACGTTTTAAGGGTGCTTATTTGGTGTCTGTTTATATTTAGGGATTCATGTGTACTTATTGGAGACTCATTTGTACTTATTTGGGATTTATGTGTACTTATTAGGGATTCATGTGTACTTATTTGGTATTTATGAGATCATGTGTACTTATTTGGGATTCATGTATACTTATTTAAGCTACTTTTTAAAGTGATTACTTTGAGATTCATGTATACTTATTGGGGATTCATGTGTACTCATGAAGGATTCATGGTTCTTTTTGACTCACATGCATAGCAGTGTGAGCCTTCGTAATCCAAACAACAACAAGAATCAAGATTTGTGCAAGATGAGTTCTAAATAGTCCAAAAATAATATATTAAAAAAATGTCAGTTCATCCGGTCTGCAGTCTGTCCGCCGTCTGTGCAAAACTTCCATGTGGATTAATGTCTAAGAACCTATTTCAACTACCACAACCAAACTTGGTAAATTGATGTATATCCATGAGAACTCATAAATAATCAGTAAATGAATGACTTCATTTTAAGGTCAAGGTCACAGTGTCAACAAATGTTAGTCAAAAAATGACAATTTTTCACAAAATTTAACTCTTTTACTACATTATTAATATTGAGCTTATGATTCTTTGGTGCATGATAGATTAGGATATCAATGAGACACACATACTATACAAATTTGGTCAATCTCACTTCAAGGTCAAGGTCACTGGAGCTGTCAAAAGTCGATTAGTGTAGGTACTTTGAAGTGACCTTAACCCTAAATTATGACAGATATAAAGTACATACTTGTTCTATTTAGAGATGATAGATTGATCTTTCATATTCTGTTTTTGACTTGATCTTGAAGGTCAAGGTCATTTTAGGCCTTGCAATTACAATACATTACATGATTATTGCTTTAGGTCCAGCGGACTCTTCCGAGCCAAATCAGGACCATAGGCCTTGCAAAAGCATATAAAAAATATGTCATTGTACAGTGGAATGGCTGTTTATTTAACCCATAATATTAATCAAACATGCATGAGAGGTAATGTGAGGGTCAAGGTCACGTCAAGATCAAGGTCACTGAAGGTCAAGGTCATACTAAGACCACAGTTTTTTTTGGCATAATACAACTTTTGCTGTACTTTATTTGATAGAAAGGTAAAGGTAGTCCCATAGCCTTGTGGCCGTAGGGGAGTGTGATGTTGGAGATCACACTTTTCTTGGTCCAGCGTTTGATAGTACATTAGTTTATTTGGAACCGGAGTCCAAGGTTATTTCGAGGTTAAGAGCATAGAACGATCAAAGTCGGTATTACTTTGCATTTTAATGCCACTGTTTCGTTTTGTTTTTCTGGGCATCATTTTAATGTTAACTATTGAGAGTTCCATAAGGAGCATGTGAGTCATAAGGGCTTTGTCCTTCTAGTTAGGGATTAGTGTGCACTTTTTACTGACTCATGAGTACTTTTTAAGGGTAAATACATGTTACTTTTTATGGATTCATGGGTATTTTCTAGGGATTCATTTGTACTTTTTAGGGATATGTTGTGGTTTTTAAGTTTGCACTTTAGGGATTCAAGTTTGCACTTTTAGGGATTCATGTGTACTTTAGGGATACATGTTACTTTTCAGGGATTCGTGTTACTGGGGAAGGGGGAGGGGAGGTGATTCGTGTGTACCTTTTAGGGATAGGTGTATTTTGGGGGATACTTGTGTACTTTTTAGGGAATCAGGTGTACTTTTTAGAGATTCATGTGTATTTATTACAGACCTACCTGCCTACCGGTATGGGTTTCCTGTAGTGAGCATTCTTTTAGTATCGATTTGTATCTCATTATTAATTTTTTATTTGTATGTCACGCCAGGGAGGAATAAAGGATTCTGACCACTCAGAGATAGTTAGATTTTTTTTCTGTGTCTTCTCTTTCCATGTAACTTTTCAGTAAGTTTGCATGGTACACTTTTTCCTTGCCGTGTACATCCACCTTGTAATCAAACTCATTTATTTTCTTCGTTACGGTGAATGGTCCTTTCCACGTCAGTTGTAGTTTGTTCTTCTTTTCAGGTAAGAGCAACAACACTTTCGAACCCTCGTTAATGTTTCTAGACTTTGCCTTCTTGTTGAAATTTCTTGCGTGTCTTTGACTAGCTTTGAGCAAGTTTTCTTGTGCTATGATACATGTCTGCTCAATCCTGTTTCTCAAGTCAATCACGTATTGTGCTGTCGTTTTCTCTTCTTCTTCGACCTGGTCCTTCATCCAAACGTGTTTCAATATTTGCATCGGCCCTTTGATTGATCTGCCGTACAACAATTCAAACGGTGAAAACATCATCGATTCTTGTGGCACCTCTCTATACGCGAATAGTAGCGCTGGTATCATGCGGTCCCACTCCTTTGGCTGTTCAAGGCACATTTTCTTCATCATTTGCTTCAATGTGCCGTTGAATTTCTCTACTAATCCATTCGATTGTGCATGATGTGGTGTCGTCTTGATGCCTTTCACGTCAGTAGTTTCTGTAGTTGCTTCATTAGATCTCCCACAAATTGGGTTCCTTGGTCTGAGACTATTTCTTTTGGTATACCCAGCCTGGTCCAAATAGTCCAAAGCGCTTCCGCGATCTCGGTAGTTTGGCATGTCTTCAGCGGTACTGCTTCAGGATACCTGGTTGCATAATCGACCATTGTCAACACGTATCTGTATCCTCTGTCTGACATGGGAATGATCGGTCCGATTAGATCAATGGCGATCTTCTCAAAAGGTGTGTCTACCATGGGTACTTTACCTAATGGTGCACGCATGTGTCTGCCTCTGTATGTTGATCTTTGGCATGCATCGCATGATGCGCAGTATCTTTGCACATCGCCGCAAATCCCTGGCCAATAAAAATCAGTCCATATTCTGTTCTTAGTTTTTCTTCCGCCCAGATGTCCGCTCATCGGCGTATCATGTGCTAATTTCATGATGCCTTGTCTGTATTTCTTGGGTACGACTATTTGTGTTTTCTTCTGATCATTTTCCTTGAATTCTCGAGTCAGCACTCCATTCTTCCATCTATATATAGCTTTTGTACGCTTGTCACCTTGTTTCATTTCCACAGACCCATCCGCTGCATCTCTGCATTTCTTCAACGATTCATCTTCCTTCTGTGCTTGTTTTAGTTGTTCTGGTGTGACGTCAACTATTTTCGTTTCTGAAATTTTCAGCTCTTTTTGACTCCGTTTTGTTGCTGCACTTCGTGTTTCTATTTCTGCGCATAATTCCTTTGCTTTGATTTCTTCTAGTTGCTTTGGCTGCCTTGTCTCTGTCGCATTTGTTTCCCTTGTTGCACAGGTTCCCATTATAGGATACACTGGAATGACGTTTAACTGCTCTTTGTTCAGGAATCTTGCGTTTCCTATTAGCACTGGCATTGCTGGTCTAGGCATGACCAATACTTCTGCGTTCCCCTCGAAAAATGGTGTCCGCATAAATACCTTGGCAACTGGTACTTGTTTGACGTCGCACGACGCAAATGTTACGGATCTTATTTCGCCCGTATACTTGTCTTTGGGTACCAATTCCGTATCCACAACGCTAATCGTAGCTCCCGTGTCTCTGAGTGCTAACACTTCTTTGCCTTCTATTTCCACTTGGCATAGTGGTTGATAATCTATCTTTCTGCATTTATCGCATAATGCCATTTTGTGATCATCTTCAATCTTGTCCCCAAAATATGGTATTCCTACTCTCAATGCGTGATGATCTATTCTCTCGTGATGCTGACGATGCGTGTCCGCGCTACTGCAATTCAATGCAGGTGCTGCTTCGCATGGTGAATGGACATACATCACATTTTGTTTCCTGTTTGGGCATGCTGCCACCTTGTGAGGTCCTCCACAGTTGTAACATTCCAGCTTGAATGACACTCTATTTCTAAATGGTGGATGTTCGTTTCTGCTCGTCGGCTTGTTGTCGCGTGATCCCTGTTGGTTGTTATCTCTCCTGGGTGATGAACTCCTACTGTCTCTGAATCTGAGTCTGTCTCTGCTGCTATCGACGTGCATACTACGAGTCTCATGTCCTCTACTTCTTCTGGATATCTCATACGTTTCTGCTGCCTCAGCGGCTGCGTCTACTGTAGCTGGTCTCCGGTCACGTACGAATGTAGCTTGCTCCCTTGGCAACGCATCTACAAACGTGTCCACTGCCAACAATTCTACTACGCTGTCGAAGTCCTTGGTTTTTCCTGAGAGTTCAATCCATCGGGTTATCCATTGAGTAATCCGATTCATTAGTTCTCTGGCTGTTTCATCATTCTTCTTCTTGGCGTTCTTCAACTTCTCTCTGTACTCTTCCGACGTCAGTCGAAACTTTTTCAGCAACTCATTGCGGATTTGTTGGAAATCTTCAAAATCCAAGTGTTGCATGTGCGTAATTGCCTCTGCTGCTTTCCCTTTCAGCAATGCAATTAAATGTAGTCCCCATTCGTCTTCTGGAATGTGGTCTGCACTCATGACTCTCTCGAACTTCCATAGATATATTTCCAAATCTTCTCCGTCTTCGTAAAATGGTAGCTTGATCTTAATCCTGTGTCGCCCCTGCGCATTATTATTTCTGTTCCATCTCCCCTCATCATTTGGGTTTGCTGCTTGAATTTCTAGTTCCTTCAAATGTGCTTGTCTCTCGGCTTCCCGTTCTTGCCGTGCTGCCTCTCGTTCGCGTTCTTGCCTTGCTGCTTCTCGCTCTTGTTGCGCTGCTTCTCGTTCGCGCTCTTGTTGTTTTTCTTGTTGCGCCACTGTTGACCAATTTTTTTTCTCTTCTAACACGTATGCGGTCAAGTCTTTCCCTGTTAAACCTAGCAGCTCTCCTTCTTCTTTCCATTTCTGCATCTTGGCTTTCATGTCTGGTTCTTGCGCCATTTCTGTTTGGCTTCTGGTTTCAGGCATGGTGTCTCAATTTATCGCAGCTTCTCTAATTCGCAAAAAGCGAATATAAAGTCTCTCACTAATCTATCGCGTATATGTCCAGATTTACATATACGTTTTCTACGATGACGCTAACTGGTGACTGAGATAAAGTCTATCGCGCTACTCAGTCTATGTCTCTACAGATTATCTGAAGAATAGAATTTTACTAATCTAAATCTGTACTTTCATCGACAACCCGCGCAATCGTCCGATCGTCACCGACGCCAACAACCAAACACAAACAATACTCGACTAAAAGAAAGAAAATCAATATAAACAACGAAATCAGAAAAAAATTTTAACTATTCTAAGTGTTCCTTTGACGTGACAGAAAACACAATGGTGGAGAGTTTAGACTGCTCTAAATATTTCTCCCGTAAGTGGCCTTGGCCGATACCGCTACCGTTATACTTAATGGTTAGACCAACACTTACTTGCCACTGTGGTTGGATACAACTATCCGTGGTACGAATCCCCAGGATATATTTTATTTGTCTTCACAAATGATAAATATCCGTGGCTCGAATCCCTAAGAAGTTTCTCAGATTGTGGTTACCAATGGTGGTTACAACCTGAAACGTTTCCACGGGATGGGATCCCGGACGAGCCCCCAAAATGTTGTCACGCCAGGGAGGAATAAAGGATTCTGACCACTCAGAGATAGTTAGATTTTTTTTCTGGGTTCTTCCGCATCGAGTACGGAACATGGAGGATGCTAGAGATGGACTGTTTCGAGAGTGAGAGGTGAAATCAACAGACGATACAGGACTAAAGTGTGAGGACTAGGACAGAGACGACAGTGCGCAAGTGGAGATGACAAGTTAGTGTAAACCAAGAAACAATATGATCAACAATCAAGGTAGGGAAGCGATTATGATAGATATAGCAGACGACGATCGACGTGAAACTTTCATTTTCGTACAAAGAGAAAAACAGTGATCGTCGTCAGTGCAAGGAAGAGAGGCATCAACTAGTATAAACATTCTAAATTGAAAAACTTTTGTGGATGCATGACTTTCGCATTAATTATGTATATATGATGTTGCATGAAATACGTATGTAGAGTTATGAGTGATGGAATATGTGATGTTGCATGAAATATGTATGTAGAGTTATGGGTGATGTAATGTATTGTTGTGTAACGTAAATATTGTCTGACTGAAAGAAGGAAAATCAATATAAACAACGAAATCAGAAAAAAATCTAACTATCTCTGAGTGGTCAGAATCCTTTATTCCTCCCTGGCGTGACATTGTACAATAAAAGATAATACATTAATAATGATGTTAACTGATTGGTTTGATTGTACACTGCGTTTAGTAGAATGGCTGTTTGTCCACAGCGGGGCTGTCCATGGTGTCGGTGTTCGTGACGCTGATGGTGCTATGTGTACCAGCCATCTTTGTACAGATCAAGCTGGGTGGCTACCTGCAGAAGGGTATCGTGGGCATCTTCTCCATGTTCTTTCCCATTTGGAAAGGTGAGCTCTTTAAAGGGGATGAACGAGGGGAGAGGGGTGTTGGCGCTGAAAGCCGAAAATTTTAAACTTGCCCACAGGGCTAGCATGACTGTTGCAATAGTTACTTAACCGCAGCATTTCTCATTAGCAACTTTCACCATAATAATAATAATAATAATAATAATAATAATAATAATAATAATAATAATAATAATAATAATAATAAACTGATATTAAGAAAACATAACAGAAAACAAGATTAAAAGTTGACTGCAGGATCTAAAAATGGTTGACTAGAAAAAAGTATTAAGAACTATTTGTGTTGGTAAAGAAGATCCTTGATTTTAAAAAAATGGCTCTCCAGCGTTTCAACCCTTAACCTTTCTTCATGGAGACGCCACATAAAGATTTGTCAAACTCTTTCTTGTCAGTAACAGAAAACAGTTTGCAATGAGGTGTGGGAATCCATTTTGTTGTGTGTGTAGGGGTGGGTATTGCGGCGCTGATTGACCTGCTGCTGCGCATGGCCACGTTTGCCCCCTTGGTGGCTCAGTTCGGCACCTACGCCTTCATAGCCATCTCCAGCCAGCAGCAGTATGTGTGGGGAACCTGCAGCAACCTACAGCTGGGCTCCATGGAGGAGCTGTGCATTGACGACGAGCAGTCCAGCAGGTCAGTCTTTGACACTGGGCAACGGTGTTCTTGTATAGAAGACGGGTTTCCCTAGTCCTGAAATTGTCCCAACGGAAATAAAAGCAAATTATTGAAAGGCGAGGTGAAGGAAGAAATGAAGATAAAACACACAGCAGACTTAAAAAATGTTCTCTCTACATGTATATTCACTTTTTTTTTTAAAAGGTGGTTCTTCTGGAGTAGCCAATTTATGGTGATTGTTGTTAAACAGGGTTCGCACGATCTTTAAAGGTCTTTGAATGTTTGGGAAAAATTGCATTGCCTTTTCAAGTCTTTATAAGTCTTTTAAAAACTGACTTGGGTCTTTGAAAGTTTGGGAAAACTGTCAAAGCAAAGTAAAGTATTTGCAACAATTCCATTTTGTGTTTGTTCAATCCAATCGTTAGAGCCGGGAAAAAAAGTTGTATATATTAAATATTTCTTAAATGGAAGAAAAATAATAACAAAGGTAGGCAATTCTTACTCATCTTCAAATAATATTAATGTGGGCATACCACAAGAGTCAGTAATATTTAAAATTTCTGAGGGCCAAACAACACAGACTTCAGTCTGACATCGACTCAGTGCGCAAGTCTGCAGACAAAAAAAGCACTGGATGTAGAGAAACATGGCTGCCTGGGACTATTGGCAGAGTCTAATGCCATCCAAAAGGGTGTCCAAGAAAAAGAAACATCACTGAAGGAGCTTGATGTGCTGTTACTGCAGGGTCAATCTAAATTTTAAGCAAGCATTTTTTTGAGTGTTTTCTTTCTGTTGCTAACCCATTCTCCAGATCAACATGAATGCTATTCAAATGGTTGAACTCTTAAAATAACACAAAGAGAAAGGGAAAAAACACATGTTCAACCAATAGTGTTTGCGACTGACCATTTGTTTATTGACATTTGTATTTCAAGTCTAAAACATGCTCACCACCACCAGGCAGTCATGCAGGTACTGTTTGGAATTTGATTACATTGACTAACTCCAGAACTTGCTGTGTTCATGCTGTTACTCAACATTTATAGTTTCGTATTTCGCTCTTGATTTTTGTTAGAAGGTCTTTGAAAAGTCTTTAAAAAGTCTTTGAATTTTAAGGCTTAATGTCTGTACGAACCCTGTTAAATATAGCGGGCAGCGTCCCATTTTTGGGACGTTCTTGTTTTTGCTCACTGTAACACAATGTGACTGACTTTTAGACTAGTTTTGCTTCAGTTGGAAAGAATAATGATGGGACTACCCAGCTAAGTGTTTACTGAGCTTTCAGAGTTACCTCCCATTTTCAAGATGGCTGCTTCCAGCAGCACACACGCTGTTGTAAGGAGAAAGAAGGTTGAAAGGTAGGTACATAAACACCAAAAGCAAATTCTTCTATTCTAAGTTTATTTATGTGTTGCTTTGTGTGTCCTTGATATGTAGAATATACCAAACTTATTGAAAGATTGATATCTCCATGCATTCTAGAGCATTTTATAAGCGTCCCAAAAATGGGACGCTGCCCACAATAGGCCCCATGTTTTTGTTTTTATGTCTTTTACGTTCAACAGTGTTTTTCGTAACCTTTGAAGAATATATGTCACAGTTTTTATGTTCTTTATGTTTTTATCCTAATAAAAAACAATTATATTAGGAACCGAGTTAACAAAGTAATGGTTAACAGTATTGGATAACACGTTTTTGAATGCTTAACACGTAAATTTTCTGTTCCTCAGTGGCCCTACGAAATTGTATTGATGAAATTTGGTTAACTGAGCTCTACTACATATTTTAGATGAATGTTTTTTAAAAAGTGTTATTTTTTTTAATTATATTTGATTATTTCAGGTTGATGTAATTATGTGATTGTCTGTTTCTTTGATGGCTTATGTATGTATGAATGTATTTAATTACCAATTCATTTATTTATTTGTTCCAGAAAATATACACTGATGGAAGCATTGGATATTATCACTGCTTCAGATAATGATCTAGATGGAGCAGACATATATTTGGAACCTCCAGACGTAAACGAGGAAACAGATTGCGACAGTGGGGACGAAGATATAGGCGGCTCTGTTGATAATCTGTCAAGAAATCAACTTCAAGCAGGCTGCACTATGACACTTCTATCTCGAGATGGGCGGCAGTTTGCTGATAGCAGCTCATCAGAGTCTGAGTCTGAGTCTGAAGACAGCACAAACAGCATGGAGCCACCTCTCCAGAAGAGACAGAAGTCAGAAAAACACAGAACCTGGAAAAAAGTAGACCTACAGGCAACAGGTCAAAATCACTTTACTTCTGACAAGTCCTGGATCACAGATAAAGGTTTCATCACCTCTGTCCATCTTTGAGCTGTTTTTTGATGAGGACACCTTGGTCCATATAAAAGACATGACCAACCTGTATGCCCAACAGAAAGGATCACAGTTTGAAGTCACTGTTAAAGAACTGAAGATTGTCTTTGGGATCATGTTCATGTCAGGATACAACCCATTACCAAGGAAAAGGATGTATTGGGAGCATCAGCAGGATGTTCGAAACGAGCTTATTGCTTCATCAATGCCAGTAAAACGTTTCGAGGACATCCTCAAACACATCCATTTGTGTGATAACGAGCACATAGATCACAAAGACAAAATGTCAAAGTTGCGACCCCTCATTTCAAATCTCAATGAAACATTCCTTCAGTTCTGGCCGGAGACCCAAGCAATGGATGTGGATGAATCCATGGTGCCATACTATGGCAGGCACCCTTCCAAGCAGTTCATCCGCAACAAGCCCATTCGTTATGGCTACAAAGTGTGGTGTCTCAACAGCCCAAGCGGTTACCTGGTGCAGTTTGAGCCGTATCAAGGAGCAGGAACTGTCACTATCAAACCAGCTCTTGGAATGGGTGGTTCTGTGGTTGTGGATCTCCTGAAAGAACTGCCTGCAAAGCCATACCAGCTGTTCTTTGACAACTTGTTTTCCTCGCTTCCTCTATTGGAGGAACTCAAAGCAGTTGGGATGCATGGCACGGGCACCTTCAGGCAGAACAGAGTGCAAAAATGTCCTGTTGAAGATCCAAAAGTGTTGAAGAAGAAGGCTCGAGGCACAGTTGACTTCAGATGCGACACAAAATCTGGAGTAATCATCACTCGATGGAATGACAACAGCGTTGTTAC
The DNA here is from genome assembly GCA_036898135.1 of Oncomelania hupensis. Taxonomy (NCBI): domain Eukaryota; kingdom Metazoa; phylum Mollusca; class Gastropoda; order Littorinimorpha; family Pomatiopsidae; genus Oncomelania; species Oncomelania hupensis. The sequence continues at coordinate 688,282 of CM072522.1, read as the reverse complement.
TCTGGGATCCTCAAGCTTTGGGGTTGAACCCCTGGGTCAAGTTCAGCGTTGGTCGAAAGCAGACAAAAAGATCATCCAAGTGCCAATTCCGAACAATATTGTTATGTATAACAAAAACATGGGAGGAACCGACAGGATGGATCAGAACATCGCGTATTACCGCCCCAACATCCGCATCAGAAAGTGGTGGTGGCCTCTCTTTGTGGCACAGCTGTCATTTGCCATGCACAACGCATGGCAACTGTACAGGCTCAGTGCCGCAATGCAAAACCAGCCTCTTGATTTACTTGCCTTCACCAGAAGTGTCGCCGTGTCCCTTGTCCTTCAAAACAAACCTTCTTCCTTCCACTTCGGCCGGCTGCCAGCTCCAAGCAGACGAGTTCCTGAGCAAGTGCGTTTTGACAGAAAGGACCACTTTCTCAAGTCAGGAGCAACACAGAGGAGGTGTCTTCAGTGTGGAAAGAAGACTGTCAAACTTTGCTCAAAATGCCCAAATGCACCTCTGCATCAAAGCTGCTTCATTCCCTTCCACACTCAGTAAAGCTGTTGAAAATGTTTGAAAAAGACAATGGACTGTTAAGAGAATATGGTCCTTTTTGTCTTACAAGAAAAATAAAAGAAATCGCGTAAACAATTTGCGCCCCGAACCTTTTTTTATGGTAACATGGCAAACAGAGAAAATTTCAAAAATGTATTTTTATGAGAGAGTTTTTTTATGACATTTTTTTGTGTTCATATGTTTGAATTTAATTAAAATAAATGTTTTAAAACAACATTATTTGCATAAACAAGATGCGAAGTTTTGACATTTTCTTGTAAAATAATAATACGGGAAGTATTTTTTGGTATTAGTTGACTACGGACAAGGTCAGTCCTTCTTTGTTTTTGTTTTGTTTAATTTTAAACATGTTTCAAGCAAATAAAAATGCTAAACAACATTATTCTTCTCTTTTTCTTCTAGTTCTGAATGAAAGTGTATGGTAGTGTGAAAGGGTAGAAGTGGGAAAAACATGGGGCCTATTGTGGGCAGCGTCCCATTTTTGGGACGCAATTTTAACGTCTATAAAAAGTTGGAAAATCTTTTTTTTTTCAAAAAAAGCTTTCAAAACCTTTACTTATGAGTAAAATGCAACATTATATTAGAAGGACATTTAATTTTGAAAACCTGCCCACTATTGGGTTAAAAAAAAAGTTTTCTACAACCATGATAGACAGCATGCTGACACTTTTTGCCATATCACAACAAAAAGCTGTTTTAAAACGTTTGACACCCTCCCCCTCTTCCTCTACCCCCCTACCCCCCCTTATTTTATTTAATATGGACTTGTACATGGACCGCCATAATAATAATAATAATAACAATAACAATAATAACTATAATAATAATAATAACAGTAATACTACTAATAATAACACTAATAATAATAACAGTAATAATAATAATGGATGCTGTACGTGGCATATTCTTAAATCAGACTTGGAAGCGTGGCGACCTGTAACGAACACACATGCTTACATGTTACAGACATTCCTATGTACACAGCAAACACACAATCATCACTCAAACATGTGGTGTCAAGGCAAGTCGCTAGTAGAAGACGGAAAGGAAATCTTTTTTTTTTCCTTTTGAAACGTTATATAAACTGCATCCAATACCATCATTGAAGGGAGGAAACCAGAGTAGCTGGAGAAATCCAAAAGTGCCCTAAAGTCTCGTAACTAAATCAAATAAGTTCGTCTCCTGCGGGGATTCGAACCAGCGTCCTTCGGCATAGGAAACCAGCTGACTGTCATTTGAGGTGACCTATAGGTCGTCTGTTGTACAAATGCAACTTCGGTGCTCTGCACTACACAGACTGTAGTGAATATTTGATGTTGCACTGTGTGTAGGTGCGTGAACGCTATCTGCAGTTCCCGGACAGCTGGTGCTGGGAATGTTTGCGATTTGGGACAGCTGACGGTGAAAGGGTTAAAGAAAGCTGCTGTGGTGTGTTTCAGGAACTTGGTGTTCGGGGGAGGGGAAGAGATCCATCGACCAGAGATGCTGTTCTACAAGCACGAGTTTCTGCAGATGTCGCAAGGGCCCATGCACATCGACGGCTTTCCCCAGTGGCGGTTCACCGAAATCGCCCGCAAGGCCGAAGTGTCCTTGATGCCCGTCACGCTAGCCATCGTCTGGGTGCTGGTCTTCCTTCTGGTGGGCTTTGGGGGACGTGTTTGTGGATGGGTAGGTAGCACTCCTTTTCTCTAGGGAGACCACTTATTTAAGTTGTAGGAGGATGATGAATGGATTTTTTTTAAGCACTTTTTTTTTAATTCCACATTCGAAAGGAAAATTCATAGGGTCTGTGGTTGGATAGGCAGTGCCTCTATTTTCTGTACTCTTTCTCTACTCTACTCCTTCAGGTGAGAGTATAAACCAAGCTCTTGTCTGTGCACGCACGCATTCCATCACGCAGACTTGAAAGCTCCTTATAGTCATGTTCTAGACGGGTGAGTGCCAGCTACACAAATTCACGCACTAGGTCCCCTTCCTTCCTCTCCCCTCCCCACCCCCCATTCACTCTGTCCCCTCCTCCCTCCCTCCCCCATTTCCAGTTGCCCAGGATTGTGCTCAGTTGTCTGGGCATCAAAGCAGCAAGTGGAACGTTTTGTTCATTCCAAACAGCTTCTAGTGATACCAAGGATTTCCCCCCTTTGACCATAAAACTCTGTGGACTCTTGGGTCTCTCTACCTTTAGTGTTGCTTGAAAAGTTTTACTTTGAGATGTTACACCATTGTATCTTATTTAAGAAATCGCTACTTTGACCTATCGGGCCAGACTCTACTTCATTTCATAGTAATCAAGATTTGTTGAACTGGAACTATGGTGCCTTCTGTTTTTGCGTTGATGATGACTCTTGTATAGTGCAGGTAAAATTCATGCTCACTGCGCTTGACAAGAATTAAGAGAGTGGCCAACCGATGATCTTCCCCCTCCTTTCCCCCTCCCTCTCCTCCCCCCAAAATTTATTTTTAATGTATACTTTTATATAGTATTATTATATGCAACGGCAGGTTCTGTTTCTGATTGGCCCTGCGGCTCTCTCATGTTTGCTGGCCGTTCTGGGATACGGATACGCCAACCTGGATTCCGAAGTGACCATGCGACACCTGCGACGAAACTATCAGGTAAGCTTTTTAGCGTGCTGTAGTTTACAAGGAAAGGAGACAAAGGGCTGAAGGCCGAAGGAGAGTTTTGTATTTCATTAAAAGCTTCTCTTCTTCAGGAGCTCGAAGCAAGGACTTAATATGTTATGACCCCACTGGGAATGCTGCATTAGTGATGTGTTCTTTATCTAGTCTCAGTAGCGTGCTCGGTGCTTTGAATATTACAGTGAACTGTGAACTTAAATAGCGCACTTATCAACCCATACAGCTGCTGGAGGTGATAGCCAGCACCAGGGTCCATATGTCTGCTTGCAGCATTAGCTGCATTGTCCAAATAAATCAAGGATTTTGGTGGCTGATAAATGATTTGATGGTTGATCAGTGATTTGATTGTTGATTAATGATTTTGATGGTTTATCAATGGACAAACTATTTGATCGTTCATCAGTGATTTGATGGTTGATGTGTGATTTGATGCGCTGTAAATGATTTTGATCATTAATCAATGAGTTGATGAATGAGCAATGATAGATTGATGATTGATGTGATTTGATAGTGCAGTGGTTGGAGCACTCGCTACTGTGTCGAAAGTGAAGCACCGTCCGGTGCGGTTAGCACTTGGATGGGTGACCGCTAAGGCGTGAAGCGACAAATAACAACGCCCCCAGTTGACTCAACTGTGATTGAGTACCTACTCTCTTGAGGGTGGGGAAGGTAAAGCAGCGAGGGAGAGAGTTGGGCATCACCCTCATTACGCTGGCCCAAGATAAGTGTGATCTCCAACATCACGCTCCCCTACTGCCACAAGGCTATGGGACTACCTTTACCTTTATACACAGGTGGTGTTTCTGGACAAGGAGCAGTTGCTGAGTGATTGGACTAAGGGTTTTCAGTTTCTGATGTACAGCGTCCCCGTGTGGACGGCCATAGCCCCCACCATGGGCAAAATGTGTGGCCGCGGACGCAAGATCAGAAATGTGTGAGTGTGCATCTTTTGTTCTTATCAGCGTTGAGAGGTGTCCTAAATGTGTGAGTGTGCATCTTTTGTTCTTATCAGCGTTGAGAGGTGTCCTAAATGTGTGCCTGCCCCTACTCCTTCAGGTGAGAGTATAGACATCATTCTAGTCCTCGGCACTCATTGCATGGATTTTAAAGATCCTGATGCTTATGTCCTAGATTGGGAGAGTGCCAAATACTCATGACACAACAGTCCCATTGCAGACATGCCTACCGTTATGGTACAGCCATATTTAGTATGGAAAATCAATAAAATAAACATAACGTTCCGAAAATACGGATTCAATTTGCCTGTTCCGGTCAGTAAATTTCCTTTCAAAAATAAAAACGAAAGTCCCCGATTTTTGCAGTCAGAGCACAGACAGCACATTTCCCTCCCTTTTTGCTGAAGAGTGGATCCCACCTCTGTGGAAGTTATTCCGAGTTGGTGCGCATGTGCGCTTGAACTCAGAAAGGATGTGCATGCGCAGAGCGGCTATTGGAAACTTCCTGAGTAGGCCTACTAGTAACGAAAATGGTGGATATTAAATGACATGTACATGTGTCTGTGGAAGAAGAGGGCAGAGACAAAGAACTGACACCTCCAAAAGTGATGTAGAAAAACAAGCGAAGGATTCAAAAGGACTATCCAAAAAAAGTGGTCACGTCTTGTGGTGGGCAATAAAGGGGAAATCTTTTGATTTTGCACCACATGCAAAGTGCTCTACTTATTGTCAAGTCCAGACTAGGAGGTGTCTTTCAAGGGAGCTGGAAAGAAGTGGATGATGTCCATTTATAACGCTCATGTCTCCGTCCATGGTCAAATGCTCGATGCATGATTACAGGATTACAGAGATCTGAAGAATGCCTACTATAGTTCATTGCAGAAACAACAGTGACCGAAGAAGACATTTTAGAATGTACATAGTCTAAATACAAGGTATTTTTCTTACGTATTACAGTTCCGAAAAATTGGGGCCTGTTCTGAGAAGAAAAAAAATGTTGTTCCTGAATCTCATTTTGGGGTACGCATGTCCGCCATTGGCAGTTGGTTGTTCTGCACTGCTTAGTTGTCTGAGGTGTTAAACAGTGCACATCAAGTGGCGAGTTGACACCTAGGCTGGCTCAAGTTAGATCCTGTTGTTCAGAAATTATCTTGAGCAGCTTTTTGAACTGGTGAAGTCTTGCTTTAGAGCAGTTTGGTAATAAACCGTAAGTTGCTATCAAGTGAACATATTGACTGTGCTTGCTTTATCGCAAGACTGCCAACTGTGAAATCTTTGCATTCATCATTGTTGTAAATTCATGTGTTAATGGCGCACCTTTTGCATATCATAAAATGTGGGCTATTAGCCGCAACGTTTTCCCTAAACCTTTACCAATACGTTTGAAATACCAACGCGGCTTGTCTGTGGAATGTAGGTGGTGTTCACTTCTGACACTGAAAACGATTGTGGACATTTAGTGCTTTAAATTACCACTGTTTTTGTCATTCTCATTTATTCTTTCTCGTTCCTAATCAATATACTATCTTCTTCGCTAGATAAGGCGTCTACCTTTTTTTCTTCAAAGCTCCACTGCCCAAATCTCATTTGTGTATGGGGTCTGTTGAGTCAGCTTGGGAATACTGGATGCTTTCTGTGAAAAATTGTCACTAGGGCTTTCTATGGTATTATATTTAGCATTGTAGGCATTTTATATATATATGTGTTTTGTTAAAATTTTATAATGGTATTTACATTTTATTTTGTTTTTGTAAATGGGGGTTCGACAAATTAGAGTACAACCTCAGTGTCCCCTGCATGGGATGCCTTTATTGTAAAGTGACCAGCTGGTGGAGTACCTTCAGTGTTACCATTAAGAGTTGCTTCAGATCTTTTAAAAGGATCAAGGGTGGGCCCTCTTTCAACCAAGTTGTGGTTCTGATTAGGTTCTTTTGCAGTCCGCTGGATTCTATAAACTATGACTAACTAACTGAAGACAAAATTTTCAGTGGAAGTAATGATGACAACCAATAAATGTGACTGACAGTATTTTTGTGCATGTTTGTTTATTGTGTGTATATTTTGTATCGTTGGCGTGGCTGTATTTTAATATTTCTGCTGCTTTATCAATAATAATAATACTAAGTGTATTTTTGTAGGATGGCCCAGTAGTAGGCATACAGTGTAGTTTACTATTGCATTGTTTGTTACGTTTACGTTGTCAGTTGTTTCACACTGTTTAGCCTCCTAATGCTTGAATTTTCTTCCATCAACGTTTGGAACATCACGCTCAGCACCATTCACAATATCTGTAAAGAAAAGTTTAAAAATTAAAAAGCTCAACAGTTGTATTGCATTCCTACTTTTGGGCCACACTGTATAGCACTCTTTGCTAATAATAAATCGGTGCAAAAAGCTTAGATTGATTATGTGTGTGTGTGTAGCGCATGGTTCTTGCTGGTGATCGTCTTTGCCTTGGTGAGTCAGCTGCCGCCTATCGCCATGGCACCCTACCTGGCCAACATGATCGAGAAAACTCACCCCAACGTCCATTGTGAGTGGATATATACATTTGTGTTTGTTTTACATTGTGAGTGGATATATACAATTTTGTTTGTTTTATTTTGCTGTTATGACAATCTGCAAGAGTGCGGGGAGGGGGGAGGGGAGGAGGGAGTGATGATGATGGTGGTGATGATAGAATTTACGATGATGATGATTTGATTTTATAATAATAACAATGATGGTGATGATGGTTTTCAGATGCCATAGGACCTGGTCTGCTGTTGTGGCAGATGCCTGCAGCATTTACCTCCCTTGGAATACCTCCTGTCTACGCATTCATCTTTTTTCTCTCTGCCTTCCTGTTCTCCATCATGTATTTGGTAAGATATGAGTTAACTGTAGAAATACACAAATAAATAAATATATATTTATGTATGTACTTTATTTCTACACATAAAGAATTTGCTTACTATACCCGCATGGGGATAAGCTTCTGTAGCTTAGCGGGAGGTGGAAGTCTTTGCAATAGTCATATTTTTCGTCAATCACTCACTTGATCAATAACTTGAAATTGTGATAATGGCTAAGAATTGTGCCTGAAGTCCAAATGTTGTTGCCGAGACATTCTAAGTAAACCCTGTTAGATATATGCGCTATATTAAATTGCTCGTAACAAAAAAAATAATCAACCCCAGTGAGTAAGGATGCTGAGTTGGGGTGAATTGAGCACCAAAGCAATTTTAGAGTGATTGACCGTATCTTCTTGGTATTTTCCGGGCAGTGTGATGCTGTCAACTTTGACAGGAAGTTTTGATTGGGAGTACATTCTGGTTCTACACTATATCTTCTTCATCGTTAACGTGTGCTAGCTGTACAGGCTGCACTTCATTGGAGGCATTTTAGCACACCGCCTGATTCCTAAAAATAGCCTGCTTTGACCTCAGATAACGAGCGTTCTGCCTTGTTGGTCCCAGCTTGTCTTAATGCAGGGTTCGTACCGAGTCATGGAAGTCTGGAAAAGCTATGGAAAATAGAGAAAGTGATTTCCAGGGCTGGAAAAGCCATGGAAAAAATGTATTTGTCTAGATAGGTATGGAAAAGTCATGGAAAAAAACCACAAGGCAATCTTTCAGTTTGACAAGCGTTTTTCTTCAAAAGAAAGAAAAATGAAAATACCGTTTATTTGAGATGTTCTCCCGGCGATGTTGCGATTGAAACCGAAAGTAGCAAATTAATTTTTCTTTTAGCGCGGTTATTTCCCTTGCTTACTCTTGCGGATTAAAGACACAATAAACCTACTGTTTTCTTTCTCATCCGGCCGATGCAGAACAGAAGAAAGATGTGGACAGAATCAATTTGCAGTACACAGACTTCTTATCAGAGTGTGCTTCTGCTGATAACTTTCAGTCTTTTGACAGGGATAAAGACAGATTAGACAGGCTCTTCTTCTCTGCACTGGCCAAGCGAAAGGAGTTGAGTGGCCTTTGGAGTGTTGTGAGAGAAGTGCTGCTCCTTTCTCATGGCCAGGCCAGTGTGGAGAGGGGATTCTCTGTTAATAAAGAAGTAATGACTGACAACATGTCACAGAAAACCCTAACAGCACAGAGAATTATAGCAGACGATTTGGCTAAGGCAGGTGGAGCCAGTCAGGTGCCAATTACAAAAGCACTCCTCTTCAATGCAGCTAGTGCAAGATCCAGATATGAGGTTTACCTTGAAGAAGAGAGAAAAAAGAGACATTAGAAAAAAGAAAGTTAGTGTTAGATGAAATTGAAGAGCTGAAGTCAAAGAAGAAACGATTGGAACTGTGTGCAAAAGACCTGCTTAAATCTGCAAATGAGTTTGCAGATAGGGCAGGGCAGAGTGAGAGCCTATCACTTCTGTCCTAGGCCAATGCTTTGCGCAGGTCAGCGACAAAAAAAGAGGCAGAAGCCATTACTCTAGAGTGCCAAATTGACCAGAAGCTCAAAGAAATAAAACAGTAATTGTGTGTTCATTCTCAGGAAAGTTGAACTTAAACACATGAAAAAATGCAGGGCATATTTGTTTATTAAAATCATATGGACTGTCAGTATCACAGATCATGGGCTGTCTTGTATTTTGTAAGTAAACGTCTCACAATTCATTTTTGTTATACCGGTGTTTTTATGTGATAAGTATTCTATGTAGAATTCTTCGTTTTTGTGTGTGGTCTTGAAAATGTTTAGGAAGCCATGGAAAAAGTCTGGAAAAAGTATGGAATTTTGTTTTCCCAAACTGGTGGGAACCCTGTTAATGGCATTGTGATAACGGAGAAGGAAATGTGCATTTCTCTCATCATTTTTGCTTTGTGTAGCAGCATTTCTAAACTTCGCTTGATTCAGTTTGTGTGTTTAGTTCGCGAGATAATCAATCTTTAAGTTGTGATTTGTTGGTGATTCTGAAAGAATACATTTTGTAAAATTTTATTTATTATGTTGAATGAGAAAGTGTTTGAGATTCTCCTCTTTGTTTTATAGTATTTGGTGTGTGTCGGTTCCCTTTCTTTATTTTTACCTGTTTAGAAGGTTCTAGAATTCTGTGAGGCTTAATTCATATTAGTATCAAATCTTTGAAGTGTAAACATTCCATTTGGTAAGTATTGTCAGACTTAATCTTATAGAACATTTTATTTTTATTTTTTATAAACTTGGACTCCACTTTTTAATGGTACACGCTCTGCACGCTGTGCTGGAATGGTGTTGAAAGAAGTCTGAAGTCTACGCTGACTGGAATGCAAGTAGCAGCCAAAAATAAAGAGGGAACTGAAGGGCATGGGCTCCATCCTAAACTGCAGCCTCAGTTGCTATGTGCAGTGCCATTTTTCAGGGAGAAAAGTAGGTCCTACTTGAAGCTGAAAGCAGTGAGAAAAATATTTCTGATCCTGCAAATGTTTGATGGGAAATCGTCATTGAGAACACTGAGAACACTGAGTTGTAGTTCCTTTTTGATTCACATGCATGCAGCAATGTGAGTCTATGTATTTACCCTCCAAAACAATTTCAAGATTTTTGCAAATCTGTACGAGATGAGTCCTAAATAGTCCAAGGTCAAGGTCATGTCCAATGTCGGTTCATATGGGTACTTTGAAGTGACCTTGACCTGAAACTTTAAGAGATATAATGTCCTAACTTGTATTTAGAGACTATAGATTGATCTTTTATATATGTTCCATTTTTGCATTGATCTTGAAAGTCAGGGTCATTTTAGGTCTTACAAAAACATTTTTAAAATGTCTCATTGTACAGTGGAATGTCTCTGTATTTGACTGATAGGGTGCAACAACATTGAGTTATTTGATCATGCATGAGTATGAGAGATCATGTGAAGGTCAAGGTCTTCCTAAGGTCAAGGTCATCCCAAGGTCACTGGTTTTGTTGTTGCATAATATAACTTTTGCTGTATTTTATTTGATATTACATGAGTGTATTTGGAGGCAGAGGTCAAAGTCATCTCAAGGCCAAGAACATCGAAAGATCAAAGTTGTTATTACTTTGCATTTTAATTCTACCGTTGCATTTAGGGTTTTTTTGGGGGGGCACTCATTTTCATGTTAAATATTGCAAGTTCAATAAGGAGCAAGTCAGTTATATGGGCTTTGCCCTTCCAGGTTTCTACATGGTCATCCAGTGTTTGGAAAAGCAAACCTTTTCTACATGTTTTAGGGTATGGTTTGTTTTGTGTTGCCGTTTGTGCGGACCTTTGTTTAGTCTGTGATGTGTGCACTGGCTGTGCTGCGTTGCAGTGCCTGGGCTGCTTGACCATCGTGGACAACATTGTGGTGGGGCTGGAGGGCTGGATCGAGCGCAAGGCCTGCAGCAAGGTGGCCGTCCACTTGCTGGTCACGTTCTTTGTCATGTGCATCGCCAAAGCGCTCGGCATCATTCAGACCACCAAGGTACTTGCCATGTGCCATTTTTCCCCACCTCCACTTAGCAAATAGCGAAATGAATGAAAGATCAGTTGACATTGACTTACACATTCACTAAACAAACAAGTTGCAATATTGAGGTCACCAAGGGTTTTCTCCAGGTACTCTGGGTTCCATCCTCCCTCCCTCCCTTCAAAAATGGTATCTGGGTGCGGTCAATGTCAAAAATTCAGTAACTGGGACTCGATTCCCTTTCCATCTTCTAATATCGATCTCCATGCCTTTACACAGAGGTGCCTAGTATTACTGAACGTCCGTAATTTTGCGGAAAAACAATATTTACTACGGAAATACGGAATAATGAGCCAAAAAACTCCACCTTCATGGAAGACAATCCGATAGAGTGCGCCTAGGGTAGCATACTTCCGGTAGTAAATAGGCCTACGTGATCGAGCCCCTTGTATAACTGTACATCGTGTCGCGTCACGCCATGTGGGGCCGGGTAGCTCAGTTGGTAAGAGCGTCTTGCTAGTAACCGAAAGGTCGCTGGTTCGAATCCCGGATTGGTCAACGTGTGATCATATTATTTTCCCCTTTACAAACAACAACAACGTCACGCCATCTGCTGGAGTACCGAACTCTATAAAAATGTGTTATTATTAATATATATTATATGACTAGACTATTAAAAAAAATATTATTTATGATTTGAGTCGTATGATCGAAATGACAACTTTGGCAAAGGAGACATAGCAACACCGGAGTTCAAAATGGAGTTACCACCTATCACTAACTACAAAGACTTGCATATAGAAGTACATATACCTAACATCAGCACAGAGCAGGTTGCAGTCTTTTTGAATCCCATGAGCAAAGATATAGACAAAAAAGCTAAAGATTTGTACCAGAACAAATATGTCAATTATGTTAGAGCTTGCATCCAGTCATCAGTTACTTAAATTCATGCTGAAGTTCGGGCTGAAATGAAAACTGGTCTTATGTACAAAGTTGACATTTCTTTGACAGAAAAAGGAACAGTTTTGGAATGTCAGTGTGAATGCGCTGCAGGCATGGGGCCTTCTGCACACTGTAAGCATGTAAGATGTGTCTTGCTCGGCCTGACAGACTTTTCACAAAATAAATCGTTTGTAGTACTGACAACATATACATAATCACTCCAAACATTTCACCAAGCAAAAAAACATTTGGGGTCGCCTATGAAAGCTAAAGATATATATCGACATCAAAAAAGACTTAAAACTGTAGATTTTGATCCACGACCTGAACATGGAAGTACGCGACTATTGGCGCACCTATCGGCTGAACATTTGCATATTCAAGGGAAATAATTTTAATATTTTGGCCCATTAGCGAAATTACGGATTTGTAGCGATCAATTTTACGGATTTTCATGTTGCCGCTGATGCCTATATTTATAGGTTCGTCTGAGGCTTTTTTTAAAACCGCGAAGCTAACGGTTCGTCTGAGGCTTTTTTGTAACCGCGAAGCTTGCGCGAAATGTTACAAGAGTAGATCACGTGACCAAGCGAGAGTTCTAAAATGGCTTCCAAACGAAAGCATGAAACCGAGGAGTCTGACAGTGAAATAGAATTACTCAATGCTCCAAAGGCCAATAAGGCTTTAAACCCAAGAAAAATTATGAAAAAGACTCCAGTCAAGCAACGTTTTAAAAAATCCTACAAATCCTAATGCTACTAATTGTAGGCTACTGCCATTTTTACTTTTCCTTCATTCAGTTCTTTTTTAATTTTGTACTGTAGTGTACTACTACTACAAATAATAAATAAATAAATAAATAAATAAATAAATAAACTTCAACAAGTGTGCTAATGTTAGCAATAGCTGCTTTTGAGTACTCAAGCACCTTATACTAAGGCAAGTAATATTTTTAATACTCCTTTTTTGTAAATAAAATATTTCAGAACCTGACAATCACTTCAGAGGTCTATGAATATGTTTTTGCTTAGTTTTTGTGTGTTTATATTAGCTTTAAAAGAATTACTGACGATTACTGAAAAAAGTTCCAAAATTACTGAAAACAAGTTGCCAAATTACTGAGAGGCATCAGGGCGCCTAGGCATCTCTGCTTTACACCATATGTTTGAGGGATAGATGGGTGTTTGTTGTGTATGTGAGAGTGTTTTGAACCATGTAAACGTGTTTGTATGTTGTTACAGTTGGAACCGTGTTTTTAGCCTCATTGATGATTTGGGAAAAAGGGCCTATATAGCATCCATTATTATTATTATTAAATGTATTGCTGTCCTCAGCTAACGAGCTGCTTTGTATTTAGTGATTATGCCTTGCGCACCACAAAGTGATGGAGTTTGTTCATCAAATAGGCACAGTATCGTGAAGAAGATGCAGAAGAAGAAAAACCTTGGTCAAGGTTGTAGCAATTTAAAAAGTACACAATAAAACTGATTAACAATTTGACCACATCATGCTGTCATCTGAAGTAGTTGGAGTGGAGAGGGGGGAGGGAGGGGAAACTGCTTTCCAGTGTATCAGAGTCATGCTTTTTTGGCACTCCAGGCTGTCAATCTGAACATTCGAACCTCTGCCTGAATGCTGTTGCTCAAACATGCACCCACCATGCCAGTAGAATATTAGGAATAGGTTTCCCTAAGGAGCTTGTGAGTCATAAGGGGCTTTGCTCTTGTAAGTTGTAGTTTTGTGTGTTTTTTGGTGTTGACAGGCTGGGCAGTACTACTCCATGTTCCTGGATAAGTCCATGTTTCAGCTGCGGTTTGTGCTGATCCTGCTGCTGGCACTGGGCCTGCTTGTTGTCTATGGTGAGTGGTTTAACCGTTACCCTGCTACCGGTGGTATATACCGCCAAGCCCTCTCTCTCCTCATTCACTGCCTGCGGCATATCTCGCCATCACACACCTACTATAAACTCTTTCTTTACAACCATGGTTAACGCACATACGCCATCCTCACAACTTCACTTCTTGTTTGCAAATGGCGGACGAATCTTTAGTGCATGTATTGAGCAAAATGGTGGACGAGGATGTTATCTTTGAAATAATTATGGCTTCAGATTCTGAAACAGAGTTTTTAGGCTTTGATGAAGATGAAATTGGGCCTAGGGGAAATGCACCAGCTAATGTGGGGTTAGATGATGTTGAAGTGAGTGATGTTTGTTCTGTTTCTGCCGATGATGAAGAGGTACCTAATGCATGTGACCACCAGTGGCTACAAGATTTTTTTCTTCATCATTTTACAATTTTACCCACACAATATATTCAACATGAGACAAATATGACCATAGGAAATAATACACAAAACATTAATCCAACCACACACAAAATTTCAAGAAGATAGGGCTTTTATTTGGCTGAGCAATAGGGCATTAAGTGAAGTGAGTCATGCTAAAAATATATGTCATTAGAAAAAAGCCAGTGGCATGGGAAAGAAACGCGCAGAAAAGTCAGCATGCCAAAGGTTAAACAACCACAGCATGCTGTGCCTTGCATGCAAAGAACATGTGTTCAATTCCAGCTGTGACAAGAGATTTTTATTTTTTTTAAATCTCCAAAGGTCAACTTTTGTTTTTCATTTTTGTGTGCATGTGAGAGTCAGTTCTTACCACCTAATTATGGCCACAAAATCAAAACCAAGGAAAATGACGGGGAATTGAGACATAAAATTATGCACATTGAAATTGTGTGAAAGCGGGTAATAGGGCTGCAGCGGAGACAGGAAGCTGGATGAAACATAGGCAGAGCCACTTAAACTCAGTTTATCTCCATGAAGATTTCCTATCCAAATTGACACCACCACACTGCCTTGTTTATATGGTCACACGTGAAACACAGTAACATGAACGATGTGTGTTTCACCAATGTTTGGTGATTTTTGTTGTTTGCTACAGTTGTTATTATCGTTGCAGTCAAGCAGAACTTTGCTCTGTTGGAAAGAGTGATGATGGCGTTTTGGCTTGGGTCCTCTGCGCTTACCTGTGCTGTAAGTGATTTCATCGTCATCTTATTAATCAATGTCATTATCATCAGCATCATCATTGGCATCATTATTAAGAACAGCATCATTATAATTGTTATCACTTCTTCTTCTTTTCTTCTTCTTCTTCATTGCTATCTGCATTATCATTGTTGCCATTATTTTATTATTAGCAGCATCATCATTGTCATCATCATCATCATTTTCATCATCATCAAATTCCTCTTCGTCTACTTTTTATCATCAACCTCATCCTTCCCCTTCATTTACTTTCAATGTTTTAATTATAATTATTTTCATCATCATCGTCATTTCTTCTTCTTTTTTTCCTTCTTTTTTGTCATTTCTGTCTTCATCATCATAATCATCATCTTTACTTTACCAGGGTGGAGAATTCTCCGCGAATCCGCGGATTTCCGCGAAAGGCATTTGCATTTCCGAGAAAAAAATATTGAGTTCCGAGTGTGAGAAGCTGAGGGGCTAAACTTTACTGGGCATAGCGGCCAAAAGCGGCCAAAGGTCTAAACAGGCAAAATGTCCAAAAGCGTCCGTACCAACCAGGTGGTTATATTCTCGCGTTGTTTGAAAGATTGCGAGACTTCCGGCAATTGACTTCCGGTTTATTCTGTTAAGAAAACATTCGACTGCATTTCCACAAGTTTTCTCTGTGATGCATTCGTTTTTTCGATTTTATTTTCAAATTTTATTGTGTGTGTGTCTAAAATGGATGGTTTGGATTCTTCAACTGATGAAGGGGAGTTTACAGGCTTCCATTTATCAGACATTAAAGTGAGAGAAATGGACTTGGAGTCGGAGGAAGAGATCGGTACTGACATTAGTGTCAGAAGTGTGCATGCATATGCGATCTTTCAGACTGGCATGAAAGTGAAGAAGAGAAGGGGGCTTGTTTGGACTTTTTAAAACTTTTTTTTTTTATACACATGGAGTAATAAAAAAACAAGACATGACAAGAGAAGTAGAAAAAGGTAGATAATCAAAAGAGAATTTATTTCTGTTCATTTTGCATTTTATTTCATTTAAATCTATACACTAGTCACTAATACCTAAGATGTGGTGTTTTTACTAACGTACCCCTAAATATCTCTAAAATTATAAAAATTCTTGCCTGTTTACAGCTAAAAAATAGACAACCGTGTGCCCAGTAAAATTGGAAATGTGGAGTTTGTGTGTAACAGTGGTGGACCTCAAACTTTGTTAGGCCTACAAATAAAGATTCTTAACTTTTTTGAAAGACATGTGCATAAAACATTCTTTTTTTTTTTTTTTTTTTTTTTGTTTCTATTCATGTTTACTTTGTGCTTTTTGCTTTCAGGAGAGGCCCTAAATTACTTTCAAAATTGCATACATTCATTTTGTTCCAGGGGGCGAATACCGGGGCTTGGCCCCTGGGCCCCGGCCGGATTTCAGAGATTTCTTGATTCAGTTGTTCTCCACCCTGCTTTACTCATCATCATCATAATCCTCATCATTTATTTATCTTCTCCTACTTGTCATTTCTGTTATTATCCTCCTTCTCCTCTTCCTCCTCCTCCTCCTCATCATCATCATCATATTATTATTATTATTATTATTATTATGATTGTGAGCAAGTTGAAATTTGTGGTGCTTAGCAACCAAGATTTGTTTTCTTTTTCTGTCAGCACTTATCATATTATTATGAAAATTATTATTATTATGATTATTAGTAGTAATAAAGTCAAAGCCTATTTTATTCCACAAAAGTAAATCTCATGGGTCTCTTTTACACATAAACAATGTTGTACACAGACGCACATACACATTCACATTGGTAAGAACATAAAACATGTTTCATCTGTCCTTTGGTAAGGACATACAAGGCACAATACATCCATCCATCCATTGTTTTCAAAACCAATATCCAATATTAATATCGATATCCAATATCTACACACATGCTCCTTGAGATTATTATTGATATTGTTGTATTTTAATTATATCTTCTTCTTCTTCTTCTTCTTCTTCTTCTTCTTCTTCTCATTCTCATTCTTATTATTATTATTATTATTATTACTATTACTACTACTACTACTACTACTACTACTACTACTATTACTACTACTACTATTTTCAGGGCCTTTGGTTCTACACAGTGATGAATGGTCAGGATGGAGGGTTCCTGTATCCAGATAAACGGGACTCTGGCTTCTCCAAGGACTGGAAAATTGTTGGGTGGGTGATCGCAGCACTGCCCCTCATTGGCATACCCATCGGAGCTCTCCATGCATGCTACTCTGCGTGTGGGTCAGGATCCCCCGTAAGTTGTTTAATATCATTATTTTTGTTATTATTATTGTTATTGGTAGTATTTTTTATGGTAATTGTTATTTGTATATTATTTACTGTTACTATTAATATTTTTATTATTAATACTTTTTATTTACTTTGTTAAAAGCTTTGTTATTTGTATATTATTTACTGTTACTATTAATATTTTTATTATTATTACTTTTTATTTACTTTGTTAAAAGCTTTGTTATTTGTATATTATTTACTGTTACTATTAATATTTTTATTATTATTACTTTCTATTTACTTTGTTAAAAGCTATTTATTTATGATTTTTATTATTGTTGTTATTTTACTGCTGATTTTTATTTTATTATTGGTATTATTATTTTATTTTATTTATAAAACATAATCTTTTTAGTATTATAATTATTATTTGTAGTGGTATTATTATTTATTATTATTTTTATTATTATTATTATTATTATCATCATCATCATCATCATCATTATTATTATCATTATTATTAATATTTTATTTATTATTAGTTTTTATTATTTTATTTCGTTTAAAAATATTATTTTATTAGTAGTAGTAGTATAAGTATTAATAATATTATTATTGTTGTTTAATTATTATTATTATTATTATTATTATTATTATTGTTGTTATACCACTACTACTACTATTGCTGTTAATATTATTAATATTATTATTATTACTATTTTATTAGTAGTAGTATCATCATCATCATCATCATTTTTTATTATTACCATTATGATCATTATTATCATTATTATTAACATTTATAATTGTGTTGTGTGTTGACAGGTGTGTAGCAAGCTGTGCTGTGGCATCACGGAGCGTGTGAGAGAGCAGTTTGACTCGCTGCCACCGCCCCCACCTCCTGAGCCCACCGCCCCTCCATACATGTACACTTACATGGACAATGCCTATCCCTTGGACGACACATATAAGATGGAGTATGACCCTCCAGAGGCCGAGCCCTTACGACCCCACAACAGTCAAACACGCATCTAGTTTTTCCCTGCATTTCATCCCAGTGTGTGTTTTTTCATCCCTGATGTGCATTTTTCAGTTTCATGTGCAGGATGGAAAAGCAGATGAAATTTGAACAAGCGAGCTTCGTCTGTTTTCCATGTCAAAACAGGCCCCAGGGAATACAGACGCTTTTCTGTTTTCTGCGTCATGGCAGTATGGGAGAAGGGAAGGTGAAAAGTGGAGAAAAAATCCAAACCCAAAAAACACTTGCATCTTTGAAAACCTAGGAGGGATGGGAGATGAAAACTGGATGAAGACGGATGAACATTGAAGGAACAAATTGTACAGTTCCGCAATAGACAGACATGTATCATTAGCTTCCCTGCATTGATTTTTTTTTCTTCTGCATCAAAATGCAGAAAGGAAATACAGACGAAATTTGAAGAAGCAAGCTGGTCTGCGTTGTCATTTTAAAAGGGCCCAGGATGGATAAACAATGGACAAGCAGACTTTTAAAAGTTCTGCAATAGTCCAACATAGATCTAGCTTCTCTGCATTCATCTAAGTGTGTTTGGTCCGTATTCTTTTTTTTTTTTTTTTTGTGTCAAATCAAAGGAAGGAAAGAAACGAAAATTCGAAGATACAGGATGGTCTTTTTTGTAGTTTGGAATGGGTAAAAGGTGGATAAAAACTAAACCAGCAGGCCCTACCACAGTCCTCTTGCATCTAGCTTCCCGGTCTTTATCCGACTGCTCTTAGTGTGTCACTCTGTGTTTTGAATTTCTGTGTCAAAAGGCAGAAAGGAAAGACAGACAAAATTTGAACAAGCAAGCTGGTCTGTTTTGTATTTGGAAACGGGCAAAAGAAAGGACCTATGAACATTGGACAAGCGGATCTTGACAAACAGACCCAACAACAAACATCATTTGTCAAGTTTCCCTAGTCTTCATCCAACTGTGTTTAGTCCTTGTGTAGGGTTTTTCTTCTGAATCCCAACGAAGGAAGGAAGAGACCGACTGTGCACAAACTTTTCTTTGGGGAAGGAAGACTTGACGTTTAAACGATTGCTTCAATATGTGCTCAAATCATCTTGTGACTACCAAGTTTTAATAATTGAATTGTCTATTTGGTAGTTGACATGTAAAATCAATGTTTTTATATTGTGGTTTTTTTTTTTTTTGTTTCTTGTTGTTTTTTTCATTTATGGTTGTACATTAGCATTGGTAGTGTAGCATAGAAAATTAAACCTGAAATAACTAAACAATGACATAAAAAAACGATGGTTAACAAACCATTGATATATCTTTTTAGCTCCTTCCTTTTATTGTCATTTGTTGTGGTATGTGCACTAGTCATTAGCGTGGAGCTTTTGGCAAAGAAAATTAGCTTCAAATATACAAAATCTGGCTACAAAATAAGCAAAGTGGTATTTGTTCCTATATAACTATCTGCTCGAATCCTATTTCTTTAAGTAAGACAATTCCCTGTTTGTGTTTTGCAACCAAAAAAAATAAAATTGTGTGTGTGTCTGTGTGTTCCAAGCTATTTGCTCATAGCTTAGTTTATATGATTTTAAATTTGTTTGTTTGTCTTTTTCCATTGGATGGATAATACCACATAGCTTAGTGCATTAGCCTTATGAATATTAAGAGAAATACTCATGAGTGTACAAAACACTTGTGAATACGTGAAACTCTCATGAATAGGCGAATAATTTCAGAACTTTTTGGTAAATTTTACTGTGAGCAAACTGTCTCAAGATTGTGTGATATCGTCACTTTTGAAAAATTAAAAAATGATGATGATGATAATAATAATAATAATAATAATAATAATAATAATAATAATAGTGGGCAGTCCCTACATTTCCCCTCTAAAATGTAAAAGCGAATTTGAATTTTTCATTTTCCAATGATGACAAACTGCATTTGGGGGTTTAATAAGTTACCACCTGTTAGTATGCATGTTTCTGAGAGGTGTTCTGTAAAGGGAAGGGACCCCATTGCTTTTTGACTAGAGACTGAAGGGCCAACGAACCCTTAGCGTGTTGTGGCTTGTTTGAACCCTGCTGAATTTGGTGGAGGGCAGTTAGAATGGAAGGAAACGTCATTCAAGGCAATCTCGTTTTTTTTTTGTTTTTTTAGTTGTTTCTTGTGAGTGTGTGTTTGTTTATGATGCATATAACTGCATCCAGCTTTTGTTTTTATTTTATTATGTGCGTGTGTCTGTTGAATGGGTGCGTGGATGTGGGTGTGAGTCATACTGTATGTTTGCGCTCGTTTGTGTGTGTCTAGAGTGTGTGTGTGTATGTGAGGGTGCTACATCTACATCTGCATGTTGGTTTTTGTGTGTGTGAATGTGTGATGTCTGTCTATGTATTTATATCTGCATCTCTGTATGTGTGTGTGTGTGATTGACATGGGGGGAACATGTCTATGCTGAAAGATGAAATTTAGGCTGATTGCTCTATTTGCTCTGACTGCAAGAAATAAGGTGTAATGCAGTCCCAGTTGATGGTATTGTATACTACCAACAAAAAGTTAGGCAGACCCTTGGGACCCGGCAAACGCACTATTGACTGGTTGTGTTTGTGTGTGAGTAGTTGTTGGTCTGTGAGTGTGTGCGTGCCTGTGTTTGTTCTTGTGTGCTTGCTGCAAATGTCTTGTTTGGTTTTGTTTGGTTTTTAACTTCATGTTTATTTTTTTTGTTATTATTTTTTGTAACGTAGGCTGTTTTTGTTTGGTGACTTTTGGCTTTTGCATTCCAGTTTTACCAAATTGAATTTCATTGTGCACAAGTCTGTGTGTGTGTTTGTGTGTTTATGAACGTTTTGTGCAGATGTTTTGTGGCAAGATTTATGTTGTTTTTTGGTTTTCAATGGCTCATTTTCACACACTTAGAGAACTAGTCTCAGTCAAAGAAATGCTAATATTTGTGCAACATAGTATCAATTTAAAAAAAGGAAGAAAAAAAAAGAACGTTGTTTTAATCTTGAGGTTATGTCATAATTCATTCATTTTTTTATGTTGTACATTGTACAGGCTAATAACAAACACGAAAAAATACAAATAAAACTGGCTCTTAGTCACAGTCACAAACTAGTCTCAGTTGAATGCCCAAATATTTGTATTGAACGCAATGCATGATTGAAAGTCAAGAAAGACTGAAATTTAGTTTTAATCTGAGCAAGTGTTATATTTCATTATTATTATTATTATTATTATTATTATTTATAATTATTATTATTATTAAATTATTGTTAAATTATTATTTGTGTGGGTCTTTGAAGTGTTTTAAAATGGTGTTTTATTTTATAAAATGCTTTTTTTTGTGTGTTTAAAATACTGAGAATATAGGTTTAGTGGGACAAAATGTTGTTACATAAATGTTATTGGGTTTAAAATGTTGACACTATAGCTTAGTCACAGTGAAGAGAGAGTTTTATGTTTTGATGTTGTATGTTATTTAAAACTATTTCCCATGTATTTGCAGCTAGCTGTCTTAACCTTTATCTATATTTTAATTTTTTAATGTGGATATGAATGTAAATAATTTGCTCAAATGAATTTTAGTGAAAACCATAGTGACACGCTCAGTATTGGAGCTGCACCCTATACACAATGACTAACTAACTAACTAACTAGATTTGTGTGTAGATTTGTGTGTAGATTTGTGTGTAGACTTGTGTGTAGACTTGTGTGTAGACTTGTGTGTAGACTTGTGTGTAGACTTGTGTGTAGACTTGTGTGTAGATTTCCAAACAGCTTTTTTACCATAACACAGTGGTAAAATGATCCATCACCTGGCATAATGTAGGCCAACCTGCATTGACTGGAGATTTTTCTTTTTCTTTCAATTCTCAGGAATGAACTTTCTGTAATGCATGACTCTTTATTCAATGGTCCACAAAATTAAGAAGATTTTCTTCTCACTGCTTCTATAGCATTGCACAATGAAGAAAACAAACACACACACGAAAAAAGAGTTTTAAAAGCAAGATGGCTTGGCTATTGATACATGAATTGTTCTCTTTAAAAAAAATATTCCCTAAAGAGCTGTAATCTTTTTAGTTAATGTTTAGAGTGAGCAATTAGCAATAGTAATAATAATCATGATGATGATAATAATAATAATAATAAAAGTAGAAAAATGTGTAATGCGCATGAATTTCACAAGACATAACAAAAAGTTCTAACCTAGAAGATATATTTTTATAGTAGTCGTGTATTGTTGCTTTTAGTCTTTATTTTTATATAGAAAAGTAATGTAATTGTTGATTTGATTAAAGTTGAAATAACGAAAAAAAAACATGAATTTTGCAATAATTGTGATGTGCACTGTTTAGATTTACGTACGATATTGGCCATGTTATGAATGTAATGTTATGTTATGTGGGCGCCTTGAGCGGCGTAAGTTTGATCTTGTATCAGCAAGCGCCTTGAGCAGCTCTTGAGCTGAAAAAGCGCTATATAAAAGTGATGAAATAAAAATAAATAAAATACTTTGTGCATTACATAGCTTGGATGTTCACAATTAATTTGTTGCTTTATAACTTGCATACAAATTTTTTTTAAATTAATTATTTTATTAATGTTAATTGGACAAAGTAAAATGGAAGACGAGTGGTGGAGCCTTCGGGTAGCATGGTAAAATTGTTGATGTAGTAAACAGGTCCAAATATGAATAAAACTGATTGGTTTAGGGTTATATAATTTGCTTTTATTCTTTCGAAACTCGATTATTTTATTGGTTTTCATAATGTTGCCTTAGCTTTGTATTAGAGCAAACATTGATTGATAAATGTTGATCAAGAGCAAGCGTCTCTCCTGAATCTATCTGGATCTAGCTAGATCTGAATTTCCGCCATCAATGACTATAGTTGGGACTTTGGGACTTATGATGTGCACAGCTGCTTGTTTTCCGATGTTGTGGCAAGATGACAGAATGTCTGTATAAAGGAAATCTTTTACTGTCAATTTGTTATCCTAAACTGGAAACCCATAACTACATCAATAACCTGTAACTCACACACACACAAATACATAAATATATATATTTGTTTGATTTAGATCAAGCGCAGAAGTAGATGAAGAGGAAGAAGACAAAGAAGACAAAGAAGAAGATTTATTCATGTGATTGATTTGTTGATTGGGTTATTGGTGCATTCATTCAGTCTTCATTTATTTATTTGGGGTTTTTTTTTGTTTTTTTTTTTGGCGGACTTAATTGGGGTATTGAGGTTTTCTGTATAAATAGTATCCCCACTTTGTGGAAATTTAGTGTTTTAAATTACCACTGTTTTTGTCATTCTCATTTGTTCTTTCTCTTTCCAAATCTGTTCTATCAATCTTCTATCTTCTTCACTCTCCCCGTGGGAGTGCCGGGGGTTTCAGTACAAATAGTAACCCCACTTTATGGAAATTTAGTGCTTTCAATTTCCACTGTCACTGTCTTTCTCCTTTGTTCTTTCTCATATCTATTCTGTTCTATCAGTCTACTATACTGTCGTCTTCGCTAGACCAGTCACATACCTTTTTTCTTGAAAACTCTTCCGGGACAAAACTCCTCATTTGTGTGTGAGGTCTGTTGGATCAGCTTGGGAATAGTGGACGCTTTCTGCCAAATGGCCACTGGGGCTTTATATAATATTATTTAGCAATGTAGGCATTTTATATGTATGTGTTTTGTTGAGATTTTATAATGTTGTTTGTATTCTATTTTGTTTTTGTAAACGGGGATTGATAAATTAGAGTATAGCCTCAGCGTCCCCTGGGTGGGATGTATTTATTTTACAGTCACTGGCTGTTGGAGTGCCTTCAGTGTTACCACTAGGGTTGTTTCGGCAGATCTTTTATGCAGATCAGGGGTGAGTCCTCTTTCAGCGAAGTTGTGGTCTTGATTTTGTGGTCCTCATTTGGCTCTTTGCAGTCCGCTGGACCCTGTAAGCAATGAATAACTAACTGTCTTCTTCGCTAGACCAGTCACTTTTTTTCTTGAAAACTCCTCGTCTGTGAATGGGGTCTGTTGGGTCAGCTTTGAGATATTGGACGCTTTCTGCCAAATGGTCACTAAGGCTTTCTAAGGTATTGGTATTTAGCAATGTAGTCATTTTATATGTATGTGTTTTGTTAATATTTTTTATTGATGTTTATATTCTATTTTGTTTTTGTAAACGGAGGTTCGATAAATTAGAGTACCGCCTCAGCGTCGGTGACAGGCTGGTGGAGTGCCTTCAGTGTTACTATTAGGGTTGTCTCAGTAGATCTTTTAAACCAATCGGGGGTGAGCCCTCTTTCAACCAAGTAGTGGTCCTGATTTAGGTTCTTTGCAGTCTGCTGGACCCTATAAACAATGTTTAACTAACTTAACTAACTTTTTGGGGCGAACTGGGGACAATTTGTGATGCTGGTGTCATGTAAACTCAAAATAAAAAGCCACAGTGGAAAAGCTTACTTCTTTTATTTAACATGCGTCAGCAGTTGCCACAAATGCACGAGGTGGTTGCATCATTCGCTATAGGAAAATCCAAATTCAAATTGTGACCCTGTATACAGCATTGTCAGAAGAACAGTGTCAAAAATTCAATAAGGAAAAGAAAAGGTTTACGTCACTGAAATGTGGATGGTCTTGTAGAACAAAAGGGAGTACAAGTATAACTCAGTGTTCCCGATGAAGATTTCTCATCAAAAATTGACAAATGTCACACTGCTTTATACTTTGAAGGTAAGGTGAGAGTCTGGAATACTTTCCTCCATGGTATACTTAAGAGGAATAAAGCAGCCAAACGGGTCAACAGGCTTGTCTTTGTTTTGTGTGTGTCCTAGATAAAGGACAGTATTCCAAAAAAAACGGTCAGTATGGAAGTATAAGGCAATTTGATACTGTCAACTTTTGATTTGGAAATATCTTCATTGGAAACACTTAAGTTATATGTAATTCCTTTCTTTTCTACATGAATAATGAAAAGTGAAAGTTTAGTTTGCCGGTGGTCACACACTTTGCTAAGTGTTATTTTTTTAACTAATTGTTTTCATTTATGTACTTTTTTTAATTTAAAAAAAAATTATTTATTTTATTATGATCATAATAGTAGGGCAGTTGACTTGTGAATGTAAATAATGATGACGTTGTTGATGCATTAACATGTTTTCTCGCCTTGTGTCATTCTCTTCCTGTGGGGCACAGGCCCGTACAACCCTCACCTGTGGTACGTTTGCACCGAAGGTTCCCTTAACATTCGCACCCATCTGTGGTCCATGCGCACTGTGGTAGTTTTTGTTGTTGTTGTACTGCTGTACTTGTTGAAGTTGACATGTTGTTGTGTGTGTTGTTTTTTTTTTTTGTTGGTCTGCTGCTTCCTGTTTGTTTCTTGCCTTGCCATCATTCCTTTTGCATAATGTATGGCCATTGCCCTTTTCTCCCTGTTGTGCCACTTTTTGTGTGAACACTTTTACCCTGACTCAGGTCTGTACCATGCTTGTCCATAGGTGTAGAAGTATTGTATCCCGTGTTCAAGGCATGTGATGTGTTAAAAGACAGTCTGTAGCCTTTATTCCTTTTTTTTAAAAACCTTGTCACTCTATGATCATAGGAGAGTTGTTGTTGTTTTTTTGGTATTAATCCACATTATTGCAGGGGTATCTCTGTGATAAAAGCGTATAAGCAACAAGTTTGCAGGCTGTCGTCAAAAATTTGGCTAAATCACACCAAATCTGTCACACTATAGGGTACTTCCCTGTATAGCATCACAGTAGACAATAGTCACTGACTTTGTAGGCCTACTTAACTAACTCATGCTGATCCTTGTAACTTATGCAGTCAACTTTAGGCTTGTGTGTTTAACTATGTCTATAAGATTCATTGTGACAATTTGTAAGTCATGTACTGCTTATAGCAGACATTTTTTTAAGGACGTATGGACTTGTTGTTTTGATTCAAATTTTGCTAATGTCGGCCACACACACACACAAGTGTTTGAATATATGCTAGTAGGTAAATAGTCGTCTCTTGGCGTGAATTAGATATTTTTAAGGGGTTGTTTTTTTTGTTTTGAAGTTTGTGTTTTCACGTTTTGATTTAGAGTTCCGATTAATTTGTAAGTGGATGAATCAAGGAATGTTTCTTCAAAATGGTGTTTGTCCTTGTTGACCACGGAATCCACCTTCATTTTTATCAAAACAATCGTTCATAGCCTGCATGTTGACCCTAAGTGTTCCTTCTGTGTTCATTTGTTGTGATGCAGTTCATTTTCATTTTGTAGTAGGATGTACTTGAAGTTTTGACTGCATGCTGCATTATGAGTGTGTGTGTGTATTCATTTAGTGCTGTATTTTATTGTATATCTGTGTGGTAAATGAGACATGAAGTGTGGAATCAAATATTTTTTTTAATGTTTTTTTTTATTTGTTTCTTGCTTTGGTCACAATTTATGAACACCTCATGCTGTCTAGTCTTTTTGTATAGTTTTGACACAACTGGATGTTTTTATGAAGTGCAAACATGGCGTTATTTCTGTTTAAATTCTATTATTTTAATATTTTATTTTGTATTGTTATTTATTATTATTATTATTATTATTATTATTATTATGTTATTAGTATCATCATTATTTAGGTATTATTATTAGGCATTAGTATTAGTTTTAAGAAATTGGTGGGCCAATGTTCGTAATGAAAACCTTCTTGCTGATTTCTAAACAAAAAGCAAAATAAAGTATACAGAATAATGACAAATCTGCAAACATAAATCAATGCAAAATAAAATATTAATGCTTTAGGAAACAATTCACTTGATGAAACTAAAATGCAATAAACTTTTATATAATATTATGTTACGACATAAAGTGAACTAAGATGTTTGGTGAAGCTAGAATTTATTAATTGTTAAACAAGTAATATATTAACAATAGTAATACATTATAAAATATTATTAACTGAGTTTACTGATGAAGCTAAAATGTATTATTTATGAAATCAATGTTGAAATACATTATGAAACTATGTTAATGATGATGGAGACTTGTAGGGCACTAATCCAAGAGGATCGTGCTTAAAGCGACTGATGAAGCTAAAAATGAATGTATTATTAGTTAAATATTATTAATATATTAATGTATGTATTATTAGGTACATATTATTAATATTTTACAGATATTATTATATGGCATTAAGGAAGTTAACTGATAAAACTTTAAAAAAATTATGTAGGGATTAACCAATGAAAGGGATGTGGCCATTCCAGTGTTACATCATGTCAGAATGGGTTAAATAATTTAAAAAGTATAAAGTCACTGACCATGTTTGTGTGCTATTTTAATTATGCCAGTATTAGATTTAAATTGGTGGAAAAAGAGTTTTGGGAGAGTTTTCAAGGAAAAAAGGTAGGTGACTGGTCTAGCGATGAAGATAGAAGATAGTAGATTGAAGGAACAGATTAGGAACAAGAAAGAATAAATGAGAATGATGGAAACAGTGCTTAATCTGCTCTATGCATCTACTATATCCTGTCTTCATCGCTAGACCAGTCACCTACCTGTTTTCTTGAAAACTCTCCCAAAACTCCTTGTCTGTGTATGGAGTCTGTTGGGTCAGCTTGGGAATATTGGACGCTTTCTGCCAAATGGTCACTAGGGCTATCTATAATATTATTATTTAGCAATGTAGGCATTTTATATGTATGTGTTTTGTTAATATTTTATAACGATGTTTATATTCTATTTTGTTTTTGTAAACGGGGGTTCGATAAATTAGAGTATAGCCTCAGTGTCCCCTGCGTGGGATGTCTTTATTGTAAAGTGACCGGCTGGTGGATTGCCTTCAGTGTTACCACTAGAGTTGTTTCAGCAGTTCTTTTATGCGGGTCAGGGGTGAGTCCTCTCTCAGCAAAGTTATGGTCCTAATTCGGTTCTTTGCAAGCTGCTGGACCCTATAAACAATGACTAACTAAGATTTTGATGTAAATATAACTCATAAAAAAAATGAAGAAAATAAAAAAAAATTAAATATATGAAAAAGAAAATCATTTAAGTTATTATAACATCCAGTATTAGATCTAAATTTTGTAAATCTTTATGTAAATATAACTATTGAAGATCAATAAAATAAACATGATTTAAATATAAAATATGTAAAACAAAATGGTAATAAATTACAAATTAAAACTGCAACTCTTATTATTTTGCATTAAAATTGTTCATTCGGTATATAGGTTTAAAAAAAACATTTTATTCTAGATAGTAAACTCATAAGATTTGCTTCACAATTAAATAAATAAATAAAGACACAAATAACTGAATATTTTAATAAATTGAAACAAAAGTGCATACATCAATAAATAAACAAACTAATTAGTTAATTAATACATATATCAGGTGGACAAGAAGTAGAGAATTAAGGCATTCGAGTTTCTTGATACTATAAATTTAAGATATGTTAATTGCTTTTTCAGAGCTGGTAAGCGATATATAGGAACAATTCAATTAATTCATTCAATCAACCTGATTGTGATTAATTCCAGCTTATATACTATATGTCTTAAAAGAAACCAAGATTTTTTTTTCCACTGACAAAAATTATCAAGCTGTTAATAATTCGATTTTTGACGTTGAAAACAGTAATCATTAAGCACAACTTTATTCAGAGCCCTTGTAGAAACGCCATTGAAAATTTATTGGCATTACATACATTGATTCAAATTATGTGTTTAATGAGTGGTTTGAAGGAATGTGATTGAAAGGTCAGGATTTTGTTTCTATTGGAAGGGACAAATTAGAACACAATCGAGGATTTAAGGGTTGAGGTTGTTTCATTGTTTTGGTTGTACTATTAACATATTAGTATATTGATATTATTTGACAGTATTTTAAATTTTAGTTAACAATATTTTGCTTCTCTAATTAGTATGACTCCTTCATTAAAATGTATATTTTAGATAACTTTTGTAAAAACATGTTTTACTCTATTTATTTAAAAAACAAAAAGTCATTTTAAATGATTTCTATATACTTGGCCATTTTTTGTGAAAAGTCGACCAAAGACTTTCATAGACACATGTGTGCAATGTTTAATGTTAGATATTCAATTAAAATTTTAAACATTTAATACGAAACAGTTGTTCATAATTTACAATATCCAGGGTGTCAGTTTCCCAAGTTGTAGCATTTGTACATAAAAAAAAGTATTCTTGTCATAAATGTGTAATAAATAAACCGCAATATTCTGCTACAGTACAGTGTAACCCTTTGGAATAATACTCTTGTACAGAAACTGTTTTTTATATCTGCTTTATGTGTATATTAATTGTGAATACTTTATTTATGCCATGGCGTTTTAAGGAGATCATTTGAAATATGTGTAGTATATGAGTATTTGTAGTTGCTTCACAGAAATTTGTTTTATTTATGTTTTATGTATGTTAATATGTATACTTTGTGCATTTGTTAATATTGATACTTTATGTAGACTGTGAAGTTTTTAGATGCCGGGGGTTTCAGTATAAATAGTATCCCCACTTTCTGGAAATTTAGTGCTTTAAATTCCCACTGTCGCTGTCTTTCTCATTTGCTCTTTCTTTCTCATTCCTACTCTGTTCTATCAATCTACTATACTATCTTCTTCTTCGCTAGACCAGTCACCTACCTTTTTTCTTCAAAACTCTTACAGGACAATACTCCTCATTTGTGTAGCAATGTAGGCATTTTATATGTATGTGTTTTGTTGATATTGTATAATGATGTTTGTATTCTATTTTGTTTTTGTAAATGGGGGTTCGATAAATTAGAGTACAGTCTCAGCGTCCCCTGCTTGGGATGTCTTTATTGTAAAGTGACCGGCTGGTAGATTGCTTTCAGTGTTACCATTAGGGTTGTTTCGGCAGATCTTTTATGCGGATCAGGGATAAGTCCTCTTTCAGTGAAGTTGTGGTCTTGATTTTGTGGTCCTGATTCGGCTGAAATAACAGTCTGCTGGATCCTGTAAGCAATGAATAACTAACTAACTAATTTGAAGTGCCCCCAATTGCTGGAGTTTTCTTTATAAATAGTATCCCCACTTTGTGGAAATTTAGTGCTTTAAAAGTACCAATGTTTCTGTCATTCTCATTTGTTCTTTCTCGTTCATAATCTGTTCTGTCAATCTACTATCTTCTTCGCAAGACCAGTCACCTACTTTTTTTTTCTTGAAAACTCTCTCAAAACTTTTCATTTGTGTATGAGGTCTTTTGGGTCAGCTTGGGAATATTGGACGCTTTCTGCCAAATGGTCACTAGGGCTTTCTATGATATTATTATTTTGCAATGTAAGCATTTTATATGTATGTGTTTTGTTAACAGTTTATAATGATGTTTATATTCTGTTTTGTTTTTATAAACGGGGGTTTGATATATTAGAGCACAATCCCTTGCATGGGATGCCTTTATTGTAAAGTGACCGGCTGGTGGAGTGCCTTCAGTGTTACCAAAGAGCTTATTACGGAAAGAGGGGAACTTCCATTATGTCATATACAAAAATGCGAGACGCTCTCATGGATTATTTCCCTTTGCTCGGGCTGGCTATATTTCATCATCTGCTATATGAATGATCTGTGCGTGGTAACTTATTGAGCCTATGCCATTGCAAAAGAACATTTTTATGGCAACATTTGCAAAAAACAAACTTTTAACCATCATTATTATTAACATTCCGCTACTGCTGTCTTTTTTTTTCTTTTTTTTTTTTGTTTATGTTTACTTATTGACATTTATTAGGTGCTTTTATGCTGCTTATGTGTGTATGTCATAGGTTCGTTTTCAGCCCTGGAATTTTTTTTTTTTTAATCAACGACAGATATTTTAAAATTAAAATATGCATGCCAGACTGTTTCATTTATCCGAAACTGTAAATCCGTAATCGTGAGAGAGAGAGAGAGAAAGAGAGAGAGGTTGGGGGAAGAGAGAGCTCTGTCATTCAATCAATTCATTACAATAAAGCACAATAACAAAATGTTTCACTAATAGTGTGAATTTAATTTATATCAGGTGTCCCCCTACCCCCCCAACCCTCTCACCTCCCACATCACTGGCTTAATAACATCAGTCACTTCATGGAAAATAATTAATTAATGAGACAGAACAATCAGAACCTAGACTACAACAGTCCATGCAGTATAGATCTAATGCGCAGAAATTCACAGATCAGAACAAGGAATGAGTTTCTACATTACTTTTTTTTTTCATTTACACTCAAACGAAAAGGGATTACAACAGATCAAGGACCATTTTTGTGCCTAGGTAAGGGGTTATCTTGCACAGTATTTGATCACGAGGAGAAAACAGACTTAGTCTAATTTAACTTGTTAACATAAGCAGTTTGACGAAGCCAAACTGCCAATCTGACATCTACTTTTGAAATATAAGCACAAATATAGTCAAACAAACTAGCAATAACGTAAACAGTGAGCGACCTGTTGAACGTAAACTGTCAGCAAGCAAACTGTTTTGGATTTAGCACATAGGTATAACATGAATCATTCAAGCCACTCTTTGATTGTTTTAACACTAACAGCACTGCAGCGGTCTTAGTTTAGGCCTACATAAACACAAAAAAATGAAGATTTTCAATTGCAATTTACCTTTCTTTGTTTCTTGGAAATTTGAAAAAGGACTTGCCAACACAACTTGTATCTGGCATTACCGCAATTGATGACTGTGCAAAAGTCACCGCCCTGTTTCACTCGGTCACCTTTTGACTTTCTGCCACGATCCATTTTCAGCATGCTGACCAGGGTGCATAACTCGTACCTTTCGTCTCGCGGTTCTGTACCAAGTTCCCCCTCTTTCTATCATTAAGCTCTTTGGTGTTACCGTTAGGGTTGTCTCAGCAGATCTTTTATGCGGATCGGGGGGTGATTCATTAACACTTTTTGTTGCCTCTTCATTTGAATTGCATGTCGTGTCTTGAGTATTGTTAATTATATCCCTGCCCTGTGTAGTATTTCAAAATAAATCCTTGCATGACATTTTAAATTCCACATTTATTCTTTATTTTGTCTAAAGACTCGGATTATTTTACACATTTGGTTGCCCTTTTATATTGTATTATACTGAAGTTAAATTAAATCCTTCACATCCATCTTCACATCCATCTTCAAAAATGTTACACCTGTTAACAGTATTTCATTTTGCATTCCATTTTTATTTTTAAGAACCAAATTATGTTGCATAGAATATGTGCACTTTGTGTGTGTGTGTGTGTGTGTGTGTGTGTGTGTGTGTGTGTGTGTGTGTGTGTGAAACGTTCATGGTCTGTAGTGCTGTTTTTGGTGTAAAATTAGGATTTGTTATTCTGTTGAGCTTTGTGCATGTTCATTGTCTAGACAAAAGTTTGATGTTCTGTTAAATTTTGTGCTTTTTTTTGGTTTAATATGTAGACAAATGTTTTGTATTTGCGCACATTTTTATGTAGACAAAGATTATATGTTGCACGGAAGTTTGTGCTTAGGAATAATTATGTTGTATCGACTTCATGTTTAACAAAACAACAACAGTTGGCTTATTTGAAGGTTGTAGAGGCAATTTTTTCATTCGCATGTTTTGTCTGACTTGTCACTGTGACCACAAACTGAATAAAAAACAAATATACCCACGTTGGGGTGTAAGGCTTTTCTGTATAAATAGCATCCACTTTGTGGAAATGTAGTGCTTTAAATTAACACTGTTTCTGTCATTCTCATTTGTTCTTTCTCGTTCCTAATCAGTTCTATCAATCTACTATCGTCTTCAACCCCCATAGAGGTGCCAGGGTTTTCTGTATAAATAGTATCCCCACTTTCTTGAAATATAGTGCTTTAAATTCACACTACCTCTATCTTTCTACTTTGTTCTTTCTCATTCCTACTGTGGTGTATCAGTCTGGTATACTATCTTCTTCGCTAGACCAGTCACCTACCTTTTTTTTTGGGGGGGGGGGGGGAACTCTTCCAAAACTCCTCACTTGTGTATGGGGTCTGTTAGGTCAGCTTGGTAATATTGGACGCTTTCTGCCAAATGGTCTCTAGGGCTTGCTATGATATTATTATTTAGCAATGTAGGCATTTTATATGTATGTGTTCTGTTGATATTTTATAATAATGTTTATATTCTATTTTGTTTTTGTAAACAGGGGTTCGATAAATTAGAGTATAGCCTCAGCATCCCCTGTGTGTGATGCCTTTATTATAAAGTGGTCGGCTGATGGAATGCCTTCAGTTTAACCACTAGGGTTGTTTCAGCAGATCTTTTATATGGATCAGGGGTGAGTCCTCTTTCAACCAATTTGTGGTCCGGATTTTGTGGTCCTGGTTCGGATCTTTGCAGTCCGCTGTACCCTGTAAGAAATGAATGACTAACTATCATCTTCACGAGACTAGTCACCAACATTTTTCTTGAAAACTCCTAAAATTCATTTGTGTTTTGCCCCCCTGTAGGGGTGCCGGGGGTTTCTGTATAAATAGTAAACCCACTTTCTGGAAATTTAGTGCTATAAATTCCCACTGCCACTGTCTTTCTCATTTGTGCTTTCTCATTTCTACTCTGTTCTATTAATCGACTGTCCTATCTTCTTCTTCACTAGACCAGTCACCTACCTTTTTTCTTGAAAACTCTTCCGGGACAAAACTCATTTGTGTGTGAGGTCTGTTGGATCAGCTTGGGAATATTGGACGCTTTCTGCCAGGTGGTCACTAGGGCTTCCTATGATGTTATTATTTGGCAGATCTTTTATATGGAGCAATGGTGAGCCCTTTTTCAACCAAGTTGTGGTCCTGATACTGCTCTTTGCAGTCCCCTAGACCCTATAAACAATGATTAACTAACTAACCAAACTATTATATTGGTTTCCTTTGTTTTGATTTTTTTTAACTAGTAAGAGTTTAACATGTACCAAAATTTAAGTGTTAACAAAGGTTTATTTCACATTTTTTAATATTTTAGTTAACGTCAAATCGTTAACATAGTTTTAGATTAACACAATTTAAACACTTGAAAGGAAATTATCATGAAGGTTTATCAGGTAAACCAAATTTAGTGCCATGCTGAATAGGTCCTTCTGGATGTGTGTTCTCAGATGCATGTAAAATAACAGTGTTCAGTTGTTGTCTTTTCTCTCAATTAAAAAACAAAAGTATTTTAATTATGTAATTTTATTTGGTTTATTTATTTATTTGATTTGATTATGGACTTGTTATTGTATTTATTATTTTTCGTTTATTTATTTATTTATTTGGCACATCATCCAGAATATGCTGTAATGAATACATTTGTTTTGGTTTTAACCCCAGTAATGTGTAAACTCGATAAGAAATAAAAGAGAGTTTTGCTAATGTTTGTGTGGAGCACGACTTTCAAAACTAACTGCAGCATTTTGTTTATTTGCATATTTTAGGTAATTTCACATATATTTGTTTTTCATTTTATTTTCATTTTCATTCTTTTTTTTCTGTTCTCCATTTCTTATTTCTAATTTCTCTTTTCTTCTTTTTTTTTCTTTCTCGTTTTTGTTCGTTTTCATTGTCTGGAGAAAAAAAATAACAAAATGGGCTGAGTTACCAATTATTGATGTATTCATCTAATTCAAGTTAATCTTTTATTTTTTCGTTCTTGTTTTCAGTTTCATTCGTATCTTCTTCCTTTCTTTACCTCTCTTTCTTTTTCTTTTTGTTGTGTGTTTTTTGCCTTCTTTTTTTTCTTTTATTCTTTTTATTTTTTTTAGGGGGGGGGGGGGGGTGGGGAGTAGTAGTTTTTATAAGGCATTGTTTTAGTTTTGAGACGTAAATAAAATAGGATGCCTTTCTTTTTCTTCCTTCCTTTCTTCTGTCTTTCAGTTTTATTCTTAAACTCTTTATTTTATTTTATTTCTTTCTCATTCCTACTCTGTTCTAGCAATCTACTGTACTATCTTCTTCTTTAGACCGGTCACCTACCTTTTTTCTTGAAAACTTTCAAAACTCCTCATTTGTGTATGGGGTCAGCTTGGGAATATTGGACGCTTTCTGCCAAATGGTCACTTGTATAATTATTTAGCAATGTAGGTATTTTATATGTATGTGTTTTGTTGATATTTTATAATGATGTTTATATTTAATTTGTTTTTGTAAGCGGGTGTTCGATACATTTAGAGGATAGCCTCAGCATCCCCTGCGTGGGATGCCTTTATTGTACAGTGACCGGCTGGTGGAGTGCCTTCAGTGTTGCCAACAGGGTTGTTTCGGCAGATCTTTTATGCGGATCAGGGGTGAGTCCTCTTTCAGCAAAGTTGTGATCTTGATTTTGTGGTCCTGATTCGGTCCTTTCCAGTCCGCTGGACCCTGTAAGCAATGAATAACTAACTTCTTTCGTTCGTTCTTTGGTTCTTTCTTTATTCTTATTACAGCAATACACATAAACGAGATTTGATGGATGGGTTTATTTTGAATGTGTTTTGTAAGAGTCTGGTTCTTCAAAATATTCCCAAGTTGGGGCGCCAGGGTTTTCTGTATAAATAGTGTTTTGTTGATATTTTATAATGATGTTTGTATTCTATTTTGTTTTTGTAAACGGGGGTTCGATAAATTAGAGTATAGCCTCAGCGTCCCCTGCGTGGGATGTCTTTATTGTACAGTGACCGGCTGGTGGAGTGCCTTCAGTGTTGCCAACAGGGTTGTTTCGGCAGATCTTTTATGCGGATCAGGGGTGAGTCCTCTTTCAGCAAAGTTGTGATCTTGATTTTGTGGTCCTGATTCGGTCCTTTCCAGTCCGCTGGACCCTGTAAGCAATGAATAACTAACTAACTAACTCTTTCCTATAAATCTAGTGTCTTCTTCGCTAGACCAGTCACCTACACGTTTTCTTGATAACTCCCTTAAAACTCCTCATTTGTGTATGGGGTTTGTTGGATCAGATTGGGGATATTGGACGCTTTCTGCCAAATGGTCAATATGGTATTATTATTTAGCAATGTAGGCATTTTGTATGTATGTTTTTTGTTAATATTTTATAATGATATTTATATTCTTTTCTTTTCTTTTTTTAACCAGGGTTCGATTAATTAGAGTACGGTCTCAGCGTCCACTGCATGGGATACATTTATTGTAAAGTGACGGCTGGTGTGGTGCCTTCATTGTTACTTTTAGGGTTGTTTCAGCAGATCTTTTATACACCCTCCCCGGCGCCGGCCCCCCACCCCACCTCCACCTTCTACCCCCTCCCACCCTCCGTGTGGGTGCCGGGGGTTTCAGTATAAATAGTATCCCCGCTTTCTGGAAATTTAGTGCTTTAAATTCCAACTGTCGCTGCCTTTCTCCTTTGTTCTTTCTCTTTCCTACTCTGTTCTATCAATCTACAATACTATCTTCTTCGCTAGACCAGTCACCTACCTTTTTTTCTTGAAAACTCTTCTGGGACAAAACTCCTCATTTGTGTGTGAGGTCTGTTGGATCAGCTTGGGAATATTGAATGCTTTCTGCCAAATGGTCACTGGGGCTTCCTATGATGTTATGATTTGGCAATGTAGGCATTTTATATGTATGTGTTTTGTTGATATTTTATAATGATGTTTATATTCTATTTTGTTTTTGTAAACAAGGGTTCTATAAATTAGAGTATAGCCTCAATGTCTCCTGCGTGGGTTGTCTTTATTGTAAAGTGACCGGCTGGTGGATTGCCTTCAGTGTTACCACTAGGGTTGTTTCAGCAGATCTTTTGTCGGATCAGGGGCGAAGCTGTGGTCTTGATTTTGTGGTCCCGGTTCGGCTGTGCTGGTCCTGATTTGGCTCGGGAGAGTCCGCTGGATTTAAAGCAATAATCATGTAATGTAATGTAGATCAGTCACCTACCTTTTTAATTGAAAACTCTTCCAAAACTCCTCATTTGTTTATGGGGTCTGTTGGGTCAGCTTGGGAATAAAGGACCCTTTCTTCCAATACGGCTTCCTATGATGTTATTGAGCAATTTAGGCATTGTATGTGTATGTTTGTTGTTAATATTTTATAATGATGTTTATATTCTATTTTATTTTTGTAAACGGGGCTTCGATAAATTAGAGTAAAGCCTCGGCGTCCCCTGTGTGGGATGCCTTTATTGTAAAGTGACCGGCTGGAGGAGTACCTTTAGTGTTACCTTTAGGGTTGTTTCAGCAGATCTTTTATACGGATCATGAGTGAATCCTCTTTCAACCAAGTCATGGTCCTAATTTTGTGGTCCTGATTCGGCTCTTTGCAGTCCGCTGGGCCCTATGAACAATCAATAACTAATAATTAGCATTCCATATTTAGCAAACTGCATTTGGTCAGAACGACCTTTCAAGCCTGTGACTCGTCTGTTGAAGTTATCCTTTTCTGAAGTATTCACGTTGTTTAATTATTCACAGTTCATTGTTTGATCTTTACAAACTATGTATGGGCTTACTATCTATAATTCATTTGGTCGGCCTTTGGAAATATGTTCGTGTGTAAATGTTATGGCTGGCATTTTGCGTATTCAGTTTCCTTTTAAATATGTTTGGTTTATCTATTTATGCTAGTATTTTGACCCTCGTGTGGGTGTCCGGGGTTTCTGTATAAATAGTATCCCCACTTTTTGGAAATTTAGTGCTTTAAATTCTCACTGTCGATGTCTTTCTCCTTTCTTCTTTCTTCTTTCTCATTCCTACGCTCTTCTACCAACCTACTGTATTATCTTCTTCTTCGCTAGACCAGTCACCTACCTGTTTTCTTGAAAACTCTTCCCAAACTCCTCATTTGTGTATAAGGTCTGTTGGGTCAGCCTGGGAATATTAGATGCTATCTGGCAAATGGTCACTAGGGCATCCTTTGATATTACTATTTAGCAATGTAGGCATTTTATATGTTTGTGTGTTGTTGACATTTTATAATAATGTTTGTATTCTATTTTATTTTTGTAAACGTGGGGTCAATAAATTAGAGTATAGCCTCAGCGTCCCCTGCATAGGATGCCTTTATTGTAAAGTGACCGGCTGGTGGAGTGCCTTCAGTGTTACCTGTAGGGATATTTTAGCAGACCTTTTATACGGATCATAAATGAGTCCACTTTGAGACAAGTTGTGGTCCTAATTCGGCTCTTTACAGTCTGCTTGACCCTGTAAGCAATGAATAACTAACTAACTAACTAGCTAGTATTTAGACTATTTAGTGTCGTTGGAAATATTTTCTGGTGTAAATAATAATTCTGGCATTTTGAGTATTTGGGTGTATAATATAATGCTAACATTTTGAGTACTCGGTAACTTTTGAGGTATGTTTGAGGTTTTTTATACTTCATAGCTTGTATTTGAGTATTATGTAAGCTTTAATTTTTGTCTTTTAAAATACGTATGATTCTATAAATATAAAAAAATGGAAAAAGCTGGTATTTTGAATATTTCCTGTTTTAATGCTTTTATAAGTGATAGTTTTGGAAGTTCATTCCTAGTCTTTTGATAGCTGTTTGAGTTTAGAAATTCAGCTTGTATTTTAAAATGGTCTATTCTGATGACTTTGAGTTTAAAGTATGTGTGTATATTAAAGCGGTCCGTTTGTATTACTTTGAGTTTATAAAATATTTGTATTTTAAATTGTATTGTGTGGACAACAAGAGTTTAAATCGAAAGCTCGTGTTAAATTAACTTCTACAAAAACTTCTGAGTTTAAATTATATTCGTATATTAAAATGGTCTTTATTTATTTACTTTGAGTTTAGAAAAAAAAAAGTCTTTATATATATATGACTTGCAGCAAGAACGAGTTTAAAAATCGAAAGCTCGTGTTAGGTCATAGTCTTGCTGTACTTACAAAATCTTAAATTTGGCTTTAGTGGCAATAGAAACTTTGTTCTTAGAATGCGTAATATGTGATGTATGTTCCAGTTTTGAACTTTGTAATCTTAGATCTGCCGTTATAATATGAAAACATACATACATTGTGTACACTGTGCCAAGGGAACTGATCACTCACATGAGTTCCTGAACGAAGGTTTTATTGCTTGCTTATTTATCTACCTTGTAAACCATTATTCAAGGTATATTTATTGTCCCCCACCCCCCACTCCCACCACCTCCACCCAACACCCCTCTGTACATTACCCGGTGTGTGGTGTGACAGTTTACAATCGGCGAAAACAAAGACAATAATATAATACATGCAAAACTACAATAAAACATAACATGTGCATAATTACCTCACAGGAACACCATCTTTGGCTTCCAGGCAATACGCTACCCTCCCTGCACTAGACCAATAATAAGCAAGCTTCCAAGTATACAGTCTGCACCTCTCAAACTGTGCCACTTCCAATACATATTTGGTCTACGCTTTATCAAGTTTGGACCACATTATTTGAATATGTGGACCTCATTTTGGAATAATCGATCTACATTTTATAGATGTTTTCTGCAGTTAGGCAATGCAGAGTATGTTTTATTTCGTTTTATTTGTATTTTTGTTTTGTCAAAGCGATTCTTTTTTTTTATGCACGTGCGAATATGCTAAAGTGTCGTTGCATCCAATGATTTAATACAAACAATGCTCAAATTGTGCACGGAGAACAGCGTTCTTATGTAGGCAATACTAATGTTATTAGTTTGGTGTTGTTTCTACATTACCGTAGTGAGTTTCCTATCCATTTCATAAATAGCTGTGTGTTCCTCATGTTCATCCTTAGTCGTTGTGTTGAGATGTGAAGTGTTAATATTGAAATGTTCAACCTGTTCCTAGTGCTTATGTTATTTGTACAGTATACCTTTACATACCTTTCTTGTTGTTACACATTTCTATTCATTACTTGTTGGCTTCATTACCATTTGGCATGCGCCCCTGGGGGGTGCCGTTTTTTTTTTAAATATAAATAGTATCCCCACTTTCTGGAAATTTAGTGCTTTAAATTCTCACTGTCGCTGTCTTTCTCCTTTGTTCTTTCTCATTCCTACTCTGTTCTATCAATCTATTATATTATCTTCTTCGCTAGACCAGTCACCTACCTTTTTGCTTGAAAACTCTTCGAAAACTCCCAATGTGTGTATTGGGTCTGTTGGGTCAGCTTGGGAATAGTGGACGCCTTCCGCCAAATGGTCACTGGGGCTTCCTATAATATTATTATTTAGCAATGTAGGCATTTTATATGTATGTGTTTCGTAAATATTGTAAAATGGTGTTTATATTCTATTTTGTTTTTGTAAACGGGGCTTCGGTAAATTAGAGTATAGCCTCAGCGTCCCCTTCTTGGGATGCGTTTATTGTAAAGTGACCGGCTGGTGGAATGCCTTCAGTGTTACCACTAGGGTTGTTTTAGCAGTTCTTTTATACGGATCAGGAGTGAGTCCTCTTTCAACCAAGTTGTGGTCCTGATTCGGCTCTTTGCAGTCCGTTGGGCCTTGCAAGCAATGAATAACTAATTAACCATTTGACATTACTGTCCATTCTATCGTTAATTAATTACTATTCATTATTATCTTCCATTACCATTAGACCTTACTATCCATTCTTCTTCATTAGCATGAGACTTTACTGTCCATTCCATCGTTAATATGGATGTGGCCCTTCTTCGTCCAGGCTGATCTGCTAATGAAGTTTGTTTGGCCGGTTGTCCTTCAAGGGTCCAGGTCAGTGTCCTTCAAAGGGTCAAGGTCAGTCCTTTTTGCCCTTTAAAGGTAAAGATTAGGTTAGTGATATACTGTTTTACTTTTGTGAAATACGTGGTTCAAAGTGTACCAAACCTCGAAGCACAGTATCACAGTTTGTTTGTTTTTTTAAATTTTAGATGAGATTTAATTGTGAATGGAGACAAGTTTGTGCACAACACCAGTGATAAAGATGCCTCGCTTAAAGAGATAGGGCTGGAGTTTATTGATAGCAACCTGGATAGAATAATCCTTATTAGATGATATCCGCCGTGGAATAAGGGAACGATAGGAAAGATTTATCTCCCCTTATCTGCTGCCAATGGTTTGCATTGGAGGGTTAGAGCCATAGATACAGGTGGCCATTTTGCTGTGTGCTCAGCTGGTCAGTGTATCAGCTGGGCTGGGTAAAAATCAAAGGACTGATTTTCTAAAGTATGAGAAGACGCCTGAATGAAGTTCTCAGGAAAACCATCTTCATGCGAAATAAAAAAAAGTATCCACAATGTGGCTGGTGGCAACGGAAATGGGAATGAACCTAACTTTTTTTTAACAAGATAATTCATTACCACAAATAGTTCTCACAACCGTGAAGATCACTGTTGATGAAGTCTTTTAAAAGTAGGTCATGGAATCCCTTTTGTTCTTGACTAAGGAAATAATCTAACCGTTGATCGTTTGCCTCAAAGTGTTGACGTTGCATTTGCAGCAACATAGATCACTGTAAAGAGAAGCTTATGTTGTTTGTCCTTTCAAGGCCGCAGGCTATGTGAGAAACTAATGTTTTGCCAGCAGATAGGTTCTTGAAGTCATCACTTTGAATTCACCTTGGGAACAAATTTCTACAAAATTTAAAGGTCACAACATTGAGAACCAAGATAATATAATATAATATAATATAATATAATATAATATAATATAATATAATATAATATAATATAATATAATATAATATAATATAATATAATTATAATATAATAATAATATAATATAATATAATGTTAAAGTCACAAGTTGAAGGTCACCTTGAGAGGCGATGCCAACAGACTGAGGGCAGTTTTAAGCCTGGTGCAGCTGGTCCATATCATCTTCCTCTGTCATTCATCTTTAGCAATTCACTGCCATGTGAAAGAGAAAACTATTTTGTGTACAATGATCACTAAACTTCACAAAAGTGACGTCGTTCTATCATAATAACAAAGTATAAAAGTACCTGTTATAACTTCTGGTTTTGCAACCAAGAAGTGTAATAGTTATAGCAAATAATCATACTGTTGATGGTTTATAACTCGCGGTTGAAAATCTAACTTACTTTATACAAACTGTAATGTCATAAGTTTGGTTGCAACTGTAATGTTTAATAGTTCTAACAAATAATGACAATGTTATTGGTTTATAAGTACCGGCTGTAACTAAAATGTGGACAAAACAACACCAGGGCAGTTACATCTCTGATCCTGTTTGTTTTATGGCGCCTGTTTGTTTAGATATTATTTTCCCAAGGAGATCATAGTAAATGTACCTATACATTCCACACACTAATGGCTGTGTAGAAAATGTTAGAGTTTCAGATCACCGGATGACCATGAAGATTTTCCGTGAACGTTGACAGTTGTGATACTGTCAGTTGTGATACTGTCAATTGTGATACTGTCAGTTGTGGTACTGTCAAAGTCGACGTGAAATCTTCGGGGAATACTGAGTTAGTAGTTTCTGTTTTCTACTGTAATGGCTGTATTTGTAAATATTTTCTCTTTCTAGTCTGTTCAATAGCATTATATTTTATCAATAACGTTTTAGAGGTGTGTGTGTGTGTTCTTTTTTTTTTTTTTTTTTTCATTAAAAAAATTATGTTATTCTGTAAACGCGTTTTACTGTTAGGCAAGATTTCTGTAGTGTTAATATTTTCATTGATGTATGCTTAAAAACACTACTACTACTACTACTACTACTACTACTACTACTACTACTACTACTACTACTACTACTACTACTACTACTACTACTACTACTACTACTACTAAACCTGCCACCCTCCCTATTATACCCCTCTATATTTTCCCAAGTTTCAGCATTCTCAGTCACCTACCTTTATTCTTGAAAACTTTTCCAAAACTCCTCATTTGTGTGTGAGGTCTGTTGGGTCAGCTTGGGAATATTGGACGCTTTCTGCCAAATGGGCTTCCTATGATATTATTATTTTACCAATGTAGGTATATTATATGTAAGTGTTTTGTTGATATTTTATAATGATGTTTATATTCTATTTTGTTTTTGTAAACGGGGGTTCGATAAATTAGAGTACAACCTCAGCGTCCCCTGCGTGAGATGCCTTTATTGTAAAGTGACCGGCTGGTGGAGTGCCTTCAGTGCTACCACTGGGGTTGGTTTGCTAGATTAGAGTATCACTAGGGTTGTTTCAGCAGATCTTGTATACGGATCAGGGGTGAGTCCTCTTTCAATCAAGTTGTGGTCTTGATTTTGTGGTCCTGATTTGGCTCTTTGAAGTCCGCTGGACCCTGTAAGCAATGAATAACTAATTAACATCCTCGCTTTATGCACAAACCATTTTAACTTTTTTTGTTTGTGTTTGTTTGAACTTTAAAATGACTAGATTTTATTTAATAAAGGGGTCTGGCGACAATTGTTCATGATAAGCCAATTTGTATATTGCGATGCGTTTAGTAATTTTAGGGACTTCATAGCGAAACCACACAAGTTCTGCTTCTTGCCGTGGTGGTGGTACATACTTATTTAATCTTGAATTTGACTCGTCAGTGCTATAAGTGTATGTGGACTAGTATTGCTAATTTAGTCCTATTAAGCATAGAGTACAGTTATATACATTACTTAAACACTACTGACCATAACCGTCTCGATGTAGGCCTATAGTCATAGTACACACATGTACAGTCCTACATACCCTTACTAAGCCAACACCTGGCATAAGCTTATACACCTTGTACCATCCCCATTCCTGGGTCACGTGTTCGTTAACAACAAATAAACGACACTGTTATATCTGTCGTACAGAGTTGCTGGCAGGAGTGGCTTTTAAAAAAAAAATTCTTCGACTCTAACTATAATATGTTACAGTTTTATACCAAAGCCTCCCTTTCCTTAGCAACCACACCCTTGCCAGACCTGGTCTGGTTTTTACCTAGCAAGTGGCTTATACCACTTTTTAATTTGTCTTTATCAAACACTTTAAATAGGACGTAAAGCTTCGCTTAACGAATGTTAATTTAGAATGGCACAATCTTTTGGTGTTTTTCACTTTCTGTTATTGTCCTTTATTTTTTTATATTATATTTGAAGAATTCTGATGTCTAATATCGCTTATCTCTTGAAAGTTTTTGTTGTTGTTATTGTTGTTGGGGTTTTGTGTGTTTGTTTACATTAACTCATTTTTGTGTATGTTCTTGCATGTGGTGAGAAAGTAGTAGTAGTAGTAGTAGTAGTAGTAGTAGTAGTAGTAGTAGTAGTAGTAAGTGCATCATAAAGATGTATTCTACTGTTCACGGATGATACAGTTGTATTATTATTGATTTAGTTCCGAATTGGTTGCTGTTGCTCTTGTTTTACTCGGACAAAATATAGTTGATTTGAGTGGTATCATTCTAATCTAACCTTTTTAGTTTGGTTCTGAATTTGGTTGTTGGGTTTGGTGTTAAACTGCAACCAAGTTAAAAGCTGTATGGTTTTGTATTGTATTGTTCTGGTCTTGTGGTAGATATTGTTTGTTTCCATGTACACAATCACACTCAGTGTTATTATGA
Source organism: Oncomelania hupensis (assembly GCA_036898135.1). Lineage (NCBI taxonomy): Eukaryota > Metazoa > Mollusca > Gastropoda > Littorinimorpha > Pomatiopsidae > Oncomelania > Oncomelania hupensis. The sequence goes on along the minus strand of CM072522.1, from coordinate 644,124 downwards.
CTTTAAATCTTGTTTGGTGTAAATGTACAGTCTCGTTACCACGCGTCACCATGGGTACAACAAATAAAATAACTGTACTAGTCTCTATGTCTACTGAGCTTTTTGTATATTTTGCGTGTGTGTGTGTGGGTGAGTGTGTGTTTCTTGTGCAAGTTTGTTATGATTTTTGTGTATGTGTATAGTTTTTTTTCCAATTTTGTGTGTTTGTGTGTTATTTTTGAGTTTGTTTTGTTTGATTGATTTTTCTTGTTTTTGTTTGTTTGTTGTTATTTGTATGTGTTTTGGGTGTTATTTTTGGGGTTGTTGTTTGGTTATTTTGTATTAGGCATTTTGTTTGGTTTTGTTTTAAATAAGGGGGTGAGGGGGGGGGGAAGAGAAGGTGGGGGTTTACATTTGGATTTGTGTGCGTGATTTTTACTCGTGATAATAATAATAATAATAATAATAATAATAATAACAATAATTATTATTATTATTATTATTATTATTATTATTATTATTATTATTATTATTATTATTATTATTATTATTATTATTATTCCTTCAAAAAGATCCACGCTTGCTCCTAGGCGCGTTACCTAGAACATAGTTAGCTAGTTAACTGCAGAACACGTGCACGAATAATTAATTACATTGTAGTCAATTAAAAAGATCATGAAATTCCTACATTAGAAACTAAGTTTTTTAAAAACCAAAATAATCGGATTATTTCAATTCCGTGTATAATCAAATTTTATTTTATTTTCAAAGTTCTTCTGTTATTGATTTGGTTGCTGTTTTAATTGTTTTGTGTGGGTGTGGGTGTGTGTGTGTGATTCATCTGGTTCCTTGAGCTATTTCTTCAAATCGTCAGTCGAATTCAAAGATTATATATTTATTTCTTTATTTAATCATTCTTATATAGCGCTTTTGAGCTCAAGGGCTGCTCAAGGCGCTGGCCGATACAGAATCTAGTAGGTCAATCCGTCGGATGCGTCCGTCGATACATCCTCAATATTGCAAGGGACCACAGAAACCAGGTTCCAGAACTCTTACTTCATCGCTGACTGCGCGAGTCACTTGCCCAGTCATTTGGCCAGTTGTCCCCCACCCTCCACCCCCTTTTCTAATGGGTCTGCAACGCCTCACTAATGGTCTGCCATTGCTACAAGACCCGTGATCATGGCGCCTGTATTTGCATAGCGCAGCCAGAGCAGTAGGCATGGTACAGAGGAGTTGAGCCCGCTGAGGCAAACATCCCATTGGCCTAGTGTACCACACCAAGACTTATATTATATGTAGGAGGGCCACATGAGCATACTACACGATTCGGGTTTCTGCATTGCGCAGTGCTTAGTGGATCCTCTATAGCGCAGCGTTGGACGTCGAGGTTATGACTGTATAAATAAAGTGCTGGTGACTACCTCTGCGCTAAAGAGGATCCACTAACCATTGTGCTATACAGGAACCAAACTGGCGTACCACCCTTGTTGATAGGACCACATCTGAAGAAGTAGTGCCGTCTTTGTTTTTTTTTTTTCTTACTTTTTTTTTTTTATTGAGCATGGTGCTAGCCAGCGTGGGGCTGTGCGCGTTACAGTGCGTATTCATCATCATCATCATCATCATCATCATCATCATCATCATCATCATCATCATCATCATCATCATCATCATCATCACCAAGGTACCAGCGCACTCAAGATACACCTCTAATCTTCGCTGCGTAGCGTGAACAGGATATATCGTAATATCGCCAAGATAATAACTTGAGTCCGCTATGAGCGGACGAGGATACCTGCGAAATCACGGAAAAAGCGCAATTTCACTGTAAATATATACAGAATGTTGCTCTACAACATTCCGCTCTTTCCGTCTCAAAAACCCAATTGCCTTGTTGGATTCTTAAATTGCATGAAACCAAGTGAGGACACTATCCGGCGTCAACAAACGGTTCAAAAATATTCTCAAACGGTTCGTAAAAGACAGTTGACCAAGAAACTAATACAGTTTGACCTAATTCGTCCCCTAGAGGAGACGAAACTTACATTTTTCTATTTTCATGAGTTCACTGCCTGCAGGTCAAATTGCGGTTTTTCCGTGATTTCGCAAGTAGCCTCGTCCGCTCTTAGCGGACTCAAGTTATTATCTTGGCGATATTACGATATATCCTGTTCACGCTACTCAGCGGTACTTTCAACTGTATCTTGAAAGCGCTGGTAGCCATGCGCATTACCTCATATCATCATCATCATCATTATCATCATCATTATCATCACCAACAACAACATCATCAATTAGTACGTACACCAAGAAGACACCCCTTGGGGTAATGAGCAATCTTGCCACTATAGATTGTTCTAACCTATAAAGGGAAAAGTGAAAGCCCCAGTTGAAAACCTGTCTTTCCTTTGTAGGCAAGACCGATTCACTGCGGCAACAGTACCCCCGTTGGAGTGCCGGGGGTTTCAGTATAAATAGTATCCCCACTTTATGGAAATTTAGTGCTTTAAATTCCCACTGTCGCTGTCTTCCTCATTTACTCTTTCCCATTCCTGCTCTGTCCTATCACTCTGCTATACTGTCACGTCCCAACTGCCTAAACAGTGGTTCGACAATGAATGTGCTTTCAAACGAGAAAACCCCACACCTAAATACAATCTAAAAGACAAAACCAGAAGTGACAAGACAATTTCTTTATTTCACTCACACATTCACACTCAAAATTAACTCCCTTTACCCCTTTCCAACCTCCCAACCCCACTAATACACCCCAAAACTATAGATGAAACAATTATTCGCTCAAAATAATAAAGATAATTAAATAAAAATAAAAATAAATGACTAACTACAGAATGTACAAAAGATTTATAATAATTATGTCCGGATCAGCTTACAAAGAACAAGGTAAATAAACGTAAGCAATTGCTTTAAATCTTTATGTATATTCGAACCTTGTTTCACTTAAACTTTAAACAGCTGTTAACAACTCTTTTTGTATTATATAAAACAATAAAATAAATTTATATTTTATACAAATAGAATTTGTAAGAAAATTATTCAAATTGATAACAAATAATGGTCTGGCGAATTAATTCCCCCAGACAAACTATACATCACAAAAGCTATTCTACCAGGTATGTAATATTTCAAAGTCAACAGTTATTATTCAATTCTAATTAAATATATTTTAATCCAATGTAATTTACAAGTTATCACATGTAAATAAATATTTCTTTTTTTCACAAAAGTTCCTTGATAGTTATAGTTATTTGTTGTGTAAATGTGGGGTGTGTGTGTGTTACGTTGAAACGCCAATGATAGTATGTCTGAAACGCGCACGATAGATCTAATCGTTTCGTTTTGCAAAGTATTCAATAATGGAGTTTATTTACCTTTGATTTGAGTTTGCATAATTTCCGTTAGTCGATATTATTGGAGAATTCTCTGGATCTGCGTGTTTACTCTCGATAGAAATTTCCCGACAAATGTCGAAGTAAGAGAACGTTCCGGGTATGTTTAGAAATATGTATGACGTAAGTCAGTGATGACGATCTTTATTTCTGATTGGTTGTAATGCGTCATTTCTAGAACGTGCTGTCGTCATCTCAAATGAGAGAAAAAATTATAAAATGGATGCCCTGTGTGTGGGTAGAGGTAGTTGTTGATAGTGAGTTGGAAAGTGAAATTTGAGAGTGAAAAGGCGATTGTATGCAGTTGTTGATGTGTGCTGAATAAAAGTGGAAAACTTCATACGTCGACTTTGTGACTTGTATGCTGATTGAGCGGGTTGCGTGAATAAACGAATCTGAGCTACACTCATCAGTACTTCAGCATTGGGGCTGAATCCACTACTGATAGAAAACACATATCGAGTGTAACATTTTGGGGGTCAAGCCGCGATTCACGCCATAGCCAAGGGTTCAACTGCTACAACAAGCGAGTCAACGTTACGAGAGGCAGTCATCGAGGGTAGCCGCCAACAAGTTGCGTCGAGAGGGGCCAACATACTGGGACTACATCCCCCGAAAGATTCGGGTTGACTGCAAGGGCGTGTAGTCGCTGAAGAGTTGCTTCGCGAGCGAACAACAGATCGGGACTACGTGGCTGCCGCAAGACTACGTGGAGGGACAGTCTCGGAGCTACATCGCCAGTATTAGAGAGAGCGACGAGCGGACGTCGCGTCTACTTCAGCACAGGAGCGTATACATCAACACCAGCGTGGTGCAGCGTCGCATACGACGAGGACAGCGGGGCCTGCGTCAGCGAAAGCGACTAGTGGCAAGCATCAGCGCTACTGCAGAAAGCGTGCTGTTCTAGAACAGTCTAGAAGGGTGCAGCACAGTCAAGAACTTTCTAGAAAAAGAACTTTCCAGAAAAGAACTTTCCAGAAAAGAACCTTCCAGAAAAGAACTTTCCAGAAAAGAACTTTCTAGAAAAGAACTTTCCAGAAAAGCATTAAGATGGCTGACTTCTGGCAGAAAGGGATTGCACTGAATCTGAAAGGCAAACAGCTGACAGAGTACGTCAAATGCCAGGAGAGAATATTGCGTGAAGAAAGAGAAGAACAGCGACGGCGCGAAGAACGAGAATTAGAAGAGCAGCGTCGCCGTGAAGAAAGAGAATTAGAAGAGAAGCGTCTAGAAAAGGAAGAGCAGCGTCGCCGTGAAGAAAGAGAATTAGAAGAGAAGCGTCTAGAAATAGAGGAGCAACGTCGCCGTGAAGAAAGAGAAGAGCAGCGGCAAGAAAGAGAAGCTGAGCGTCAGCACCAGCTAGAGTTGGCGCGTATCCAAAACAATCAGCATGCGCCACAAGTCATCAGCGACCACATGGCTCCAAAATTGCCAGCGTTTGTCGACGGGAAGGACCAGATCGACAGTTATTTGGCGAGATTTGAAAGGTTTGCCAAAAGCTCTAACTGGCAACCTCAAGACTGGGCGGTTCGACTAAGTGCACTTCTGACGGGGCAAGCACTCGACGTCTACACCAGATTGTCGGACGATGACGCTAAAGACTACGACGTCTTGAAAGAGGCCCTATTGCAGTGCTAACCCCTTGGGGTCATGAGCAATCTTGTCACTGTAGATTGTTCTAACCTATAAAGGGAAAAGTAAAAGCCCCATTTGAAAACCTGTCTTGCCTTTGTAGGCATGACAGTTTCACTGCGGCAACAGTCCCCCCCCCCCCCCCCACCCGTTGGAGTGCCGGGGGTTTCAGTATAAATAGTACCCCCACTTTCTGGAAATTTAGTGCTTTAAATTCCCACTGTCGCTGTCTTCCTCATTTGCTCTTTCCCATTCCTGATCTGTCCTATCACTCTGCTATACTATCTTCTTCTTCGCTAGATCAATGACCTACCTTTTTTCTTGAAAACTCTTCCTGGACAAGACTCCTTGTTTGTGTATGAGGTCTGTTGGATCAGCTTGGGAGTGTTGGACGCTTTCTGCCGGGTGGTCACTAGGGCTTCCTATGATTGTATTATTTAGCACTATAGGCATTTTATATGTATACGTTTTTGTTGATGATTTGTAATGATGGTTGTATTCTATTTTGTTTTTGTAACCGGGGGTTCGCGTAGTTGAGGTAAACCCTCAGCCGTCCCCCGCGTGGGATGTCTTTATTGTAAAGTGACTGGCCGGTGGAGGGCATTCAATTTTCCCACTGGGGTTGTTTCAGCGGATCTTTTATGCGGATCGGGGGTTGTCCGGTCCTGATTTGGCTCGGAAGAGTCCGCTGGACCTAAAGCAACAATAAATCAATCAATCAATCATTGCAGTGCTACAACTTTACAGAGAAGGGCTACCGTAAACGCTTCCGTGAATGCCGGCCTAAGTCAGACGAGACGCCAGTTTGTGGAGCGCCTGTCGTCATATCTACACAAGTGGGTGGAGTTATCAGGCGAGTGAAAGAATAAAACTCAAACAAAATAAACTAACACAAAATGCCAGAGTACAAACACACACTCTTTTATTCAACAATCAACAAGCAAACACAGGACAAATGGGAACTAACCTCCCCTCAACCCCTAAACAGACCCCCGTCCCAATACTAACTAGCAATTACCTCCCCTTGCAACAAACCCCAAATAGAACTAAACAACAACAGTTTCTTTACAAAGTGTATACAGGAAAATCAAAATCAACAAATCAATTCAAAATACAAGTCTTCAAATAATAAGCGATGGCGTTGAATCATAAACTATTAGCTAAACAAAGCTGTGGCACAGAAGTAATGTCTCAATGTTCTTGTTAAGTAGCTCAGAGAGCTAACAGTCTTTTTCACAAAGTGGATGATTCTTCTAACTAAATGGATATGTTTTTAGGTGCGTGTAATGTGAGTCTGTGTGTGCATGAATTAGGTATGAAAACCTCCTGGAAATGTGTTGCCTCGATACATAGGCAAAACCTGCCGCAGTGTAAGAAATCACCACAACACTACTCTGTTGTAGAGGCAAGGGTACATCCCAGGCTGGCTATGTCCCAGTCAGCGGCAACAACATCAACATCAGTACAGCACAACAGGCACATCAAAGGCAACAGCGTGGAACATAATGCGTAGGAATAAACACGTAGAAGAAATAATCATCATCATCATCGTCATCATCATCAGCCCACACCTGTCGACATATACATAGTCTTAACAATATGCCCACCAAACAATAAACACTATATAATATAATATAACACGCCGTCCTCCATCCGCCATCTTGACCTGTATAGTTATGAATATCATAATAATAATACAAGATACTATACACACATTTCAATAATATAAACCAACCCTGATGCTTAATAATTCACATCTGCTTTATACACCAATGTTTGTATAAATATACATAATTATCGCAACCGCACTACCATCTCACAGTCCTGATTCATTCCGCCCCCCTTCATCACCACCGTCACCCCCAACAATTATAGCACACCACGATTACCTCCCTTCATCCATACTGTAAACATGCTTCCTTCATAGTCATCACTTCACCCTTCTTCAGTATACTACACTTCATCGCTCTCTCCATACATACACCCTCTCTCTCTCTCTCTCCCTCTCTATATTCCCCATCGTCGCCTTTGACCCACTTCCATAATGACAACAGCAACGACATTTCCCCCATTACATATACAATAAGAAAATCATAGGAAAATCATATAAAATCAACGAAATTCATTACACATCCTAAAATACATCCCCTTTCCCACACTCGTTACCACTCACACACGTACGCAGTACTCGAAGCGCGCCACTAGAGAATTGAACAACAGGGTTTGCTTACCTTACAGGCCTCGGCTCGTGACGCCCTTTACCCCAACACCACAACACGACACAACACTGTCACAACATTGGCACAACACAATGGATTAGTCTTTTGAGAGTCTCTTTCTCTTGCTCTTGCACGTTATTTCACTGTCCAAATAACATTTATTCTGAGGATGAGGACACCTTAGCTCTGCTACAGACACTAAGTCTTGGTGGGTGTTCAATCGAGAACCACACGCACCTTAAGTATGGAACCCTACACTCACTGGCGAATGGCGGTTACCATCTTCCTTCGAATTCTAAACATCCTTATCCCGACGAGGGCATAAGACCTTGGGTGGCTATAAAACAATACACACACCCTTCCAACAGTACCCTACACTACGATGACCTCTGTCACAGGGTTGCTGCCTCGTTAGAATTCCTTCCTCACGCAATAGCATCTCAAACCACTCTGCCCTTCAAAATCTGCGCCGGCCACAAGCAAAATAGTCGAGCTCTCGTCAGTATGCACGTTCTTTATTACGCGTACCCCTATTCGAAATTGGCCGACCCCCTGTCTTCTACGAATCGCACGGACTCTACGAAACTGCACTTCATACGCAAAAGTAAATCGGTCACGCTATTCTATGTACAGCAGATATACGGAGAAGTGTAACTTCGTAAAAAGTGTATCTCTCCCTACCATCTGAAAACTCGTGTCGTCACACAACCCCCCCCCAGTTCTTAACACCTTGAAGAACCTTAACTACGACGCGAATTTTCCCTACCCTCTATGCTACCTACTGAGCGTTTCTGCTGAGGAAATCTGCTGGAACGTTATCCTTCCCAGAAATGTGCTCCACAGACATTGAGAAAGGTTGCAGCTGAAGTGCCCATCTCATCAGTCGGCTGTTGGTGTTCTTCACTTGCTGTAGGTACTGCAGTGGCATATGGTCAGTCTGCACTACGAAAGTACGTCCGTACAGGTATTGACTGAATTTCTGCACACCCCACACCAACGCTAGACACTCCCTCTCAATGGTCGAATAGTTTCTCTCGGGTTTCGACAGTTTCTTGCTTGCACATGCAATAGGCTGTAGCCCCTGTCCCCTGTCCTGGCTCAAAATGGCCCTTGACAGTTTGGAAAACAAGTAGTCGATGTTCGGCAATGGTTCCGCGTCGAACACGACGTGCTTGTTTAACTTCTGGAAATCAACGCAGAAACGCATCGTGCCCTCCTTCTTCTTTACTAATACGATGGGCGAGCTGTATGGCGAACTGGCCCTCTCAATGACGCCCATCGCTAGCATCGCTTCCACTTCCTTCTTGATGGTCTCGTGATGCGAATGGGGAAGTGGGTACTGCCGCGTCCTCACTGGAATGTCGCTGTCCACACGTATTTCGCACACGTCCAGTGTAGTGCGTAACGGCAAGTCGGTTAGGATGTCCTCAAACTGCCACACCAGCTCCTGCAATTCTTCCCGTATTTCTGGGCAGTTGTCGTCCATCTTCACGTCGCGGGGCGTCTCTGATGCTGACAAGGTGATTACGGGAATATCCCCAAACACCGGCATAGTTTCTTCCTCCTCTACCCCTTCGTCGTCTACGACGATCGTGGCCACCGTCGCTCTGGTATAGAATTTCTTCAGGAGATTGGCGTGATATAGTTTACTTTTCCCACGCATCCTGATCCGGTAGTCGCACCCTCCCACACGTTCGATCACCTCGTACGGTCCTCGCCATGCTAGCTGCAGCTTGTTGTGTTTCTCTGGTAACAGCAGCAACACTTGATCCCCCGCGTTGAACAAACGCCGTTTCGCCTTCTTATCGAAGTGCCGCTTCTGCTTGGCTGACGCGGTTCTGAGGTTTCCTTGTGCCAACTTACATGTTTCCTCGATGCGGTTACGCAAATCCACCACGTACTGGCTACTCAATTTCACCTCCTCCTCTTGTATCTCCTTGGTCCAGAGGTCTCGCAATACAGCCATCGGTCCCCGCACGGTCTTTCCATATAGGAGCTCGAAGGGAGAGAACCCTGTAGACTCCTGTGCTACTTCTCGGTATGCAAATAGTAGCGCTGGAATGTGGCGGTCCCACGCTGTCGGTTGCTCTGTGGCTAACTTCTTGAGCATGGACACTAGCGTCCCGTTGAAACGCTCAACCAGTCCGTTGCACTGTGGATGATACGGCGTGGTGGCTTTCCCATGGATCGACAGTAGTCTGTTCATCTCCCGCATGACTTCAGACATGAATTGCGTCCCTTGATCTGTCAAAATTTCCCTAGGAACGCCCACCCTCGACCAAATCTCCCACAGCGCTTCTGCCACCCTCTCTGCCTCTATGCCCTTGAGCGGTACAGCCTCGGGATAGCGTGTGGCATAGTCTACTACCACTAGGATGTACATGTTACCCCGATCTGACTTGGGTTTGATGGGTCCCACAATGTCTACCGCCACCCTCTGAAATGGCTCGTCCACCAGCGGAAGTTGCTGTAGTGGTACCTTCCTCACCCGTCCCCTCGGTACTACCTTCTGACATTCTGGACAACTGGCGCAATACCTCCGTACTTCGGCACACATTCCCGGCCAATAGAATGTCCCCCAGATCCGCTCCCTGGTACGTTTCCCTCCCAAATGCCCAGCCATGGGTGGATCATGAGCCAACTGGAGGATCCCCCCTCTCAACTGTTTCGGGACTACCAGTTGCGTGACCTGGCTACCTCTCTTCGTGTGTACCCGGTACAACACCCCCTTCTTCTTGCGAAACTCAGCTGACGCCCTACCTGACGCTATCGCCCCACCACTTTGTGCCAACGTTCTCGCCTTCGCGAGCGTCTCGTCGGTCTCTTGCATCCTGATTAACTCTGGGGTGCTAACAGAGATCTGGGATGGTTCGACCACTGCTAAGGGTACCTCCCTCTTCTTCTCGGCCTTCACCTGCGCCCGAGTCTGCACTGCTGCAGCCATCGCGCACTCACCTCCGAACAAGGAAACAGGGCTCTTTTCCCCGCTATCAAACGTTACCCAGTTACCCAGGATGATATCGGGCCCGTCCTCGAAAACCACCAACTCTACTCTCCCCCTGACCAGCGCACAATCCAACTCCACCCAAGCTGTAGGTAGCAGACCCACGTTCGATCGATTCGCCAAGCAAATCTCGACAGTCCGACCCGTCAAATCAGCTGGTTTGACTAACCTGCTCGCGACTTCCCCTATCTCCGCCCCCGTATCTCTCAATACTCGAACGTCCTGCCCGTTCGCCCTACCTTGGCCCCATGGATCATAAGGTTTGATTGCACACACGCTAGCCCGGGGTGCGGTCTCCGTGGAAATAGTCCTTCCCACTGTAACCTGGCCTACTGTCTGAGGTTTGACCTTGCAGTCCCTGACCACATGCTTCTCCGACCCACATCGGTAGCAACGACGTACCCCACTACCCCCTTCTGTCCTCCCTACCTTCTGACCCTGACTTCCCCTGTTGCTAGGTTGCTGAGGAGTCTCCGGTCGTCTGGGAAAACTGCGTCTCTGACTGGGTAGTACGGGTGCCGGTGCTGATGCTGCCCGCTTGGCATCTACCACACGCTGCGCCAACTCTGCTGCGGCATGGCTAGTCTCAGGTAGATTCTCCCTCACGTAGATCTCTAGCTCGGTAGTCATAATGGAGAAAAGCTGCTCTCCAATGAAAGTGTCTAGTACCTGCCCTACGTCGGTGATGTCTTTGCCGGCGAGCGAAAACCATTTCTTCACTAACGACCCTAGCCTTATTACTAGCTGAGGAAACGTCTCTGCAGCTTCCTTCTTGGCCTCTCGAAACTGCCTACGATAGTAGTCGGCGTCCTTCCTGAAGCGTTTCAGCAGCGCATTCCTCACAATGTCGAAATCCTGGGCTTGCTCAGGCGTCAGACGAAGGTACGTATCCCGGGCTTCCCCTTGTAACAAAGGCGCTAGCCTAACCGCCCATACCTCCCTCCTCCAACCCTGAATCTCTGCCACCCGTTCGAACATCTGGAGGTAGGCCTCCACATCCTCCCTCTCCTCCAAGGGTTTCAACTTGACTGAGTATGCTGCCCCTCTATCTCTAGCCCTATTCTCCCTCTCTCTCTGAGCTGCTCTGTCGTCATCTCTGGCTCTTCGCTCCTCCTCTAGCTTCATTTCTAGCACTCTTCTGTCCGCCTCTCTGGCTATCCGTTCCGTCTCTAGCCTAAGCTCCAGAAGCCTCCTCTCATCTGCTCTCGCTTCCCTCTCCTCCCTCTTCTCTTCCTCCCTCTCCCTCCGTTCTTCCTCCCTTCTCTCCTCCTCCCGTTCCCTTCTCTCTTCCTCCCGTTCCCTTCTCAACTCACTAACTACATAGTGTGCCAACGCTCCGTCTCGGAAACCCAGACTTTCCCCAATCTGTCTAAATCTCTCACTATCACTGAGCGCGACCTCGACTTTGCTCTGTGCACCGGGCGATTTGGCATACATCTTAGGCATAGTGGTCTGAGTACTCACTGCGTAAGGTTCCTCCAACAACCCTGTCACTGAGCCGTCATCATCGAAGTCCTGCTCCTCCTGCTCGGCCTCCTCCTTACGAGTCCTAGCGTCGCGGCGCATCGCGGCTCGAGCCTCCCGCGTAGCCATGTCAGAAAAGAAGGGAAGAACAGATGTTAGTACACACAAAACAAATAACACCTAACTGATACAAACACCTAACAGAATGAATACGCAACACAACAGTCACAGGAGCCGAGGAATCGTTCACCGTCGTACCCCTGAAGGCGAGCAAGTGAACCCTGCAACCCAATTCCCCGTTAATGCTGCACTCCGAGTGTGTTCCCTAGTGCAATACACCCACACTCCCGCCAACCGCCCGCTGCGTACCCTTTCACACAACAACTCAAACACACAACATACACCTCTGGCAATACCCTAACAAAAAAAAAATGAGTTTATCCCACTTCTGACACCAAAAATGTCACGTCCCCCGAGCGGGTTCAGTGACGTCAGCTCATCAAGCGAGTGAAAGAATAAAACTCAAACAAAATAAACTAACACAAAATGCCAGAGTACAAACACACACTCTTTTATTCAACAATCAACAAGCAAACACAGGACAAATGGGAACTAACCTCCCCTCAACCCCTAAACAGACCCCCGTCCCAATACTAACTAGCAATTACCTCCCCTTGCAACAAACCCCAAATAGAACTAAACAACAACAGTTTCTTTACAAAGTGTATACAGGAAAATCAAAATCAACAAATCAATTCAAAATACAAGTCTTCAAATAATAAGCGATGGCGTTGAATCATAAACTATTAGCTAAACAAAGCTGTGGCACAGAAGTAATGTCTCAATGTTCTTGTTAAGTAGCTCAGAGAGCTAACAGTCTTTTTCACAAAGTGGATGATTCTTCTAACTAAATGGATATGTTTTTAGGTGCGTGTAATGTGAGTCTGTGTGTGCATGAATTAGGTATGAAAACCTCCTGGAAATGTGTTGCCTCGATACATAGGCAAAACCTGCCGCAGTGTAAGAAATCACCACAACACTACTCTGTTGTAGAGGCAAGGGTACATCCCAGGCTGGCTATGTCCCAGTCAGCGGCAACAACATCAACATCAGTACAGCACAACAGGCACATCAAAGGCAACAGCGTGGAACATAATGCGTAGGAATAAACACGTAGAAGAAATAATCATCATCATCATCGTCATCATCATCAGCCCACACCTGTCGACATATACATAGTCTTAACAATATGCCCACCAAACAATAAACACTATATAATATAATATAACACGCCGTCCTCCATCCGCCATCTTGACCTGTATAGTTATGAATATCATAATAATAATACAAGATACTATACACACATTTCAATAATATAAACCAACCCTGATGCTTAATAATTCACATCTGCTTTATACACCAATGTTTGTATAAATATACATAATTATCGCAACCGCACTACCATCTCACAGTCCTGATTCATTCCGCCCCCCTTCATCACCACCGTCACCCCCAACAATTATAGCACACCACGATTACCTCCCTTCATCCATACTGTAAACATGCTTCCTTCATAGTCATCACTTCACCCTTCTTCAGTATACTACACTTCATCGCTCTCTCCATACATACACCCTCTCTCTCTCTCTCTCCCTCTCTATATTCCCCATCGTCGCCTTTGACCCACTTCCATAATGACAACAGCAACGACATTTCCCCCATTACATATACAATAAGAAAATCATAGGAAAATCATATAAAATCAACGAAATTCATTACACATCCTAAAATACATCCCCTTTCCCACACTCGTTACCACTCACACACGTACGCAGTACTCGAAGCGCGCCACTAGAGAATTGAACAACAGGGTTTGCTTACCTTACAGGCCTCGGCTCGTGACGCCCTTTACCCCAACACCACAACACGACACAACACTGTCACAACATTGGCACAACACAATGGATTAGTCTTTTGAGAGTCTCTTTCTCTTGCTCTTGCACGTTATTTCACTGTCCAAATAACATTTATTCTGAGGATGAGGACACCTTAGCTCTGCTACAGACACTAAGTCTTGGTGGGTGTTCAATCGAGAACCACACGCACCTTAAGTATGGAACCCTACACTCACTGGCGAATGGCGGTTACCATCTTCCTTCGAATTCTAAACATCCTTATCCCGACGAGGGCATAAGACCTTGGGTGGCTATAAAACAATACACACACCCTTCCAACAGTACCCTACACTACGATGACCTCTGTCACAGGGTTGCTGCCTCGTTAGAATTCCTTCCTCACGCAATAGCATCTCAAACCACTCTGCCCTTCAAAATCTGCGCCGGCCACAAGCAAAATAGTCGAGCTCTCGTCAGTATGCACGTTCTTTATTACGCGTACCCCTATTCGAAATTGGCCGACCCCCTGTCTTCTACGAATCGCACGGACTCTACGAAACTGCACTTCATACGCAAAAGTAAATCGGTCACGCTATTCTATGTACAGCAGATATACGGAGAAGTGTAACTTCGTAAAAAGTGTATCTCTCCCTACCATCTGAAAACTCGTGTCGTCACATCAGACGAGACGCCAAAGCAGTTTGTGGAGCGCCTGTCGTCATATCTACACAAGTGGGTGGAGTTATCAGGCGAAAGGAAGTCTTACGACAGTCTCCATGACCTGATCGTGAAGGAACAATTTCTCAATGCCTGACACAAGGACCTAGCGACCCACTTAGAAGAACAAAAGCTGCAGACGCTTAAAGATGTGACTGAGGCTGCTGAAAGATATCTCATCGCTCATGGGAAGACCCTGGGGCCACCCAGCGCGACGAAACATTTTCAGAAGACTGGAAACCATGTGAACCAGATCCAGGGGAGCCAGACGAACCAGAAACAGACGGACTCCCAGGGAAGGGCATTCAAGAGGCTGTTTCCCCTGCAACGCTTCAGACCACAGAGCGGCTAACTGTCCTAAAAACAAAAGTAGCGGACAGCGGAGTAGTACGGACAACGCGGCGGCGGGCAACCGGCAGAGGCGGTTCTTCAATCAACGGCAAACCAGTAGATCTGACCATCAGGTGTGCGGCGGGAGCGTCATTCTTCCGAGTGGGACCGAGCGCACAGCTACCCCTGCGGACGTGCAAGAGTGCATGACTGATGGCCAACTCCTCCTTGCCAACGGGAAATCCATCCCCGTCGTCGCCAGCGCAGCTGTGACCGTCCAGAACATGCCTGTTTCCAAGGGACGCGTTGGAAATCATAAAGTGACTGTCTTAAGAGACTCTGGCTGCAGTAGGGTCATCGTCAGAGAAGACCTAATCGCTAAAGAACAGTTCACTGGCGATTCAAAATGGACACGTATGGCCGACAGCAAATGTGTGAGAGCGCCAGTTGCGAAGATTCATGTCAACACCCCTTTCTACATAGGCGAAGTAGAAGCGGTTTGCCTGAAAAAGCCGCTATACGATTTGATGATCGGGAACGGGGACGACCCCGATCCAGAATGGAGTCCTGCCTCAACCCAACGCGTCGAAGTTGTGGAGGAGGATCCATTGCCATTTCCCGATGGAGACCTTACAGAGCTGCTACGGGATAATGTGGCTACTCCGGCTCAGCCCTGCCGACCAGAGATCGTCGGTGCTGTTACTACCAGGGCCCAGGCCAAGAGAGACAAGACGTCTACGCCACTGAAGGTCGCCAACAACTCCAAAGCTGCCATCGTGGACAGAAATAAGCTGATCCAGCTCCAGGAAGCTGATAGCACTTTAAACAAGTACAGGAACCGCCAAGACCACGTGACCAAGGGCAGTGGCACGGTCTATTTTGAGGTGAAGGCCAAGATCCTGTATAGAATCTTCCAGCACCCGAGGGTCAACGGAGGTAAACCACTACGTCAAGTTTTGGTACCGTTACCCCTAAGGCGCCAGGTGATGGAAGTAGCGCATGACTCAATCATGGGAGGTCACCTGGGTATCAAGAAGACGTCGGATAGAATCCAGGCGGTGTTCTACTGGCCAGGACTTCATGCGGACGTCAGCCGTTTCTGCCGATCATGTGACATTTGCCAGAAGACCATACCTCGAGGAAGGGTCCCGAAAGTGCCTATGCAGAGGATGCCTCTGATCGACCGACCTTTCAAGAGGGTGGCCTTAGACTTAATCGGCGAAATAAGACCTCCGAGTGAAGAAGGTCATCGGTGGGTACTGACTTTAGTGGACTATGCGACTCGGTACCCAGAAGCAGTGCCACTGAAGAAGATTGACACTGAAACTGTAGCAGAGGCACTGGTGGACATGTTCAGCAGACTTGGAGTGCCCGAAGAAATTCTGACAGACCTCGGGACGCAGTTCGTCTCTGACTGCATGAAGGAGGTCAACAGACTGCTGAGCATCCGGCATTTAACTACGACACCCTACCATCCAATGTGCAACGGGCTTGTCGAAAAGTTCAATGCTACGCTGAAGTCCACCCTGAAGAAACTGTGCAGCGAGCAGCCCAGACAATGGCATCGCTACATCAACGCCCTACTTTTCGCCTACAGAGAAGTACCGCAGGAGTCCATCGGCTTTTCTCCGTTCGAGCTGCTGTACGGAAGAACCATCAGAGGGCCGATGCACATCCTGAAAGAACTGTGGACGAAAGAAGTAGAGACCCCAGAGGTGAAGAACAGCTACCAGTACGTGTTTGAGCTACGGGAGAAGCTAGAGCAGACTCTCGAGATAGCCAGAGAAAACCTGAAGAGGTCCCAGGACTGTGGAAAGCACTACTACGATCGTAGGGCTGTGAACAGGAAGTTCAAACCTGGCAACAAAGTGCTGGTGCTGCTACCTACTGATCACAATAAGTTGCTGATGCAGTGGAAAGGCCCGTATGCAGTGGAGACCGTGGTGGGAATCAACGACTACAAGGTGAAGGTCGGCCAGCATTCCAAGATATACCACGCCAACCTCCTTAAGCTGTACGTGGAAAGGCCATCAGAGACTGTGCATGCAGCAACAGCAGCTGAGATCGACAACAGCTTTGACAGCGAAGAACTGTTGGAACTGGGAGACTTCCACAGCAAAGAAGGCATCGATGATGTTAAGCTAGGACCAAGCTTGACGGAAGGTCAAAAGATGGAGCTCAAGGACCTTATGGGCGAGTTTCCCCATAACTTCAATGATGTCCCAGGCTCTACCACTCTGCTCGAACATGAAGTCCACACCCAGACCTGGAAGGAGCATCTGCAGACCTTGAGGGAGCTGTTTCACCGTCTAACAGAAGCTAACCTGACCGTGAGACCCAGTAAATGCATTCTGGGAGCTGACAACGTCGACTTCATCGGATGTTCGATGGAAGATGGAGACAACGGAGGATGCACTGACTCCAGGAAAACCCACGAGATCACTGTTTTTGACCCTGGGCCGATGACAACCGTGACGGACGAGGGCGTCGTTTCCTGGCGGATGAAAGAATATTGACTGTGTGGAGAGACATTGACCTTGTGTGAATGAACTGTGAACATTGACAGTATCCAGACAGTCTGAAATAAGTTTTAATTCCGTACTTTGCTTGTGCATTACGTTTCAACGTTGTTGAAAGAAATTGGGTAAATTTCTTCTTGAGTGGGGGGTTATGTTACGTTGAAACGCCAATGGTAGTATGTCTGAAACGCGCATGATAGATCTAATCATTTCGTTTTGCAAAGTATTCAATAATGGAGTTTATTTACCTTTGATTTGAGTTTGCATTGTTGTTAGGAGAGGTTTTGTATAACGTTGATAATTTCCGTTAGTCGATATTATTGGAGAATTCTCTGGATCTGCGTGTTTACTCTCGATAGAAATTTCCCGACAAATGTCGAAGTAAGAGAACGTTCCGGGTATGTTTAGAAATATGTATGACGTAAGTCAGTGATGACGATCTTTAATTCTGATTGGTTGTAATGCGTCATTTCTAGAACGTGCTGTCGTCATCTCGAATGAGAGAAAAAATTATAAAATGGATGCCCTGTGTGTGGGTAGAGGTAGTTGTTGATAGTGAGTTGGAAAGTGAAATTTGAGAGTGAAAAGGCGATTGTATGCAGTTGTTGATGTGTGCTGAATAAAAGTGGAAAACTTCATACGTCGACTTTGTGACTTGTATGCTGATTGAGCGGGTTGCGTGAATAAACGAATCTGAGCTACACTCATCAGTACTTCAGCATTGGAGCTGAATCCACTACTGATAGAAAACACCAACATCATATCGAGTGTAACAGTGTGTGTGTTATGTAAACAATTATAAACAGTTTTACATAAATAAGGCTTTCCTTCTGACAACCTCAACCTTTAGAACCAAGGTCGACCCAAGGAAAGGCGTCGTCACAGAATGTGGCACATCACATCACCCCAGCTAGGCTACAGTACAGCAATCACTGAATCTGGTTTTTGGTTTGGCACATCTGCAGCAATACATACAAAATACATAACCATAAATCATTATATTACAGCATATTGCACAATCATTCCTCCGACGGTATGATTGTCTCCCTTACATCATTCTTAATCATTCTCCCTGTCATAACTTCTGTCATTGCGCACATGCACTTCCATTCACCTCCTCCCTGTCATTCCTTCGCTACATAACAGCGAATTCTCTTATATTAACTTATAATCATTTAATTTATAATTCATTTTAGAAAATCCTTCCACTCTCTCTTTGGTATTTATGTAGCAGATAATATGAAACATAAAAATAAAATCGAAGAGAACATAATCAATTATCCATTCACGCTCACACTCACAACCCAGCCCCCGAACGATATGGCCAACTGAGAAATTGAAACAGGCGACTTACGATACCAGTGGGAATCCTCCGGCCTGTTGGAGACAAGGACATACAAACGACGTAACAGACACACAGGCACAGATGACATTCAAGGTGATACACAGGCACATGGAAGTCCCAGGCGGCATCACAGGGCACCCGACGTTACACGTACGTAACTCGAATTTCACCGTAAACACACAGCAGGCGTTAGATCAGCTTAGGAAAATATAAGTTCAACAAACACTTCTAAAGTGTTCCTTAAATAATCCTCCTCTTCCTGCCTAGGCTCCTTTTTGTTGACAGTCTGTTCAGAAAACGTCTCACAGACACTGCCACTATCTGTCACCTCGAAAAAACACAGATCCACCGACTTTACTGTACGCCGATCTTACTACACAAGTGATGTGAAAACGCTCTCTTCCCTGTCAAGATATGCAGTGCAAGAGGTTTTATACTGTTAACCTAGAATGTTCTTGAATATACTCATTTCAATTATAATTTACTTCTAGAAGCATTCGCGGTTCTAGCACGCCTTTCACACATAGCAAATCACATGGCAGCAATCAATCTTCTCATAACAAAATAGCCAACTACTGTTTTCTAACACTAGTACGTTCTGCACGGGCGTGATTCACTTGCTACTTTTATTAATTATGAAACTAAATTAATTTATCCTAATACTCTCCCCTTGTGCAGTAACTTTTAACCTCTATGTACAGGCTGATGATTAAACTATATGCATAGGTGCACGACTGCAAACTGCGTAGCGTGACATATACTATCTTCTTCTTCGCTAGATCAATGACCTACCTTTTTTCTTGAAAACTCTTCCTGGACAAGACTCCTTGTTTGCGTATGAGGTCTGTTGGATCAGCTTGGAAGTGTTGGACGCTTTCTGCCGGGTGGTCACTAGGGCTTCCTATGATGTTATGATTTAGCAGTATAGGCATTTTATATGTATATGTTTTGTTGATAATTTATAATGATGTTTGTATTCTATTTTGTTTTTGTAACCGGGGGTTCGAGTAGTTGGGGTAAAGCCTCAGCCGTCCCCTGCGTGGGATGTCTTTATTGTAAAGTGACTGGCCGGTGGAGGGCATTCAATTTTCCCACTAGGGTTGTTTCAGCAGATCTTTTATGCGGATCGGGGGTTGTCCGGTCCTGATTTGGCTCGGAAGAGTCCGCTGGACCTAAAGCAACAATCAATCAAACAATCAATCAACCAAGAAGACGTCTTCAGTACTCAAGGAGTTATGCAAGCGGGCGTGTTACACGGCAATGGTCGATTCAGCCCCGACGCTTGAGTCTTGTGTAACTTCAATTCGTTACCCACGCAACCCGTTCACTCAGTAACAAGGCAGGAGTCCTCGTTATGATGTTTTCCAACTTTATTCAGCAAACAGCATCAACGATGGTATACAAAATCTCTTTCCGAAAAACACCTCCAGACAAGCACAAAGCGCTATATATATAATAGTCTATCAACAAGGTAGAATAATACAAAACGTTCCAGAATGACGCCATCAACAACCAATCAAAACAAAAGTCGTCACCAGAGCTACACACTATTTGAGTGAGATCCTGTATGGGCCAGCGCCTTGAACAGCTCTTAAGCTGGAAAAGCGCTATATAAAAACTATGACCTAAATAAATAAAATGTCCCTTTCATCTCCATAATGTTTCCTTGTGCAGGCCGGTCATCATTAATACTATAAAGATAGTAGTCCTTGTCGCGAGAGGCTAGTTTGACCCTGCACTACGGATTCACGCCTTAAATAGTTCAGCATGCTGTAGCCTTTGTAAATTAAAGTAGCTGACTAGCAGACGACCGAAGTTAGGTTGTTCTCAGCATGTGTAGGCTACAGTTTCACTAAGATAAGCCGTGACCTCATCCAGCTGACCAATCAACAACAACCCCCTCTAGGTGGCGTTACTATTCTCGTAGTCTCGCACGATAGCAGACCCCAGCGGGAGTATAGTTAGTCCTTGTCTGAACAGCACGGTAGAAGGACGCACCTTGTAAAATCTCTCTCATAAAGACTAAAGCAGGTGACGGGTGAAAATCATTCATCGCAGTATAGCCAGGCTCTGACATTGTCAAGAAGGTAAATGATCAATCGTTTGTTTTATCACGATTTATTGATATTATGGCTGTATTATGTTTGTGAAGTTTGGCCATGTTTTAGAATTGTGATTGTTAGTAAAACTTTGCTTGACCACGTGGCGGACACGCAACCGGTTTCGGCACCACGAGGTAGCCTCCACTGTCCAACTGCTGTTTCTCCTACGTGTATTATTGCAGACCAGTGGCTGTACCGGAGAATGTGTATATTGTTAATTACTTCTCCATGTGTTTAGTTTAGCCATGATGTAGGTATATGTATAGGAATTATGTTGGAGATTCCAGTGGACCAGAGGCTTAGAAGAATTGGTCGTCCTTTATTTGTTTAAGTGGATGCGATCTCACTGAGGGCTGTTTCTGCCAACAGTGAGACGCTTTGCACAACCTTTGTATACAAGGTGTTGCAGAAATTCGTCTCATATTTTGCAGACGAGCAGGCATCTTGGTCCACGGCAGGGAAGAAAACCCACAGAGAGGCAACCCTGAAACGTGGCCTGCAACCTTGAGCAGCGAGAGCATTGGGCTCCACTAGCTCAATAGTCAACTACCAAGAAGAAGAGACAACAACACCGCGCACATCGCCGATAAAGCTAAGTCCTCCGAAATCGTGCACAACCACTGATCTGAGATAGTCATAAAGTACTCGGATGACTCTGCCCTTGTGGACCTGTCCAATTCAAATGCTGTGTATTTCTCTGCAGTTTATAGGTTCAGCTCCTGGTGCAAACAAAACTATCTGGACTTAAATGTCAAGAAAACTAAAGAACTGGTCATTGACTTTCGTAAAAACAACACTCTCATTCCAGACCTTGTCATTGATGGTGTTACAGTCGAGAGAGTCACCCAATACAAATACCTGGGAACCATCATTGACGAGAAACTGAACTTCACTGCAAACACCCAGGCCATACACAAAAAATGTCAATCTAGAATTTACTGCCTTCAAAAACTTCGAAATCTCCAAGTCAGTAGCCGCATCCTTCAGACCTTTTACTCTTCTTTTATTGAGTCCGTTCTTACCTTTTCTTTTATCTGCTGGTATGGAAGTTTGTGTGTAAAAAACAAAAGTATTCTGGATCGAGTAGTGAAAGTCTGTGGGAGGGTTGTGGGAGTGAAACAAGAGAGTCTGCAGGTGTTGTATGAAAGACGTGTTGTGCGGAAAGCTATTTGCTTTGTGCTGGATAGCACTCATGTGCTTGCGCACTACTTCCAGCTCCTGCCTTCTGGAAGGCGCTACCAAACACCAAGGGTCAGAACTCTCAGAACGAAAAACAGTTTTATTCCAAAGGCTGTCTCATTACTTAATAAATGACATGTGTGTGGGTGTGTGGGTGTGTGTGTGTGTGTGTGTGTGTGTGTGTGTGTGTGTGTGTGTGTGTGTTTTGTTTGCCCAAAATAATCTCATTTCACATTTGCTGTCGTTTAATGTTAGCATGCATAAGTGTAATTCTATTCATATGTGACTGTGCATTTTTATCCTCATTGTCATTATGATTGTTGTTATTATTATTGTGATGTTTATTCCTTGTTGTAATTTCTTGTAAAAGATAATAAAGTTGTCTTATCTTATCTTATCTTATCTTATCTTATCTTATCTTATCTTATCTTATCTTATCTTAGTCTACTCATCCAGAAAAACGAATAATAGGACAGAAAGAACTCATAGCCCAATGATGAGGCAGTAACAAATAGCGAGAACAGTAGCTGCATAGACCCATCAAGGAGCGAACTACTCAAAGTGAAATTTGGACATTTAAGTTAGTGTAGAGATTAGAAGATTTTGTATAGAGTAGAGGAAATAAATGTGTGATATTTACTGTTAACAAGTGGCTGGACTACCTGTTTCATAGCCGTGCGAGAGCTAGTGTGTCAGTGAATCTTTCCCATTTTCTCCCTATCTCTATAACCCTATCCGCACACAGACCGAGCTAAACTTATAAATGTATTAAGATTAGTCATAGGGTGATTACACTAGCCGATCCCCGCAGACGACAGACGAGTGGGTAATAGCATTCCATTGTGCAGAGCCCAGCAACAATAGACCCACCGTCACAGTCCAAATAGCAGTAGTTGTAGTAATGTTTATGATGATAATAATGAAAATAATAGTAATAAGAATGGACACACGTTATTTTCTACAGGAAAGCTCAAGGCCATGATATCTGTGCCAACATACACTCTCGGCTCGCGAAGTAATAATAATAATAATAATAATAATAATAATAATAATAATAATAATAATAATGGATGCTATATACGCGCCTTTCCCCAAATCAATCGGGCTCAAAGCGCGGCGATCTGTACCAACATACACGCTCATCTGTCTCATCCACCCTCACACACAACAAATACACATCCATCACTCAAACAGGTGGTGTAAAGGCAAAGAGACCGCTATTGGAAGACGGAAAGAAAATCTAAGTTTTATTTTTGGGATTTTTATATTGACTGCGTCCAGAACTATTATTGAAGGGAGGGAGGAAACCGGAGTGCCCGGAGAAAACCCTCGGTGGCCTCAATAGTCTCGTACGTTCGTCTCTTGCGGGAATCCGGCATAGGAAACCGGCGACTAATCCACTGCGCCACGAGTGGAGTTGTTAGCATCCAAACATAGAAAGACAAGGCAGAAATTATATGAAATTCCGTGGAGAGAGAGAGAGAGAGAGAGAGAGAGAGAGAGAGAGAGAGAGAGAGAGAGAGAGAGAGAGAGAGAGAGAGAGAGAGAGAGAGAGAGATGGGGAGGATGACAGAGAGAGAGAGAGAGAGATGGGGAGGATGACAGAGAGAGAGAGAGAGAGAGGGAGAAGAGAGAGAATTACGAGTCCATGTTTAGAATTTAAGAGAGGAAAAGAGAAACAGGGAGAGAGGAGCGAATAGAGAGTGCGAGAGGGAAAGACTTCAGAATTTAAGGGAGAGGGACAAAAAAAGAGAAAGTGAGGCAGTGAAGCCGAGAGAGACTTCAAGCTTGAGAGGGAGAGAAATATAGACAGACAGAGAGTAAAGAATTAGAGATTGACGGAGGAGAAAAAGAAACGAGAGAGAGAAGAGAGAGACCATTTTTTTAAAGTCCTACTTTACAGTTGAGAGAGAGAGAGGGCGGGGGGTGGGGGGCGGGAGAGTGAAAGAGAGAGAGATGGACAGACAGAGAAAGAGAGCAGAGAGAAACTGCCGTAACAACCACTCTCACAATCCCTGAATGAACATTGAAAGTTTAACGTCTACACCCGCCATTGGCGATAGGACAGAAGCGGAAAACCATTCCAGAGAAGAGGGGATAGCTGGATCTAAATCAACACTGAACCACCAGAGCAATCATACTGCTAGGATGGACAGTGAAAATGGCCACTGTTATCTTGCCCCACCAGGGAATTGGAACCTGAGTTATGGATGTGCCAGGCGTATTCGAATTCTCTACCTCTGAGCTACGGTGGTGGATGGTCAGTCTCTCGATTCAATGCCATGGCGACACAGTACGATGTCAGCCTCTTGCCGAACAGCTTCTTTTATGAATATTCATATACCGTCACTAGTAGCGAGTGATTTAACTCCCCTGGCTGTTCCCACAATGCATGGCCAAACATACAGGCACTTTGTCCCATGCACGTGCGTGGCTCGCGACGAGGCATGCGCGGTCACGATAAGAACGATCGCTGGGACAAATATGAGCAGCGAGCAAAGAAAAACAAAACAAAAAACTGTTGTACTAGCGTTGTTGTAGTAAACGGTTTATTCGTGGATTGAGCTATACGGATTTCAGAGATTTTGCAACGGGTAATTGATCACAAGGTCAAGGTCACAGAGCCATGGCCCTCGCTCAACGAATGCGGAACCCACGATGCATATAATAAATTGCACACACAGATCCACCCACCCACCCACACACACACATACACACACACTATACTACTTACAACATACAGGTCTACCCTCTTCCCCATCCCCTCCCTCTCTCTTTCTCTCTCTCTCTTTCACGCACACACGCACGCACACCCAACACACACACGCGCGCGCACACACACACACAAAACTAACAACATTGTGTTGTTCCTGCAGAGCGGAAGTTTAGCAAAAACAGGGTAGATAATTCGGGAGGTGACGCTTTGCGCAGAAGTGAATTATCTTTCCTTGGTCCTCTCCATTAAATCATTCATGTATTTTTTTCCTTCGTCGCACCTTCGAATACTTGTTACACCTCTTACGTACGCTCCACCCCCCTCCTCCCCCCCATCCTCCAACAAATACCCCACCCCAACCCATATTCCTGGCGCTCTTTCCAACCCTAACACACAACAGCTCTTCTACAAGATTTTTTTCCCATCGTCATTGTCATTGTTTCCTTCTTCTTCTTCTTCTTCTTCTTCTTCTTAACAACAATTACTATCCTATCCTCCCTATCCCGTCGTTGGGGCACCACAGATGATCGTTTAATCAGTGTACTCCATCTTTCTATGTCCTCAGCAGCCCTCATGGCTTCGCTCAGTGTCAAGCCAGTCCATTCTCGAATGTTGTCCTCCCACCTCTTTTTATGTCTCCCTCTTCTTCTGCCTCCTTGTACCGTGCCTTTCAGGATGCTCTTTGCAAGGCCTGATGCTCTGGTGACGTGGCCATACCATCAGAGTTTCCGTTTCTTCTCCATCATAGTGTTTTCAAATAGCAGGTATGATGGTCTGTTGGACTTCGTTGTTGGTGATGTGCTGGGTATAGGAAATGACCAGAAGTTTTCTGTAACATCTCATCTCTATGCTTTGTATTCTTTGTTGTAGATCTGCTGTGAGGGTCCATTTTTCGCAAGCATATAGGAAGATGGAGATGACAAGGGAGTGCAGCAGTCTTACCTTGGAATATAGACTGATGGTTCTGTCTTTCCAAATGGGCTTCAACCTTTCAGGGCTGCAGCTGTCTGTGCGATTTTAGAGAGGACTTCCTGTCGGGACCCATTGTCTGATACAATGGCTCCTAAATATTTGAAGTTATGCACTGTGTTGAGGGATTGTCCTTAGACTTTAATGTCCATGTTGATGCCATTGGTGTGTTGTTTGTCATCAGTTTGATTTTCTCTGCACTTATTTCCATTCCTTAGACTCTGGAGGTGGTTTCAAGGCTCTAAACAAGCTCTTCAAGTTCTTGTTTCTTTCCAGCCAATCCATGAATATCATCCGCAAAACGGAGGTTGGAGATTGCTCTACCCTCTATGCTGACTGTGCCTTCGTGATCTGCAAGGGCTTCTGACATCATGCGCTCCAGAAAGATGTTGAAGAGTGTTGGAGAGAGTAGGCATTCCAGACGCACACCGATTGTTGTTCTAAACCAGTTTCCGATGGCGCTGTTGTGGAGGACTGCACTGGTAACCTTGTTATACAGGCTTTAGATGACTTCAATAATGTTAGGGCTGATGTTGTGCACTCTAATGGTTACCCACAGAGTTGCATGCCAGACCCGGTCAAACGCTTTTGTGAAGTCTACAAACACATGATAGAGATGTTATTGGTGCTGCAGGTATTTCTCGCAGATTATTCTGAGGTTAAAATCTGTTCTGTGATACTTCTCCCTGCCCTGAAACCTGCTTGTACTTCAGCTATGATTTGTTCAGCTTGGGGTTTCAACCTGTTGAGTATTATTTTCAGGAAGACCTTGCTGGGATGGGTGATGAGGCTGATGGTGCTGTAATTTTCACACTCCTGAAGGTTACCTTTTTTGGGAAGAGTGATGACAAGCGACTGGGTCCATGGTATATATACGTATAGGCCACTCCCCACTCTGCCAGATCTTGTTACAGATAATTGTGAGGACGTCAATCATCGCTTCTCCTCCTGCTTGAAGCAATTCCGCGGGTATTTTGTCCACTTCCGCTGACTTCCCTTTTTTCAGTGATTGCTATACTGCCTCAACTTCTTCTCTGAGAATTGGGAGGATTTCTTCCTCTTATCTGTTCTGGGGACATGCTAGAACTGATGTGTCTCCATTTTGTGTGTGGTTGTTAAGGTCAGTGCAGTACGCTGTCCATTTATCCAAGACTTGTTCTTCTGTAAGGCATATGCCATACTTGTTTTGGATCGTGGAGACCTTGGGCTGTTTAACACTTGTCCGCCGCTTCACAGTCTGGTAGGCCTTCTTGTTGTTCTTGTTCAGACTGTTCTCTATTTCCTGGCACTGCCCCTTTGCTGTTCGCATGCCATTTCGGATGTCATTTTTTAATCTTTCGGTTGGCATCAGCTCCCTTTGAGGGGTTCTTTTTCTTTTTAATCTTTCTTCATTTATCACACAGGTCCAAAAGTTGAGGTGTGATCCACGGTTTCTTCTTCCGGCGGTGCTTGCCAAGAATCTCAGTGGCGGCATCTGCCACAGCTGAGTTGAAGGTGGTGATCATGGTGTTGACATCTACTTAACCAGCTCCCAAAATGAGCAGTGGTGCAAAATTCCATCTAATTGTGGCTTGGAATATTTCTGCCGCCTTCGGGTCTTGCAGTTTGTCCAGCTCGAACTTTAGTCTGGTGCACTTTGCTGTGTTTATTCTCTTCAAGTGGAGCCGGAAGGACATGAAAAGAGATTAGTCTCTTCCGATGTCTGCTCCTGGAAAAGTGCGTGTCCTGCCAATGTTGATGCTTGATCTGAATCGTGTCTCGACTATGATGTAGTCAATCTGGTTGTGATGCTCCCCGCTGGGACTATTCCAGGTCCATCGTCTGGATTTTTAATGGAGACTAAGCGTGTTTGCCAGTATCAGATTTGTTGTATCTGGCAAACTCCAAGAGCCTCAGACCCTTGTCATTTGTCTCGTTGTTGCATTGGAATCCACATGTGCCTCCTCAGTTGTGGTGTGCATCTTGGCCAACCTTGCACTATGACTATGTCCTTCTTCGGCACTTGGTCAAGGACAGCCTGTAGATGTTCATAAAACTCCTCGACTTTGCTCTCGTCATAGTCTGATGTTGGGGCATAGGCCTGGATGTCGGATTGTAATGAGTCTACTGGAGACTGGGCAGAAACCCATGACAGTGGTTAGAATGTATTTGTGGACCAAGAATCCAACGCCGTGTTCGTGCCTGTCCTCTCTCCCGCTGAAATAAAGATTGTGGCATTTCTCGGTCGTTTTTTGACCTAGGCCTTTACAGCGCAGTTCGCTGATACCTAAAATGTTCCATCGATAGTGGTCCAGCTCGTGGGCCAGTTCTTCTAATTTTCCCTCCGCAGTTAGGGTCCTGACATTCCGGGTTCCTATGACAATGTTGTCTCTCGTGCGGATCCTGCTAAGTTGTCCATCAGCAGAACACTTATTACCTCCGTCCTGGTGGCCAATGGAAGGCGCGGTCCTTGGTGACCCGGTCGACGACCGATCCGGTATGGAGTGAGTGGTTCTTTTCATCATACGGTGTGTCTTGGGCAAGAAAGCCCTTGCAGGACCCAATCCTCTCCAGGCTGTTGGCCAGAGCCGAAATCCACGAGTACAGTGTGGCTCGCCTTAACCCCGAGCACGTGGTCGTTGAACCTATAGTAACGTGAGGTTCCTCAGTCCTGGCCGGTGATTTCTGTGTAGAAGACTTTCGCCCAGTGATGCCGTGCTGACACCACCCCTGTTTGTCGTCCCTTACGTGCCAGGAAACGCAGGGCAACAACAAGATCAATACAAATTATAATAATAATAATTTTAAACTAATAATAATAATAATATTAATAATCATAATCATAATAATAAAGAATTGTGGTTCCCCACCCTCCTCATCTCTCTCTCTCTCTCTCTCTCTCTCTCTCTCTCTCTCTCTCTCTCTCTCTCTCTCTCACTCTCTCTCTCTCTCTGCCTGTCTGTCTGTCTGTCTGTTCCTCTCTGTTTTTCGGTCTCTCTTTTCTTCTCTCTCTCATGATGATGACGATAAAAACGACGACCACTGTGATGATGATGATGATGATGATGATGATGATGATGATGATGATGATGATGATGATCACCCATTGCACCAAGGTACCCGCGCACTCAAGATACACCTCTAATCTTCGCTGCGTAGCGTGAACAGGATATATCGTAATATCGCCAAGATAATAACTTGAGTCCGCTATGAGCGGACGAGGCTACCTGCGAAATCATGGAAAAAGCGCAATTTCACTGTAAATATATACAGAATGTTGCTCTACAACATTCCGCTCTTTCCGTCTCAAAAACCCAATTGCCTTGTTGGATTCTTAAATTGCATGAAACCAAGTGAGGACACTATCCGGCGTCAACAAACGGTTCAAAAACATTCTCAAACGGTTCGTAAAAGACAGTTGACCTAGAAACTAATACAGTTTGACCTAATTCGTCCCCTAGAGGAGACGAAACTTACATTTTTTCTATTTTCATGAGTTCACTGCAGTCAAATTGCGCTTTTTCCGTGATTTCGCAAGTAGCCTCGTCCGCTCTTAGCGGACTCAAGTTATTATCTTGGCGATATTACGATATATCCTGTTCACGCTACTCAGCGGTACTTTAAACTGTATCTTGAAAGCGCTGGTAGCCATGCGCATTACCTCTGATGATGATGATGATGATGATGATGATGATGATGATGATGATGATGATGATGATGATGATGATGACGTCGCCTGCTTCCTTTTCGGCCGAAAGGTTACGGAAGTACTTTTAATCCTTTAACTTCTAGACCCTGGTATAAAGCCTCCATACAATCTGCGTCGCACATCCAGGACCAGCATTTCTGTGGCGAAATTGTAATTGTCACCACGAACATCCATCACTGGTTCAAAACACCAGGTTTGAAACATGGAAGCTTTCACTTTGATTTGCTTAGGGATTCGAACTATTGCACCTAGTGTGTGCCGACTACTCTGTGCTCTTTGGGGCATGTGACTCAAAGGGAATGAGAAGTGAAGGGGTGTGGGTAGATGTGTGTAGGAGTGGTGGAGGATGGGTGGGGGGTGAGAACAAAACAATCAGAGTAAAGAGAGCGCGTCATGGTCGAGGCATTGACAATTGTTATTTTTACAGAGATCTAGCCAGTCATATATTATAATAATGCTGAAGTTCTGTGTATAGATTTTAAAATATTCCTTCGTGATGATGATGATGATGATGACGACGAAGATGATGACGATGATGATGATGATAATGATGATGATGAATGTGATGATAATGATGATGGTGGTGGTGGTGGTCGTCGTCGTCGTAATGACGATGTTGGTTGTGGTGATGATGATGATGATGATGATGATGATGATGATGATGATGATGATGATGATGATGCTCTGGTGCTGTATACATGTTATAGGCCAATGAAGTGTATGACACGATGAATGACTGTGCAAGAAAGGATGTATTTCACTGTCGCCATGCCACACCAAAATCCTTGTAACGTTTTTTACTTGGTAAATAAATATTCTTATCTTATCTTATCTTATCTTATGATGATGATGATGATGATGAACTATCATATTTATCTCTCCTCTCTTTCTCTCCTTTTCCCCTCGGTCCCTCTGTGCCTCCCTCCCTCTCTTTCTCCTCTCTCTGTCCTGTTACACACCATGAAGAAGCTCTTCACAAACTCTTGGAATGGCCGAGTCAACATACCCCACCGGTAGAGGGCAGAAGCATTGCTCTGTCAGAGCAGCGGAAGTCACGTGACAACTCTCTCCGGGGCGCCATCTGGTGGTGCTTTCTGCTAATTGTCGCACAATGGGAGAGAACTCTCCGTGATCGATCACGTGACCCGAGATCTTTGGGTGGGGAAATCGATAGTCTCCTTGCTAGCGATACGGTAGTAGGGTTGGAGATGGTTTGGCTTAGGATTAGGGCCTACTATCTCCTTGCTCCTCTGAGCCTAATCTGTGTAGAGAAGATCTAGGTGATCTGCAGGCCCATATTTCTCCCTAGCTTAAACTTAAAGCTTGCTCTAAGCGCTCGCACGCATATACAAACACAAACGCTCGCAAGGATAAATATCTAAGCAATGTGGTAAAACATTATGAGAATAAACAGTTAAACAATGCAAGAATTAATACAAACATCACACCTAACAAGGATAAATATTTGGATAATACGGTACAACATTACGAGATAAAACTCGTTAAATATCGTAAAAAATAATTTTATAAAATACCATCACATCTTAGTTTTCAACGGCATGTCTAAAGAGAGACACACATACATACACACACACACATCTACACACACACGCACACAAACAAAGTAGGACATCAGCATTACGAATAAATAATGAAGCAATTATAAAAATTGCCTAAACTAAAAAGTACCACTTAGTGACTGGGGGGGGGGGGGAGGGAAGTAATATGACAGTAATAAAAACAATATTCAGGAGCCCTACATAACTCATAAGAAAGAATTTCTGTATAAACCAAAGTAACATTTAACTACACTTATTTAAAAACCATACGGTGCCAACCCCCCAAAAAATAATTAAAAGGCTTGTACAGGCAGTAAAGCATTTCAACCAAGAACATTACACAAAAGACACTGATCAAATACACACACACACACACACACACACACACACACACCCACCCACCCCCCCCCCACACACACACACACCACTATTCAATCGCACACCACTAATCAATCACACACATTGATTATTCTGGATCTGGTAAAATACGGTAAGAGACCGTAAGTGCCGGAGGTTGGAGGGTAGACAGTTCCAAAGAGTTGGGGCAAACACAGGAAAAAGATCTCCTGTAAAAGCGAATACCTAGGAGCTGAGAGGAGAGCAGCAAATTGTGAACGGAGTGATGGAGCAGGTTGGTAGGGACAGAGAAGTTGTGAAAGATAAGAAGGACAGGAATCAGTGTGCAGACAGTGAAAGCAAAGAGAAGCAACTTTGTCATCGATACGAGCCTTTACAGGCAACCAGTGTAAAGTTTTCAGAGCGGAAGCTGCACTAGAATGACGAGGTTGATGAAGGACGAGGGACGAGGCGAGCAGCATTGTTGTGAATGCGCTGAAGTCCGGAAAGTTTATTATCAGGAAGGCCAGTCAAAAGCGAGATCCAACGGTGCGTGCTATATTCCTCCTCCTCCTCCTCCTCCTCCTCCTATTACTACTACTACTACTACTACTACTACTACTACTACTACTACTACTACTACTACTACTACTACTACGACTACTACTACTACTACTACTGCGACTACTACTACATTTCAAATTTCCTTGTGTAAAAATGGGGACAATAAATGATCTTGTATCTTGATCTTGTATCTTGTACTAAAGTAGTCATCTGTGCGCAATCCAGATTTTCATTCGGTCTGGTTTTTTTTTTTTTTTTTTTTTTTTTTTTTTTTTTTTTGGGGGGGGGGGGGGGGGGGGGGGGGGGGCATTATTTTTAAACGACGGCATTTTGTTATTATATCGAATGAACATGCATAATTTTTTGTTCTACATCAAAATCCTTCCGTTCTCTTTCAAACGTCATCTATCTATCTATCTATCTATCTATCTATCTATCTATCTATCTATCTATCTATCTATCTATCTATCTATCTATCTATCTATCTATCTATCTATCTATCTATCTATCTATCTATCTATCTACGCAGCTCAAGTGGACCTAAAGCAATAACCTTGTATTGTATTGTATTGCAGCTCAAGTGGTACAGCGTTCGCCTGGCACACCGATGACCCAGGTTCGAATCCCGTGATGGGCTAGATAAATGTAGCCATTTTTCACTGTACATTTTAGCAGTATGATTGCTCTAGTGGTTCAGTGCTGAGTTAGGTCCATACCCCTCTTTCCCTGCCATATCGCCAATGGTGGGTGTAGACGCTAAACCTCAATGTTCATTCTTATTCTATGCACATGGACATTACACGCTGAACGTGGATCCTCGATAACAAAGGGGTAAATATCGTACAGCCTTACGTATCATAGATAGGCATTATACACGCTGACAGTGGATCCTCCATAGCACAGCGGTAGACAGCGCACCTTTGTGTCATACATCGCCGCGCTCTCAACCGCTTTGTTATCGAGGATCCACTTTGAGCGTGTAATGCTCCTGTGATCTATGTATCTTATCTATTGTATGGGTCTGCTGGTGCTAGCACAATGTTCCTATTTCTCTCTTCACATGGTACCAATAATACAAAAACCACTACCCCCACTTTTAGACTATTTCACCCTTACCACCTCTCCCAACCCCAGCATTCCCCCAACACCCTCCCTCGCGCATATCATAGAGATGCCAAAACGTGACATTAACGACCTAAGGAAATTATGAATATTCATAAGGCGGGATGATTCGATTTTTGGCTGATGGCCTTATCTCGTGGTAAAAACGTATAGCGACATTTCAACACGAATTGCAAGCTCACCGCGCTTTTCTGAACAGCGTGATTTCGTTACCCTTTCACAAGTGCAAACGACTATGGCTACTTTACAACAGTAATTGGATTCTGACTCCGTTCTTCTTTTTCTTCTTCTTTTACTGGCTTTTGACCTTTTTCAAGATTAATATGACAATGCTCAGAACAATTTAGTTTTAATTGAGATATTCTCATGAGAAAGAGATAGATGGCAGGCAGTCATACAATACAGCTTATGTTACAGAAAATTATCACGATCGTCTATTTATTTTTTTTACAACAAATGTGCTTAAAATTGTAGGGAGTTTCTGCAATTTTAAACTATTGTTAGTTATGCGAAATCTCTGCAACATTTGCAAGCTGTTTCTTCGAGATCGAGGAGCCTACATGCAGATTTGTTACCATGTAGCTATTTATCAACACAATTTCATGGTCGTCTAGTTTTTCTGCAAAAAATGTGAAACTATGGGATCGAGTACATGCGCAATTTTTTGTATATTTCCAGATAAAACTTTGAAATCGTCGGGAATCAGAACGAGCCAAATACCCGTCCGCCGGTTCGCCTCCACTGCCACTGGAAATTAGTTTTGTTCAAACTTCGTTGGAACATTATTTGGGTTAGTGGTCAGCTTCCCGTTCAGTTGTAGGCTACATGCTTTATCTAAAAGGTCAAGGTGGCTGGAGTCAATTCTTTGCTAAAGATGTTTTGCTCAATATATATATAAAGCTACAGCGATTTTAATTGATTTTTTTTTTGTGAATCAGGTAAGCTTACTTCACCTCATGTCCAGTCATTCCGTGGCAGCCCGTTTGTCAGTCGTTTCGAATTTCAATGTTTTGTTTCAAAAAGGGCTTGACGGATTTTGAGTATTTTCACTATGCAGAGGCTTTAATTGCTACAACGCCTTTTAGGTCATTCATAATTGCTCTTTCTCAAAGGTCAAGGTCGCTGATGTCCAGCATTTTTAAATCACGTTTTGCGCTGTATTTTTAAATTGGCTAAACCGATTTTGATCAATTTTCGCTTGCAGATAGAACAAATAATGGCCAATCGTTCCATGTTGTCAGTTTGCTTATTAATGGTAAAACTGAAACAAAACGGCTTCTCGAAAATCAACACTTTTGAAAGTGCTGGTTTCATAAGCTGTGCATGTGAGTCTGGAAATACATTTGAATGTTTTGCCCCATCTTGTTACTTATATACAGCTATTGATCAACGAAAGTCTCATCTTCGTCTAGCTTTCCTGCACAAATGTATCAAAAGCACGCGGATATATACTACAGCTACTTATGCACAAAACTCTGATGGTCGTCTAGCTTTTCTGCGCCAAAGCAAAGGTATGGCGGAAAAGAGAAGGGGACATTATTCTCGAATTATGAAACTCCCGATGGGAAAGTTCGCTGGGAACGCAGGGCCGATTTCCCTGCGCTTTCCCTGGGGAATGGCAACAGAGTGGGAAAGAGCACTTCCAGCTTTTGACACATTGGATCTGCGTGGGCCAGCAAGCTCTCCCACCTCCCGCTTCCCTCCCCCCACCCCCTACTCAACACCCTTCCCACTCTCACACCTACACTCTCTGATACCATCTCTTCCCCCTCTCAAACCCTCTGTTGGTTCTCCCTGCGCCTTTCCCCTCCCACCCAGCCTAACCTCATCGTAACTTCGGGCGGTATACAAATGTTCGTACTACTACTATTATTATTATTATTATTATTATTATTATTATTATTATTATTATTATTATTATTATTATTATCATCATCATCATCATCATCATCATCATCATCATCATCATCATCATCATCATCATCATCATCATCTTCATCATCATCATCACAGTGAATAGCGAAATAACTCCAAGCAGGCAAAAGCCGACTTAAATTCTCATCAAATGCAAAGAACGACTGGGATCTCACTCGGTGGGACTTGAAAGTAAGTGCTATTTGAATAAAACTGAAGTGGCTCAGTAAGATGGTTGCTCTCGCGCCTAGTGTGCAGGAGTTCATGGGGTCGATTTGTTGGTGACAGATGTTGGCTTTTTTTTTTTTTTTTTTTTACCACAAAGTCGACTATCTCAAATGACTCTTTAGATAGTGTTCCACGTCCACCGTGTCTAATTCGAAAAGAGAACCAAGCCATCCTTTAGACAAGTACAGGTGATGGGCACAAATGAATACACACAATCCCCTCATCCCAACACCTTCTCCCCCTACCACTTCACCCCCTTAAAATTTGGGTAAAAAAGAGAGAGTGCAGTATCTGCATCTCACTGGTCGATACTCAGGAAAAAAATCATAATCAGAGAGGCTAAGAAACCTTACTGAGCATGCTGCGATGACTCCTCTATCAGAGCTTTAAATTATAATACATTCAAAATGACCTGTATTCTTCTGTATTGTTGATGTTGCGGATAGCGTTCTGACTGGGGTCCGAGCTGGGTAGTCACGTGCATAGCTTGCTTGCGGCAAACACTTGTCCTTGATCACTGTCATACAACGTTTGTGAACATGTGCTGAGCTTCTCACATTGACGTCGTCACGATAGACACTTGACTTCACAGCAGCTTTCGATATTTGTTAATATAAAATAAAAGGTATGCTAGAGTAGAAATACGGCAAATTAGCGCTGTACTGCTGATAGACGAATAATTGCTACAGATCAATGAAGAACGGGTCATATTTTCCCCAAATAAAGCACTTCATTATGATGTAGTTGTTCAACAAAACATGTTTCTTTCAGGGTACAGATTTTGGTGTTATTGTGTGCAAACAATCAGCTGTTTGTTTAATTGTACTCCTGCTCAAAGCTTAATTAAGAAATTATTACCACTTAACACTACTACTAGTTCTACAACAACAAAACAACAAGTACTCCTACAACTACTACTACTACTACTACTACTACTACTACTACTACTAGCAATTTATATAGCACTGTTTACTACTACTACTACTACTACTACTACTATTACTACTACTATTAGCAATTTATATAACACAGTTTTGTGGTCAATATAATCAGATTCACTATTCTTTACGATAAAACATGCTTTAAGAACATTATGTTAGATATGAGGCGTTAAACGTCATAATGAATTATAATGCTTAATTAAATAAGAAAGCAATGTGTTTCAAAATAAAAGAAGACAATTCGGATATTTTAAAAATAATACCAACATTAGGATGTTACTACTACTACTACTACTACTACTACTACTACTACTACTACTACTACTACTACTACCACCACTACTGCTGCTGCTGCTACTGCCACGGTAAAAACAAAAACATCAACTGCTACACCTACATGTAAATAAATAAGCCTGTAGCGTCTAGGCGGAGCGCTAGTCTCCAATGACGAAGTGTCTAACGCCAAACGAAAGGGTGTGGTTTCGAGCCTCGCTGGAAACGAGATATATTTTTTTTTACTTAGTACAAGACTTATCAGGTCATCGAGGGTTTTCTCCGGGTACTCCGGTTTCCTTCCTTCTAATAATATTGAGTACTGGCAATGTAAATTTCCAAAATCCAAAACTAATTTCCGTTTTCCGTCTTCAATTTAGCAACACGCGCTTGAGAGATGAATGTGTGTTGTGTCTTTAAGAATATTGTGTATAAAATGTGGGCGTATGCGTTTGATTTTTCAAGTCAAGACGCCACGATTTGAATACTATTTGAGAGAAAACCGCGTACATTTCATGCGGTATTGTTACTGAATTAGTAACTAGTACGTAAAAGAAGTAATACATGATATTGTTTTTAATTGGGCACTATCCTATCCTATCCTGTCCCATAACCCGAAGGTCGTAGGGGCACCACAGATGATCGTTTAACCAGCATACTCCTGGGCACATTTCAGACAATAAAATATGATAACAGAGAGAGAGAGGGAGGGAGAGAGAGAGAGAGAGAGAGAGAGTGCGAGAGAGAGAGAGACAGACAGAAAGAAAGAGAGAGAAAGAAAGAAAGAGAGAGAGCCTACACAAAACACTCCTAATAAATTAAGAATGTCCCTAGTTTTAGGATTAAATTGTGGCTAAGGATAGGGTCCCAACCCAAAACTCTGCTGCACCCGGTTGTAAAAATATCCAAATGTCACCGTCCTTCTACGCGCTCCCCCACCCTACACCTCCAACTCGCAAACACTCACAACCCATCCACCGACTTAGACATACTTCCACCCCATCCCCTTTCTCCAACTCTCCCCTCCCCTCCCTCCGCCCTCCCACTCCACTCACACATACACCACTGTCGTTATCTTGTCAACTTTCCCGAGGCACAATTTCAATTTCCGACCTTTCTCTATTTCTCTCTCTACCTCTCTCCGGTTTTGGAGCTGGGTAGAATAGAAAATGTCTCATTTCTGCTGTCGCGTGAGGCGCGCGTGCCAACTTTATCGATCCACGCATGCGCACTGGCCCTGAAACTGTCTTTCGCTCTGTGTATCGCTCGAGGGTGGCGCTCCGCTCGCGCAAAGGGAACGATCGTCTGCTCCAGATCAGGGCCGGCGGACGACATTCAGCCGACATCTTGCACGACCGTTTGCAGCCTACTTTTTGTCGAAGCTTGGAGGAATCGTGCTCTGAAAAGGGAGGGAAAATTATTTTTTTCTTCCTTCGTGACCTCCTGTAGCACGGCTTCATCATTTGACCAGCAGGTGAGTGAGCCACTTTCAAGCCTCAGTCATCTCGCGTTTAGTCGAGAGAGGTTTTTTTTCGTTATCATATAATTTATTTATATGCCGTGCATATGGGTAGCTCTTAATTGCAGCAAGACTTGCATCGTGTAATTGCTACAGTGTTTAACGGGACGCCTGATCAACCGTATTATATGTTGTTGTTATTGTGTTGGCGCAGATGTGATAAGATTCTTACAGCTTGAATGTAAACAGACGAGCACATAAACACTCCCACGACCCATGATTTTACAGGCCTCCGGTTTCTTCATGCTCCTTGCTTTGAGAGCAGAATTTGACGTGAGATTTTTTTGTAGTAATCCTTAAGATCACACCCTTCCCCCCTTTCCCCCTCCCTACCATACTCCACTCTTCAACTCATTTAAGCATCCCATATACATGCTGCCTCAAATAGTGCACTCCACAGGCAAATAAAATTGAAGGTCGGGGTTGGGGTTAGGTTTTGCTGACACCAACACTAAACCTAAATCGGCTAATATATGACCAGTTTTGACAAACGGGTTGGCGTGTCTTAAAGCACAGACGTGTATTGCTCTCTCTCAGTGTTTATTTATCTCTTTATCTATTTATTGTAATTATTGTGTTGTTATTATTATTATTTTATGGGCCTCAGGCAGGGGGAAATCGCTATAAGGATGGCCATCTGCTGAGGATTATACCTAGAGGGGGGGGGGAGGTGGGATGGTGATCAAAGTGTGTGAGGATAGTATGAAGATTTACGTGGACAAACAGATGCTTGTACATAATTTTTTAGATGTTAGGATCTTTCTTTGTGGTGTTCAATATGCCTCAGATATTTAGAGTGGATAATAATAATAATAATAATAATAATAATAATAATAACAATAATAATAATAATAATAATAATAATAATAATAATAATAATAATAATAATAATAATAATAATAATGAAGAAGAAGAGAAAAGAAGAAGAAGAATATGATGATAATGATGATGATGATGATGATGATGATGATGATGATGATGATGATGATGATGATGATGATGATGATGAACAGTTGTTGGTGATGATGATGATGAACAGTTGTTGGTGATGATGATAGTACAAAACAATATATTAAAATACAATACAATTTTATTACCTGATAAAACCCAGAAAATTCCGTTGTTTTATGATGATGATGATGATGATGATGATGATGATGATGATGATGATGATGATGATGGTGATGATGATGGTGATGATGATGATGATGATGATGATGATGATGATGATGATGATGATGATGATGATGATGATTGGTCAGACTGTTCTTTAGAGTACAGAGTTCGTTGCAAGTGCACGTTTGCTTCACGTCAACAATTATTGACTTAAAGGCTGCACGTGCATTCTGTGATAGGGTGTTGCTGACAACGTGAATAATTAATATAGGCCTACAGCATGGTCAAACAACTAGCGTGGCTGCTGCATCGTTTGTAGTCATTGACGCTGGTGGTGATAGTGAAGGCGTATCTGCTACTACGTTAGCAATGGCGGTGATGGTAGAGGCAGTAGCTGTGTTAATTGTAATGTGTAAATTGAGCTTATGGAACTTTGGACCTAACTGCTGGACGCTGTCCGAGTCAGACTGCTGGAGGAACAAAGGCTTCGTGGCTGGAAATGTCTACATGGACATTGGGAAATAATACTATGTTTGCGTGAATCTGATGAAATGAACTGTTAAAATACCTAATCTGAGCCCTAGATCAAATTGCGAAAAAGAAAAAGGAAACTCTTATAAAGTTAACTGTCTAATTCACTCAAAGAGGGGACTTGTGCTTATATAATCATACGTTTGTTGTTTATTATTAGCAATATTTGAATTTAAACGTCGCGTCTGCAAAAAGCAATACGTAATTGAGCTCATTTGAGATACCAGGGCTGAGCTTTAACGTTCGCCAACTCGCCAATGGCCCCTAAAAATAGTGTGTGGCGAGCTCGATTTGGGGTACCATTCGCCCGGCTGGTGACTTGAAAATACCGCCAGTGGTAGAGATTCTGTACCTGTACACGGACTTTTGACTTGCAATGTAAAACAAAACACGCGCCAACCGCTTCTGCAGTCAGCACCGGAGACCCGTTCCGATGCATGCTAGGAAGTTAGGTAACGCTAGCAAAGCGAGGGATTTGCGAAGTAAAAATAGCCTTTTCTCGCGAGACTTTCTTCTTTCCCTCGCCGCGAAACGCTACTGCCCTGCGAGATCCTAGCCTTCTTGCTTCCTTGCGTGTATCGGAACGAGTCCCTGACTTCCTTGATGAGTCACGCGAGACTTGCCGTACTTCCGATATTCCCCATTCTCAGTCTTTTGTCAATCTCGAACGATGTGGCGCTTTTTAAGCGGTGTCTCGGAGCCTCCAGCAAAAAAAAAAAAAACCGAAGAAGAAAAAAAACAGCAGACCCAAGCTCCTTCAAGTTTTGGAACATTGAGGAGCAGGATGTCGATGATGAATAAATTATACAGTGCTTGTTTTAAAAAATGAAACAGTGTTGTTGTTGAAATTTATCTTGTTTATTAGCTGCAATAGTTATACAGTTTAAAAAAAATGACCGTGCTTTCAATCAAGGGGTCTGGCAACCTGAGAAATATTTTGGCAACTTCAACTTCCCAGGTTAGGAGCCCGGCTGGCTCCTTAGCCTGGCTTGCTAAATCTCAGCCCTGAGATACGTCTTTTTGTTGTTGTTGTTGTTATTTTTGTATTTCCAAACTTGCTTTTGAAACAGTCGGGGGTAATCAGAACGAGCCAAAGGTCGGCCTTTAGTTATCGATCGATCCGTCTGTTAAAAGCCACATCTCAAGAACCACTAGACGGATTTTGACCAAATTTCAAACGAACATTACCTAGGTTATTGGCCTGTCTACCATGGTCAAGGTCACTGGAGTCATTGCGTTGCTTAGCACGTTTTGCACAATACCTCCAAAACGTCTCAAGCGATTTTGTTGAAATTTGGTATACAGGTACTTCAAATCATGGGCCATCCTTCAATAGTAGCCCGGCTGTCCGTCAGTCGGTCGGTTCGTCGCTCCGAATTTCACTTTTTTGTTCAAAAGAAAGCTTTTTGCTTTATCTCCATATTAACTTAACCCCAATTCATCATTTTTACTTTGCGGATACTTCAACTATTGCTAAGCTTGTTGGATCATTCGTATTTGTACTTTCTCAAAGGTCAAGGTCATTGTGCTTCACCAGTTTCTAAACGCGTTTTGCACTGTATCTACAAAAATGGCGTAGCCGATGTCGATAATTGTTTGCTTGCAGACAGTTTAGATCGTGACCATTGTTTTTCCCTTTTGCTTCGTTAGGATACAGAGTCACAACAACGCCAACAAAATTACCACTTTGGAAATTGCTCAGTTTTCGGCTATGTGTGTCAATGTCTGGAAACACATTTTAATGGCTTACCATCTTATTACTTATACAGCCGCACACAGTTGATAGCGTAAGGTTCAAGACGTTGCTGTATATAAGTAGACCTAAATAGGCTGTGGCAGTAACATTCGTCCCCTATACGCTTATGTGTCCAGGGACGTTAATCTATATATAACTAACTATAACTGTGGCAGTCATACCAAGTAACGTTGTCTGGGATCCCATTACCTTTAGATTTACCTAATTTTCGAACATTTTTTTTTTAATAGATCTCACCTCAATAATATGGATTAACAATCTCTTCTATGTTCACACTATTTAGTGTAAAAGTTTGGGTGGAAAAAATGTCCCCGGACTCTCTGTAAACGTCGCACAGTACATGGATCTGATTACCATATTTTGGCATGCGTTTGGGGGGAGGGGGAGGGGGGGGGGAACACACCAAAACTAGACTTGAGTGATTTTTGTCTACTGTGCTCGCTCCCGTAGTTTTGAAAACAATCACGACCTAAGGGATTTCTATTCACGACACTCAGTCCTTCACAACACTACTGTTGCTTACATATTCTTATTAAAGGGACCCACTTTGACCACGCCTTGTCGATAGATCCTTTTAACATTCACAGTGAGTGTTGCTTACAACAACAAAAAAACTCTTTTGAAAGTATAGTTGTAGGTGTGTTTTTTAATGAATGAATTCCGTATTTTTGTCTGCCTATTAATAGCAACAACCGTTTACTAGACCAGGGATTAATCTTGAAAGTGACAATGATAGATCATTTCACCAGTTCACAGGAAAAACAATAGGCCATTTTGGAAAGCAATAAGTCACACAGTTTCATTCGATCGCTATCAGTACAAATTGTAAAAAATAACAACGCTAAGGCATTAACCGATTTTATATTCAGCCTTTTTAAATTGTTTAAATGACATGCTGATGCACACAGTTATAAGGAGAAATTCAATCCTTTTTAATTTGTCTGCTAATTATTTCTGTTTTCACTGCTTTGAAAGAGACAACAATGAGCGAATGGCTGGTTGATTTACAGTTTGATTTTCTGCACACTCTCTGTCAGTGTCACACTCTGTCACTCGCACAGTTGATGCCGATGGTTTTGCAAAACCGAAACACTCCATTACCGACTTTTGGCCAGTTTCTGACCTTGGCTTTTCTTTTTGGTGGCTTTTTTTTTTTTTTTGACAAAATGGAATCGCAAACTAGATTTACACTGTGACTGTCAATGCGTTGGCGCGTTGCATGTCAGCAATGAAAACTATGGATCGGAAAAGTTTGTACTATACTGAAAGGGGAAATAATTTCGTTTCGGTAATGGTTGTGCTAAGTTTTATTGGGTTCGCAGTTTGTATAGAACTTTTTAAATGACAAATCTTCGCAAAGTTTGACCGCCCGATCGTAAAATCAATAGGTCACTTGACCAGCTGGCTGGCAAAACAATCGGTCATTTCAGATTTTTATGCGTCAATGACCGATGACCGAGGCCAAGAATAAACCCTGCTAGACAGCCAACATTCTGGAGCTAAAAATAGCAGCAACCAAAGTCGGTAAGAGACAGAATCCGTAAAAAATTGTTAGAAAGGATTTTCGTTTTAGGTTGATAAAACAAATCCTACCCTATCTCAGACACCAAAGACGCACAGTTCAAGCCGCGCTGTTCACTCGAAATAGGGTCAAAGGTCACACGGCTATAGTATTGAGGTACCGTTACACACATGGGAAATCGCTACCTGTCATGAACCAAAATGGAAAATTCAAACTGTAGCGGTTGGTTTGAGCAAGGAAAGCCCTCTTTATCATTGTGTAATGTGATAGCAATGCGAATTTTAGGGTAAACCCGGTTTCGCCAAATGTAAACAAAGCCTTCTAATTGGGGCCTTTTAAACTATGCTATTTTATTTTTAAATGGACCCATATCAAGGATGTTTGTTCATTTTGTGGGTGTATAACAATGAGTTTACTTTGGGAATTGGGTTTTTACATTAAAGGATGGTATAATGGGTAATCGTTGTTCAAAGCGACCGCTTATTTTTTAATTATAGGCGTCTCTTTTCCCTTTGTAAATAAGCAAATGTGCCTATTATGCACACTTTCGCAGCTGTGCTGTATTTAGAATCAAACTTAGTGCTATTAATATGCACATAACAAATGTATTGATCGATTTATATAAAACCTTTGACAGATTTTTTTTTCATTTCCGTAATCTTTTAGAATGAGCATTTGATCTTGGAACATCTTTAAATCGGAGGTGAGAGGCGAAAACCCATTCGCGCGTAGGAATACGGTATCGCGCGCCCAGCGGATTCTAAGCGTGTGATTGGTTGCATGTTGGGCAGCAAAGCAAACATCAATGTTGTCAGATTTAGAACGTGCACTAAATCCGACAACAAAAAAATACACACGAAGGCGTTGTTTTCTTGCACGACACACAGCAAACATGATGTTTTTAAGGAAATTTGTCTCCCCCCACCACCCCCACTCCCCTCTCCCCCACGGGCAAAACATTGCCTTGTGACAAAGTCTTTAGCATACGGGCTAGGAAAGTTTCTGCCGGATACACGAGTCACTAGTTCAGTGGGCGAGTTGAACAGCTGGATTCTTCACCAAGATTGTCTGCAGTTTTCTGGAAGAGCGAGTGCCGTGTTTGCTGCTAGCCGATCAGCACGTGCCGAAAGGATCACGACTGTGCCGGATGGGAGTCCGTCAAAGCTGGTGTAACAAGTCTGCAGTCGACTTTTGCCTTTACAATGATTGGTGCTAATGAACCTTGTTATGGAACTGTTGACATGTTTGCCATAGAAATAGTAATGCGTTGAAGGGTGGACGTTTTCCCTTACTTTAAACCTTCAGGTGAAAGGGAGAGGGATTCGTGTACATGGAAGAGAGAGAGAGGGAGAACACTCACACATATACATACACACACAAAGAGTTAGGAAGAAGTGTGCAGGAAATAGGAATCGCGCGGCTTGAGTGAGATCCTGTATGGACTAGCGCCTTGAGCAGCTCTTAAGCTGGAAAAGCGCTATATAAAACTAAAAAGTGATAAAATACTCTCTCGCTCTCCCTCTCTCTCTCTCTCTCTCTCACCCTACCTCCCTACTTTCCCTCTCTATCGCCTCTCCTTTTCTCCTCTAACCCCCCACCCACCCACCACCACCATCACCACCTCCACCACCACTCACCATCCGTTTAAATTG
Source organism: Oncomelania hupensis (assembly GCA_036898135.1). Taxonomy (NCBI): domain Eukaryota; kingdom Metazoa; phylum Mollusca; class Gastropoda; order Littorinimorpha; family Pomatiopsidae; genus Oncomelania; species Oncomelania hupensis. The sequence continues at coordinate 599,920 of CM072522.1, read as the reverse complement.
TTGACAAAGAAATCACGAGTTTTCACTGAGCACTTTAAATGTTGAAACATAATATTGTTCGTAATGGGTTTTGTCTTGAGCTCAAATGTTGATTGCAATGAAGACACAGTGAGGAGATCATTATAAAACAGAGATGGAAACTGTTGCCACCTTTGTTAGTATGACTGGTGTTGTGGGAATGTAATGAATGGCTCTTGGTGATTTTATTCTGTTCACATTTTTGTACTCTCCATTAAGATTGCACCCAAGGGGTTTCAAGATTAATTGTTCTTGTGTAAACTAATAATGAAAGTTATTAGAAGTTTTATTTCATCAGATCAATTTAAGTTGTACTGTAATTACAAAAAGGAGGAGGGAGGAGAAGAAGATGATGAAGGAGGAGAAGGAGGAGGAGGAAGAAGTTTTTTTTTAAATTCAGCGCTTTTCCTGAGAAAAATACATTTCAAAGGCGCACTTAGAACTAAAAACATAAAGTGCTTATGGCTTATATGCGTTCAGATAGAATTCAGATGATTTAAAGGGACCCACTTTGACCACGCCCCCTCGACAGATCCTTTTAACATTCACAGTGAATGTTGCCCCACTGAAAGAAATAAGCTTACTACAGAACAGAACTCTTTTGATAGTATATTTATTTTTAAATGAATACATTCCGCAGTTTTAATGCTATTAATAGCAACAGCCGTTGGCTAGCCAGCCAACATTCTGGGGCTAAAAATAGTAGCTACCTAAGCCGGTAAGAGACAGAACCTGTAAAAACAATAGGGACCTTTCGGAAGCGAGTGATTTTCGTTGTGAAAGCGATTCTGCACTACTTTCTGTTCGTGACGTCAGCAGCTTATGCTCTCATTAGTATGCATAGGTGAAAGTTCACGAAATCTTTCTTGGTGGAAAGGACTTTGCCACGAGATTGACTTCTGAAGTTCTGGAAGTAGGTCAAATTCGTCGTTGGGTGGCGTATGAAACCACAAAAAGAGAAAGCAGAGCGGAATCACTTTCACAATGAAATCACTCTCTTCCGAAAGATCCCTAATTGCTTATGAGGTTTTCCAGGTTTTTTTTTTACCCTACTTACCCCCAGATACCAAAGACGCACATGTTAAGCCGCGTGGTTCACTCAGATATAGGGTCAAAAGGTCACACGACTGTACCGTTTAAAAACAGTGGAAATCACTCCCTATCAGAACAGAAATGGAAAATTCAAACTTTCGCGGTTGGTTTGAGCAACGGAAGCCCTCTTTATCATTGTTTAATTAGGCATATTAACAATGCGAATTTTAGGGTAAACCCGTTTTCGCTAAATGTAAACAAAAACCTTCGAATTAGGGCCCTTTGAAAGACACAGACATGACAAACAAGCAGCGTTGTTTACAGGACAGGCAAAAGCATAGCCAAGGTGCCAACTTTCATCATCAAGCGCACTGTCTGCATTACTCTAGTAATTGATGAACCACTCCACACTGCGTAGTAAGCTTCGGCCAGTCTCAGGTACGCAGTGTGCAGCCACCGCTGTCCACTAGTGCCTGCGCCTGCAGTAGTACTGGGAGTTTTCACATGCAGTGTTGAGAATCGTGCGAGTATTGGATTTTTCTCAAGTATTCACAACTTTCCGGCACCTCTCATAAAAACTCGTGGGTATCGCCATTATAAATTAAAACGAGGTTATATGAAACCAAGTTCCGGTTTGACTTGTTTTGCTTTTATTAAACCTTGATGCGTGACTTTTAAATATGGCAAATTGCCGAAAACGACGATTATTAGAGCTAGAAAACGAGTGGGATAAGTATAAAAACGGTGGAGGAAGTACATGCTCAGTGATAGAATGCAAAAAAACAATCGTAGAGGCCTGTATTTGTGGCGACTTCGGAGGTGCGTCGATCATCGACAGAAAGTGAAACAGGACCTGAAAACTCTTGTAGTTTTCCATAGCTTCGCCGTCGCAACCTTCACAAAACACGAAGTAACTGACTATGCTAGGCTAGCGTTGTGACCAAGTGGGCTAAGGCGGGACTAACTTGCCTTGTCCACAAGCCAGAAACCAATGGCGCCTGACAGGTGTGGGTTCGAGCCAGCATATCTGGGCGTTATGTTTTTTCCGAATATTTTTCAAAAATTCACAAATAATGTTAGGTAGGTAGGGTTTAGGCGCGCCACTGGCGATAGAAAGGGATAATAAACTGCAGCAAAAAAAATAAAAATATGTGAGGGTACGATACAGGTGGCCAGTGACACATGTTATTATTCTTGAATATTTGAAATAACTCACTAAAACACGCGGAGAAAAAAAACCGGAAGTATTTTTCATAGAGGGGATTCCCGTTGGTGCATAGGATAGCAGAAAAGTGTGAATACAGCGGCGAAGGCGACAAGGGAAAAAGAGAGGTCGCGATGAGTGGTTTGGATTGGGAGAGATGTGAGCGGGGAGGACAGTGTGTTAGGTGGATTAGTAGTTAGTGGAACTTCGTTAGAAAAGGCAATAAATATAGTTGTGTGTGTGTGTGTGTGTGGGTGTGTGTGTGGGTATGTGTGTGTGTAGGTGTGTGTGTGTGTGTGTGTGTGTGTGTGTGTGGGCATGTTTACACGGTGTTATCTGGACAAACCAGTGAACATCTACATAACTTGTTTTGACAGACCTACTTGTTTTGACGTCAGAACAATGATCCGTTAAGGTAAGGGCTGGGTTAAGATTAGGGTTAGGGTTAGTGTTCGAACACTGAAAAGTACTTACAAAGGGGGACGAAATATTTGCACGTCCGAGCTTTTATGTATTCGCGCGGACCGTACTGAACCTGAGGCTTAACTTTTATTTTACATATAAGGCTTGAAATATGACCCATTGTCAGCACAACGTATGTGGCGTTTCAAGAAAGTCATGATAATACTGTGTACCCTCGGCTGTGTGTGTATGTGTGTGCGCGCGCGTGCGTGCGTGCATAATGAAGTTGCATAATAGAATTATTATTACTGAAATGCCACTCAATGATGCTAATGTAACGACTGAATCGAAAGTTCGTAGCCATTCATTTTCAACATTTTTATTTGTTTTGGATTTGGACTTGAAATTATAGTTGGTTGATTTCTAAGGGATTTGTATCAGAGCTGACACTAAACAAAAATGACGGTCGAACATTAAAAAAACAAAACACCCCAAGGATCAGGCATAAAAGTTGCAGAACAGAAATAATGACGAGTTCGATGGCAATCTGAGTCATGTTTTATCTCGCTCTCTTTGTTCTTTGGCATCGTCGTAATGGATCATTTGACGTTAAAAACACGTCATAAGCTGATAATGCAATCAGCTTGATTGTAGCATTTGATAGCAATAATGAAGTCCTAACAAACAAAATAAAAATTCGATTCCCTTTCCGTCTTCTAATAGCGACTTGCCTTTATGTGATGAATTTGTATCTCTTGTGTATGGAGATTTGTGCATCACATGTGAGCATGTACGTTATTTACAGATCATCGCTCCTAATTGAGTCTGATTTAGAAATAAGAAATAAGGCGCATATAGTATCCATTATTATTATTATTATTATTATTGTAGTGGTGGAGAGAAAGATGATAAAGTGATGGAGGCTAGGGTGATGAAGAATTCTCACACATTCTCTCTCTCTCTCTCTCTCTTTCTCTCTCTCTCTCTCTCTCTCTCTCTCTCTCTCTCTCTCTCTCTCTCTCTCTCTCCCCAACGCCAGTTCGTTGATGACCGTTGAAAGTTTTATTCTCGAAGTGCATCATACTAAGAGAGCGCAACAGGCAATGCTCAGAGTCGAACCCGTGTCCGAGTGTGTGTGTCCCGAAATAGGTAGGTAGGTAGGTAGATTACCGTCCCCGGACACAATAGCGTATAGGGGAGCAAAGGGAAATAATCCGTGAGAGCGTCTCGCATTTTTGTATAGGACATAATGGAAATTCCCCCTCTTTCCGTAATAAGCTCTTTGGTGACACTGTGACGGTGGTTCTATTGTTACTGGGCTCTGCACAATGGAATGCTATTACCCACTCGTCTTTGTCTGCGGGGATCGGCTAGTTTAATCACCCTATGACTAATCTTAATACATTTATATGTTTAGCTCGGTCTGTGTGCAGATAGGGTTATAGAGATAGGGAGAAAATTGTAAAAGATTCACTGACACACTAGCTCTCGCACGGCTATGAAACATAGGTAGTCCAACCACTTTTTAACAGTAAATATCACACATTTATTTGCTCTATTCTATACATAATTCTCTAAACACTCTATTAACTTAAATGTCCAAATTCACTTCAACAAGTTCGCTCCTTGATGGGTCTATGCTGCTACTGTTCTTGATATTTGCTACTGTCTCATCTGTAACGTATGGATATTTTAATGTGGGTGCCTGTTTACAATATTTGAGTGCATGCGAAATATAATTGACTCCTAGATCGAAATAAGCGTGTGTGCAAGTCTCTCTGTTAACTACCACAGACGTACAGACTCTTCTCAACACAGGCAAACACCAACACACAATATACGTTCCACGTTCTCAACTTTATATAAAGAAATATCAATATTTATATCACACTTTCACTCTAATTCTTTCACACGGATATTCTAATATTGATAATCAAGTCCGATCGTCTCTCTCTCTACACACCAGTTTGACAACGCCAAGTCAGAGCACTCGAGGGCCGGTAACCGCTTGACCGGGCCCAAAAATAATCATAAAAGATCACACTACCTCGTTAGATGTGGGAGGTGGGTCTATGCACAAGCTGGCACTGGATGCCAGTAACGTTGCAACTAGAGATGAGCGTCGGCGGGCGGAGGAGCGCTCGCTAACCTCCAGTCCACCCGAAGTCGATACCGTAGTCTTTGGTCAGCAAAGGGGTAAGGCTGACCCTCTCCGATGTCTCTCGGGACGCCTTGTCTTCGTTGTCCAAGACAACCCCGGGTCTGCGAGGATAGAGTCACTCCCGCTCCCAGTAGGCCGCTACAACGATATATATATATATATGCAAACGTCAATTCTCTGACCTTTATAATTTCATTATTCTTCTTTTGTTTCAACCTTGCTGACCTCCCTTTGTTTATTCACTTTCCACTTCCGTTCTCTATACGACCGTTTCCTTATTGTCTTTTACGATGTTGTTCATAACCCAGATATAATTATTTCATGAATGAAAATTACTATCAAACATGCTCACACCTTTAATTCATATTACATTGTCTACTGCTCTATAACTATCGCCCCACGTAATTAACAATATTAGTACATCAATGAAAATTCAATATTCCATCTTAGTGGATAACAGCTCACCACCTCTCAATACAATACAAAAAATATACTTCTCCGACATTTCACAATCATGAAAAACATTATAAATACCTGTAATCTTTACAGCACACAAATTACTTCTTTCAGAGAGAAAGTCCACAAACCAATTCACCGTGATAGGTTTCAATGCCTTCTACCTCTAGAAGCTTACAATTTACTTTCTCTTTTCTTTTGTTATTTTTTCTTCTTTTTCCTGGCCTACACACAGACTACCACACACGACCACACCAGCCTATGACACAGAATTTTAGTGAGTGAACAACGCCCTGATTGCGGAATATTCATTCTCCCATTGGCTGAATAATTTTAGCCAATCAAAAAAATACTATTCAATATTTACTTTTTAAAAACCCGGAAAAATCCCGTTCTCTACATCATCATTGGGCTATTTGTTCTGGTTGGCCTAATGTTTGTTTTCCGGAGAGTGGACTACCGCTCAGTCCTTCTAGATCAGTGTTATTGCAACTCTTCTTGCACTTAGCTGATTCGTTGAGGTGTGGTGATGGTGTCTCCTCCTTTGGTTTTGACTATTGGGCTATCGGAGCTCAGTGCTTGATATTCCCCTGCAGGCCGAATGTCAGTGTTGACTCTAAGTAGTCTATCCCTGCCTCGGACCAACAAGCCTGCTCGTCTGCTAAACATAAGACGAGTTTCTGCAACGCCTTGTATACTAAGGGTGTGCAGAGCATCTCACTGATAGCTGAAACAGCCCTCAGTCGCATCCACTTATACAAACAAGGGACGAACATTCTTATAAGTCCGTGGTCCACTGGAATCTCCAACATAATTCCTATACATACATCATGTCTAAACTAAACACATAAAGAAGTAATTAACAATATACACATTATCCGGTACAGCCATTGGTCTTCAATAATACACATAGGAGAAACAACAGTGGGTCCGTAGAGGATACCTCATGGTTTTGAAACCGGTCGCCTGTGTCAGCCACGTGGTCACGCTAAGTTTTACAAACATTCACAATGATAAAACATGGCAAGACTTCACAAACATAATCCAACCCTATTATCAATAAATCGCAATGAAACAAAAGATTAATCATTTACCTTTTTGACAATGTCAGGCTGTGGCGGCTCCGCGCGCCGGGGGTGGACCCCATGCCTCTCTCTGGCTGGGTGACAAAGTTGCCTACCCCTTTTTCTTCTCTTTTGTATTGTTTCTGTCTTATTGGTCCTTTCACCTATATTCTCTTCACCCTTAAATTCTCCCAGTATACTATGCAGTTTTGACTCCCTTTCTTCTGCCTTACCGGACTTTCCCTGTCTTCTTTTTCCCCATCATTCCTTCTTTTTCTACCCTTCTTTTTCTCTGTGGCCTTCTCTTGGCCCCCTGCGTTTGCCGTGCAGGGCAACCCGTGTCGGGGGAGAATGGGATCCTGGAGGTTGAGGTCACTGAGGGACTACGGTCCCTCACACTAACACACCTCTTTGGCCCGGACTTCTCCTAGACGGGAGGCTGGCGTGGCCCGCGTCAGTCAAGCGGCTGGTCGTGTATTGCCCTAGCTCTGCTAGAAGGCTGCGGCTCATGGGTCCAACTTGAACAAAACCGTAGTGGCAGTGCGGGATTGTCTGGGTGTATATCCCCCCTGTAGCCCTGGTGCGTTCCCTTGCTGGACTTTCCGCTTGGACGCATCCCCTTGTTGGACTCCGTGGTGGGTGGGGAGCAGGGGGGATGAATTCATAAATTAATAACATGGCATCAACAACAAAAAAACGACTTCACGGTGACGACTCTGACACGGATACGGACAGTGACTTGGACGTGAGACGAAAAGCTTGTGATTCTGGAGTGGAAGGGGCCTGGCCTCGTTTTTTTGGTTGTAGAGGGGGCGGATCCGGCTATGCCACTAGGCAAGCTGTCTCCGTTCGCCATCCATAAAGGGTTCCAGTCCGTTTGCACAACCGGTTTCAAGGACGTTAAAAAATTGAGATCTGGGGCCTACCTGGTGGAGTGCTCGACCAAAAGGGCATCGGATTGTCTGCTAAAGAGGAATTCGACTGTCTTCGTTGATAGACCAATCAAAGTTTCTGTTCATGGACAGTTGAATTCCTCCAAGGGAGTCATCCGATGTCAGGACCTGTGTGATATGTCCGAGTTGGAAATCCGAGATGAGCTCTCCAGCCAGGGGGTCACGGCAGTGCAGAGGGTATTTGTCACCAAAGGACCCCAACGTATCCCAACTAACACCCTTTTTGTGACCTTTGCCATGGCCAAGTTGCCGGAGTCACTCAAGGTGGGATACCTTAGGGTGAAGGTGACGCCCTTTACACCATCGCCTTTGAGCTGGTACCGTTGCCAAAGGTTTGGTCACGGTAGCAAGACCTGCAAAAGTACAGAAATTTGCCGCGAATGTGGAAAGGAGAAACACGAAAGTGCTTGCAAAGATCCTATTTGCTGTGTAAATTGCGCGGGGCGGCATACTTCCAGCTCCAAAGATTGCCCTCAGTGGCAGTTGGAGATGGAAATCCAAAAGGTTCGGGCCATTGAGAAGTGCTCCTTCGGAGACGCGAGAGGAAAAGTGACAGAAAGTAGGCCGGCTGTTCGCTTTACGTTACACAGGCTACAGCAGGTTGAACTATTTGAGGCGTGAAGCCTTAGTGCAGGGTCTAATTAGCCTCTCGTGACAGACACCCAGCGTCGCTAAGCGCAATCAGAAAGTGTTGGTAGCGCTTTGTTGGGACTGGCGAACTGGTGACAGTGAGGAATATTGAGTTTTGGTGGCTGATGTCAGCATTTCATCAGCAGACAAAGAAGAACAATGTCTAAAAGTCTCATGAGTACTGACGGTATTTGTTCAGTCGTTCATTTCGGTCGCTTTGTTTGCATTGCTGACGCCATGACACGCGCACACACACGCGCGCGCGCGTACGCACACACATATCAACATACGCGCACACACACTATTGCAATGTCTCTCTGGTCAATGAGTTTGGGTTAGTTCAATAACGTCTGCACGCACCGCGCATGCATACATTCGCACACACTCACGCACGTACTTAACGCGCGCTCGCCCACCTATAAATAAACCAAACTACATTGTAGACCGGTGTCTGAACATATCGCATCCTCAGCTAAATAAAAACAACAATATTTAATAATAACTCATTAAATAATGCAGTGCCTCTCCTGGCCCTGTGTAGTCAGGATGGGTCTTTCATAAATGCTAAAAATAGCTGGGATTTTCCAGGGATTTAACGTAAGGGTGCAAAGCGTTGGATAAAGACATTACGAAACCTCGAAATACAGAGGTGAAGATTACGTCTCCAAATATAACAAATAGCAACGAGGTTTTATTTCAACTCGCTGCAATATCTCGTCTTGGCCCTTAAATTTTGCCGGTTAAATACGAGGACGAAATTCGCGGGGAATCTGTAATAGTACGAATAGCTGCAATATGTGAGTTGTTGAGCATTGTTTTGTTTGTTTCGTTTGTTTCGTTTGTTCATATGGGCAATGAGAGATAGCTTTTTTTTTTTTTAAAATCAGCGAGTACTATCCATATTTCATTTTCCATTTTTAGGAAGAGGTTGTTATTCGCTCATTCATTCTCTGGCAGCAAGAGGTTGTCAATACATGAACGTTTTCGTTACCTGCGAGTGATTGGCAATAATCCCCAGACATTAACTCTAATGGGACGTGGCATGAATGTCGACGTTGTTTATGGTTAATGTCCATTGCGAAGTTGTCTGTAGTAGTTCAAAAACCTGTCTTGTGATCAAGGATTAATAGAGATGCACTGTCCTAGTCACCACCACCATCATCGTCATCATCATTATCATTGTCATCATCACCATCATCATCGTTGGTTGTTCAGAAATGTGGGTTTTTTTAAATCTGGGGTATGTATGGGCTGTAGTTGGTTCTCGTAAACTGTTGTTTGAGAAATTTGTCAGCGCGTGTGAAGTTTATTTGTAACTTATATAGCATATAACAAATTCTAGATCTAAACAGAAACACTTACAATACAATACAATACTATACAATACAAAGCAATACAAAGCAATGCAATATAATACAATACAATACAAAGCAATGCAATGCAATGCAATGCAATATAATACAATACAATACAAAGCAATACAAAGCAATGCAATATAATACAATACAATACAAAGCAATGCAATGCAATGCAATACAACTTTATTGTCCCATTAAAAAGAAAAACAACATCCCCCCCCCCTTCCCCCTCCTCCCGAAATGTGCCTGTAGTTCGCCATGCACAGTACCTTAAAATAGACTAACAAACTGTAAAGTGATACAAAAGACGTTCGTAAAATAATTACATTTTCACGAACGAAGCGAATTGTTCCTTCGAGATTTTCGGATTAGATTGGATCAGATCTCTTATTTAAGTTTGTTCTAAGGCCAATTAGTGTTTGCGATTGAGAAATCCGAAAGACGGCACCTGCTTACTAAAATAATAGTTGACAAGTTTACCACTACTACTTATGATACTTGGGGTGTCGGATAGTGCAGTGGTTGGAGCACTCGCTACTGTGTCGAAAGTGAAGCACCGTCCGGTGCGGTTAGCACTTGGATGGGTGACCGCTAAGGTGTGAAGCGACAAACAACAACGCCCCCAGTTGACTCAACTGTGATTGAGTACCTACTCTCTTGAGGGTGGGGAAGGTAAAGCAGCGAGGGAGAGAGTTGGGCATCACCCTCATTACGCTGGCCCAAGATAAGTGTGATCTCCAACATCACGCTCCCCTACGGCCACAAGGCTATGGGACTACCTTTACCTTTTTTACTTTTTTTACTTATGATACGGTATTCTTAAATTTAACAACTATTTCGGCTTCAGCAAATCAGAATTTGTGAATAAAAAAACTAGAGTATGATTTTCTTCTCTTTTTTTCTCCTTTTATTGCTAAATCCGTACAGAGAACAGAAGCGCATTATGTGAGTTCAAACGATACAATGGCAAGGCAGCATTGGATGGTAACAACGATCAGGACATCTCAGGAACACCAAAGCTATAAAGAATACAGCCTTCAGTCAAAACATGCAGCAATACAACGTGAATCACACGCGCGCGCACACACCCTCCCTCCCCCACCCTACACACACAAGCGCGCGCGCTCACACACACGCGCGCGCATGCATGCACGCACACACCATGTGACATTTTTTAAATTTCTTTTGTTTAATACGTTCTGTGCTAGATTTGTGGGGAATGGAGATAGGGGGAGGGAGGAATTATTACAACAACGATCACCAAACAACACTTCAGTGGCAGTGGGGCCTGCGATGGGGCTGCTGTATTCAGTAGCAAAATTAACGGCCATCGACAAACGTTTAAGAGCGCAATATTGTGTGAGGCGAATTTTGTGTTGCGAAGCACTTTACAGGAGTGCTGACCGCTTAAGAACGTGTTCTGTTGTTTAGTCTTAAACATTCTAAAAGATTTCAACATGATTGGATAACGGATGGAAACCGCCAAAACTCATTTCAGAAGGCACAAGCCATGATCAAATTGGTTATGGGGTGGGGACTGGGGTGGCGATTGGTGAGAATGTAGGTGGGTGTGGGTGTGGGTGGGTGTGTGCGTGTGTGTGTGTGTATGTGTGTGTGATAGAGAGAGAGAAAGAGAGAGATATTGAGAGGGAAGGAGAGAGGGGAGAGGATGTGTGGCAAAGATAGAGATAGAGAGAGGGGTGGGGTGTAACAGAAAGAGAGAGTATGCCTGTGCGCGCGCTGTTTTGAGGTCATGTGATTCGTGTATGTATTAACGTGTGTGTTTGTGTGTGTGTGTGTGTGTGTGTGTGTGTGTAACAGAGAGAGGGAGGAAGGAAGGGTAAGGGGGTCGATGTGTACTGGTTACGTAAGCGTTTATTTAGAGTTTGTTTGCGAGCCGTTTTTGAGCGCGTTTTCATGTTTGTCCCTGATCAAACCTGACAACTTCACTCAATCGTAAAAACGTGTGTGGTTTTGTAATTATGAACAGAAATCAGCTGGAAGCAATCAATCACGTTTGGATGATTGCATGTGGCGTCCTCCCTAAGAGAGGTTTACTGTTATTAGGGAAGTGTAGCAACCGTCGCCAAGAGAAGATTGGACGTAATACATTAATTTTCTATGTAACATATTTTATTTATTTATTTACTAATTCTTATATAGCACTTTTCCAGCTCAAGAGCTGCTCAAGGCACTGGTCGATACAGGATCTAACTCAAGCCGTCCGAGGCGCCCAATTGCTACTTTAGCCGCATCATCTGACGCCCGGACGACTGAGCACAATCTTGGGCGACCGGGGATGGGGGGAAATGGGGGTGGGGGGGAAGAAGGGGCCTAGTGCTTGCTGGGTGTAGTGGTGTAGCTGGCACTCACCCGTTTAGGACATGAGCGTCAGGATCCTTACAAAAGACCTTCCGTTTTAGCGCTTCGTGGTTTTAATTTATTTAGTTATATTGTATTTTAGGAACCTTGCATTTTATTTTAGTTCGTCTTTATTTTGTTTTCTTTCATTTTAAATAATGTTATGTTTTATTTTATTTTATTTTATTTGAATGTTGCCTTGTGCAGCTTTGCTTCGTTTTGCCGGGGCCGAGTGTATGGGTGTATGGATGCAAATGATGATGACCCATGATGCAGCGCGCGATAATTGTTGCGGTAATCCATGACATTTTGAAGACGAGACAGTATCAAAATAAACGACTCGTGAAATCCTATCTCTGTAATCCCGCAGCACATGAGGATAATGATGATACTGATTCCGAGACTGTGTAATACTTAATTGAAGCAGAATTTCTAATAGCAAACTTGTGATTTGGCATTGTGTGTGTGTGCATGTGTGTGTGTGTGTGTGTGTATGTGTGTGTGTGGCTAGGTAGAAACGACGTTACTCTGACATACACTTGAAATGATGTTGAAGTGTAATGATGGTGATGTTTAGTTTCCAAATATTGTGGAATATGCATGTAAGGACACGGTGTGTCTGTAATGTTCATGTTAATATGTACATTCGTGTGAGTCAGTGCATGATGTGTCTTTGTAAATGTTTTTTTAATACTGTATTATTGTTACATTTTTAATTGCTTTTTACTGACTTCAATTGCATGTTAGAATTTCTCTTGTGACATAATAAAGTTTTCTGAATCTGAGCGCCTTCGGAGCATTCTGAGCGGAGAGATTCTAGTTACACCTTCTCTAGAGCAAGCTACACACGTAAAAGAAATTAGACTCTCTTGTTCTCAGAGTCAGATGCTTAAGGTGTGTCAGAGGTCTTTTTTTCCCCTTCTAACGTTTACAGTAGATAGTATGATCATAATGACTTTTAAAAAATCGACATTATTGAAGTGAATGTTCTACGGTGGTCGTGTAAGCAGCAGCTTAAAATTAAAAAAATTGGGACCCCTGAAAGCGTCATGGGGCTTCGCGAGAAGAGAGAGAGGGGGATACAGAAATAGAGAGAGAGAGAGATGATGGGGGAGAAGGGGGAAGAAGCCTCTAATGCCGTCATTGAGCGTCGTCTCAGACTACAGGCATAAATTGTTTTCACTGTGTAATCAATCCACAGTAGCACATTGGACTTTGTTGGTCACGCTTCGCTCCTTGGCGACCTAGCATACAAGCCTCAAACCTCATTTCAACAGTTTGCCCCATCCCAACTCTGCGTGGATCGAGCCCACGCCCTTCCATTCGGCAGTGGAAAGGAGACTAGCATTCTACCTCTTGCTAGTAACTGAAAGGTCGCTGGTTCGAATCCCGGATTGGTCAACGTGTGATCATATTATTTTTCCCTTTACCAACAACTGGCCCGCTGGTGTCAGTATAAATCGGTCCAGTAGTCACCTATATGCGAAAGTGTCGTGTGACTATAATCTACAAACAACAACAACAACCTCGACGCTAACACGCCACCCCTACTAATACGGTGGAGGAGGAGATGGAAAAGGGTATGTAGGGTGATGTTTTTGCTAAATATGGGGTGGGAGTGATTGGGGAGAGGGGGAAAGTAGACGAGAGGGAAAGCGAGAAGAGGTGATTGATCGGAGTTGGGAATTTAAAAAAAAATTGTGTAGCAGCAGACCACCATAGGAAAATGGAAATTCCTAACACGGCGTTTGCGTTAGCTTTAGGGAGAGGGGAAAAGGACTGCTTGACTGTCTAAAGAAAAGAGTGGAGGGTTTAGTTACGGCCTGTCTTAATTGGAAGGTTCGTGGAGGTTCACCAACTTTTTTTTTTTGAGGCTCTCAGATCCAGAACCTAGGTTCTTGAAACTTTTTTTTTTCCTTATCCCAAAGGTTTAGGAATCTCTAGGTTTTGGGATCTGAAAACCTCGAGAAAAAGGTTCCTGAACCTCCACGAACCTTCCAAGTAAGACAGGCTTTGAGGGAGGATGGGAAGCCCGGGATTTTGCTCAGTTGTCTAAGACGTTAACACTAAGGTTGTAAGTAGGCGCCTTGGGCGACGTTGAGTTAGTTCCTTTATCGAAAACCGCATTGAGCAGCTCTTCAGCTGGAATGGAAAAAATGCTATAGAAGAATAATGAATATTAAAATATTAACAATAAATTAGGGTGTGGGGTGTGGATGAAATAACTGGAATAAAAACCTGGATGGTATATAGCGCAGAGAGAGCGAGGGAGAGAGAGAGAGAGCGAGAAAGAAAGAGAGGCGGGGGAGGGTGATTAGAAGAATGGTTATAAAGAGTTTGAGGGGAGGGTGGGGGTTGGTTGAACAAGACGGGGTGGGAAAAGAATGATTCAACAGAACACAATAGGAACATGGGAAATCCCAAATAGAAGGGGGAAAGGAGGGTAACAAACTGGGTGCAGATAGAGGATCTGAGGTGGTGTAGAAAGTGGCGACGGGATGGTTTGGACCCACCTCCTCCCCTCCGCTCTCGCTGTTTCTCCCTCACTCTCTACCTTGCCTTTCTCTCATCCTCTCCAACCTCCTCCTACCATCCCCCCCCACCCCCACCAACACCCTTCGAAAATTAATCCACGGAGAAGGACCATATATTGATCGTACGTATTGGATGCTGGTTGTCAGAACAGGCTCGCAACCAACAGGCTTCGAATTCATTCATTTAAAGGGGCAGAGAATCAAGGATGTTATTTTAATTGTATTTTTGTTTAACAGTGAGTTTACTAATCGTTGCTCAAACCTACCGGTTTTGTATTTCCAGATTTTACTAGAAATAGTCGAGAGGGGGTCAAAACGAGCTTTTAGTGTCTGTTGGTCTGTCCTTCGGTCCATTGGAAGCTCTGTCTCAAGAACCACTGAACGGATTTTGACCCAACTTCATACAAACATTAAGCTTACCTAGGTTAGCGGCCTGCCTTTGGTGCCATCACATTTGCTCTACCGCAAAGGTCAAGGCCGGTGGAGTCTATTTGTTCCTAAACACGTTTTGCTCAATATCTCAAAACCGGCTAAAGTGATTTTGTTGAGTTTTGGTATCATGGGTCAACCTTCGGTAGCAGTCTGGTTGTCGGCCAGTCGGTGGATACGTCTCTCCGAATTTCACTTTTTTGTGTTAAAAACACACGTTTGGACTTACCGAAAAGAAATAACTAAACCGAAATTCATAATTTGTACTTTAGGATACTTTAACTACTGCTAAGCATGTTAAATCTCTCGTATTTGTACTTTCGCAAAAGTCAAGGTCATTGGGCTTCTCCATTCTCCAAACACCTTTGGCGCAGTATACAAATATTGGCTGATCCTATTTCAGATCGTGGCCTATCATTGCATGTTTTCCTTTTTCTTCATTAGAATAAAGCCGAATCACAATAAGTTCAAGAAAATTAACACTTCTACAATTTCACTGTAATTTATGAATAAAGATTTTTTGACATGAGCAGTTTTTAAAATGCCTATTTTGGGGCTATGTGTGTGAATGTCTGGAAATACGTTTGAATGGCTTGCCATCTTGTTTACCATTGGGGCAACACTCACACATAAAATTTGGAAAGGGTCTGTGACGGTGAAATGTGTGATCTTGGGGTCCTTTAAATACTGATTGATATTTTATTTGGTTAACTTCCACTCGCACAAAAATAACGTTACCGTACTCATTTTGTCTGCAAATCACTGAATCATTTACTTGTGAACATCTTAGCTTACTACTGAAGGAGATTTTTTCCAAAGGCCAGGTTTTATCTACATTCTACAAGCCATTTTACCTCATCACAATTTGTAAAATGCGCCATTCCATTCTTTTATTAAATATACGCTTTCAAGCTACGGGAAAAATGCTACATTGCGACGAGGGCGTTAGTACAGTGACTTAGTGGTTCAAAACGCGAGTCTTACGTTTACGTGCATCTTGTTTAAGATTCGATCTTCAGATTTCTCTCAAACTTTGCTCACGCTGGTTTTCAGTAGTTTGCGCTATAAGAATTAACCATCCATTTTTTTATAGCAACACGTTAGACCATATGTTCTTAAAAAAGGGTGGTGGGTGAGGTGGTCTTTCCGTTTCTGCTGCTCGCCTTTAAACTTAACGTTTTTGTCCTCCGTATACAAGATTCCCAAAGACTTCATCACATGATTCCTCATCCAGTTTCACCTATGTCTTTTGTGGTAAACATTATGTTTAGAGACGATGCTGATAAAAACCTCACAGTCGTTTACTTTAGGTGGCTTACTAGCGCCGTGGTTGGATGTCAACGTGCATTCCACATTTTATTTACAGTTTTAGAACCTCGCTTCCATGCTAATCTATAAATCGATGCGTTTTATGTGATGTTACAAGTGACAAAGCAGATTCCACGGTTTGTAGTACCAAACCCTAGACAGCTAAAATAATTCCATGGCACTGTGAAAGTTCTAGAACTTAAGACAGCTGAAATGATTCCATAACATTTATTTATGTGATGTCACAAGGCAGAGTCCACTGTGAAAGTTCTAGAACCTAGACACTAAAATGATTCGATGTCACTACATTGTGTGATGTCACAAGGCAGACCCCTGATGTGAGGTGAACGTTCTAGAACCCAGACAGCTACACCGATTCCATGGCACTTCTTTCTGTGATGTCAAGAGGCAGGGTCCATTGCGGAAACTCTACAACCTAGACAGCTGAAATGACTCCATGGCACTACATTGTGTGATGTCACAAGTCAGCGACAAAATTCCTGTCCAGTCAAGCGGATCTAGATTCAATTTCCCACAAATTCCAGGGCCCAGCGTAGCCTCGGAGGGACCAAGAGGTGGCGTTGAAGCAATCCAAACTGGTGAATAATGAATGAACGCCGAAGCCGCTAATTACTTTAGTTTCCAACATGGCCGGCCAGGGCGAAGGGGCCTACTCCCTAGAGAGCCACAGCCCTGTCCAGCATTCTCTCCCCTTTTTTGTACGCTTTTGACACCGGACTCTCCCTCCATTTGTCTCCCCTTTCATTTATTTATTTATTCTATTATCTCCCTTGTATTTATTTTCTTCTGTTACTTCCGTGTATGTATGTTTTTTTTCTTTCTCCTTCGAATGCATTTTACGTTCGTCATCTATGTATATTGTACTGTAGCTTGTGTTTTGTATAAAACATGTAGGACGAGAACAACTGGTGAGACGCAATGTGTGTATAAAACACAGGGTATAGATAGGTTCGCCGCAAGAAAGGGGTCTGGAACTAATAAAAGGACAACTCGTGTTTCATATACTTTTTTATTTATTTCCATACTTATATGGAAATACTTTGAAATTGTCGAGAATCAAAACGAGCCAAATGTCTGTCTGTCGGTCCGTTGAAAGTCCTATCTCAAGACACTGAACGGGTTTTGATCAAACTTTATAGGAACATTACCTAGGTTAATGAATTGCCTCTCACAAAGGTCAAGGTCACTGGAGTTATTTTGTTGCTAAACACGTTTTATTCAATAACTCAAAAACGGCTAATGCGATTTTGGTATACAGGTAACATGTTAACCTTCAGTAGCAGTCTAGTTGTCGGTTAGTCGGTTGGTCCGTCGCTCTGAATTTTACTTTTTTGTGTACTCAAAACTCACTTTTTGCCTTGTATTATCTCAAGAATAACTAAACCGCAATTTATCATTTTACTTTGTGCATACTTTACTACTAATCATGTTAAATCAATTTTATTTGTACTTTCTCAAAGGTAAAGGTCATCGTGCTTCACCATTTTATAAACATGTTTTGCGCTATTTCTTAAAAACAATTGGCTGATCTGATTTTGATTATATTTTGCTAGCAGATAGTTCAGATCGTGGCCTGTCATTCCATGCTTTACTTTTGCTTTTTAGGTTAAAATCAAATCACAACACCTCCAAAAAAATTTACATTTTTGAAAATGCTTAATTTTCGGCATTGTGTGTGAATGTCTGAAATATCTACATTTGAATGACTTTCCATCTTGTTTATTTTTTATTTTTGTTTATTGCACTCGAACTTTGTCAACCGTTTTGATGCAATAACGCTTTTGTGGGCGAGCTGCCTGCGTCTTGGCACGAGTTGTTCCACCCTCCCCCCCCCCCCCCCCTCCTCCCTCTTAACCTTATTCGTTGTATATTTTATGTGCTGCGTTCGGCATTGGCTATATTGAATTCCTCGTGTGATCACTTGCTACTTAAGCTTATGCATTTTGTGTCCTTGTATCCTAGACACTCTTTTTCTGGGCCAGCTTCGTGAGGGGTGTATCCCCGTTCCTCGACCACCCTCGTTTACGCAAGCCATGTACATTAGCCACATATCTGAGTTTTAAATGTGTGTTTGTTGTGTATGTGAAAGTGTGTGAAACTTGTGAGCGTGGATGTTGGTACAGATCGTCGCCATCGCCGCTGCTGTTCCTGCTGCTGCTGCTGATGATGATGGTGATGGTGATGAAAAAGTACAGATTAAAAAAACAACTATAGCGTGGGTGGTAGCAGAGTGCATTAAATTGGAAAACAATATGTTATATACAGCAGCGGGTTCTAACATCTAGGGAATGTGGATGGATTATGGTGAACGTCTGTCTGCTATTGCGCTGGAAAAAGGCTGCAGCATATTTGGTCCTCAGAACGGAGCAGCACGCTGTTATCTAACTAAGCTAACTATCTACATCAAGCAATCGAAGTCCCTGAGAAATAACTTGTGGAGGAAAAAACTAAAATTTTTGAGGGCAACAAATAATAATTATTGTATCTTCTATGTAAGTTTCATTAACCTCGGTGCAAAGTCAATCTCGTAACTCCTTCGGATATGAGTATAAACCGAGGTCTAGTCTTTGCACCCACGCATTCCATCGCATGGACTTTACAGAATCTGACTCCCGTTTCCTAAACGGGTGAGTGCCCGCAACACAAATACACCGGGCATGCACTAGGTCCATTCTCTCAATCCCAGGAGCCCAAAGGCTGCAAGTGGGCGCGTCGGGCGGCTTGAGTTAGATCATGTATCGGCCAGCGCCTTGAGCGGCTCTTTAGCTGAAAAAGAGCTATATAAAAGTGACTAAATAAATAAAATAAATACAAATAAATAACTTGAGAGGGGGTTGGGATGAAGAAATTTGCTATAAATGTTCATCAAGGAAACGCATCTTCCATGCACGGTTTAGTCAACCTCGCTTCAAAGTCACCGGTCACTGGAGCCAACCAAAATCGATTTGTTTAGGCACTTTGAAGTGACCTTGACCCTAAGCTATTGAGATTTATTTATTCTCATATAATTATTTAGGTTGAGTAAATGTATTCACTAGAAAGCAGCGGAACATAACATTTGTTAAAATTATTATCCCTATCCTATCCTATTTTATTCTATCCTGTATATCGAAAGTCGTTGGGGCACCAAAGATGATCGTATAACCAGCATACTCCATCTTTCTATGTCCTCAGCAACCCTCATGGCTTCGCTTAGTGTCAAGCCAGTCCATTCTCGAATGTTGTCCTCCCACCTCTTTTTCTGTCTCCATCTTCTTCTACCTCCTTGCACAGTGCCTTGCAGGATGGTCTTTGCAAGACCTGATGCTCTGGTGACGTGGCCATACCATCAGAGCTTTCGTTTCTTCACCACTGTGAGCAGGTCATCGTGTTGTCCAATGGCTTGTGTGATGGTCTGTCGGACTTCGTCGTTGGTGATGTGCTGGATATAGAAAATGCCCAGAAGTTTTCTATAGCACCTCATCTCTATGCTTTGTATTCTTTCTTGTAAGTCTGGTGTGAGGGTCCATATTTCGCAAGCGTATAGGAAGATGGAGATGACAAGGAAGTGCAGCAACCTTACCTTGGAGTGTAGACTGATGGTCAGAGCAGAAGTTGTTTGTGCTATCCTGGAGAGGACTTCCTATCGGGACCCATTGTCTGATACATTGGCTCCTAAGTATGTGAAGCTGTGCACCGTGTTGAGGGATTGGCCTTGGACTTTAATGCCATTTTGGTGATCATTTTGGATAATTATTATTATTATTATTATTATTATTATTATTATTATTATTATAATATTATTATTATTATTATTATTATTATTATTATTATTATTATTATTATTATTATTATTATTATTATTATTATTATTATTATTTATTAATTTATTTATTAATTTCTTTTTGTGTGCGGATGAAAGATGATGCAGCGCTGTGCGTGCGTGGGTATGGATAGGATTTTGCGCTAGAGGAGCCACAACTGGACTACAGCGCTCTTTGTATTGATTTTTCTATCTTTGATGAGGAGCAGTCTTGTTACCCCTTCCATCCTGACCTCCCCTTGGCTCTGCCCCTAGCTCTGTTACACTCACGTGGCCTCTCTACCCTCCAATCTCCCCTCTATCTCCGTCATACGACGCTAGTCTTGAACTCGCCAACAACAAGTTCCCTAGGACTGAAGTTACGTTTCTCCCTGTACATTTAGGGAAAGTAAGTATTGCCTTCGGAGTTGTTAGTATTTAAACCTAATGTTCACCCTAATTGTAAGTCTAACACAATTCCTACTTCCTGTGTAAAATTGGGGTCACAGTTGCCCAGTGG